>CM068384.1:59491601-59841557 GCA_034770075.1 Aralia elata | reverse complement strand
TTTGTATTTCTACCGTATAATAATTCGTATTATACTCGTATTATTCTCGTATTTTACTCATAATATAATTCGTATTATACTCGTATTATTCTTGGTTAACTTTTGAAATTCGTTCGACAAGGCGAAAAACTGCGTTTTTCATTTTTAAATTTTATTGGAGATTACGTCTCGTGACATTCATATAAATGCTATGGTGTCTTTCGAAAAATTAAAAAAAAACGAAAAATATGTTTTTAGCGTGAATAGTATTTTCGTCTTTTTCTCGATTTTTTTTTAATGTTCGGTTACGAAACCTTAGTTCGTAAATTCTACCACGTAAACACAATCTAGGACATAAGACGATCTTAAAACACATACAATCACATTTACACTTAATATTATCAATAAAAACTCATTTTATTAGATAGTCGTCATATTCATAAACCCAAATAATAAATTACACGAATTTTCGGGTTGTCACACTATAAATACCCCTATCTTCCTCATTTGAGGGGAGGTTGAAACTTTTGAGAAAATCTAGAGGGATTGAGAGCTTCTCTCTCTAGAATCAAATTTCTCTCTTTATAAGTCATAAGCACTAATTTACTATCACCAAGAGGTCTAAACTTGTTGGCTTTAGTGGCTAGGTTTTATACTTAGTCTCCACAAGCCCAATGAAACTTCTCCAAAGGAATTAGTTTCCCCCATGGAGCTAAAGTATCCCAAGCACAACCCAAACCCACAAACACATTCACACATACATGACCCTAATACTAAGGGTTCAACCCCATATTGCCTTAAAGAGTCCGCCCTACGATCCCTCCCCTATCCCCACACTACTCCGCCCAATCTCGTATGCCTTAGTGGAATTCTCACCTCAC
Source organism: Aralia elata (assembly GCA_034770075.1). Classification (NCBI taxonomy): domain Eukaryota; kingdom Viridiplantae; phylum Streptophyta; class Magnoliopsida; order Apiales; family Araliaceae; genus Aralia; species Aralia elata. Next base: position 59,840,697 of record CM068384.1, on the reverse strand, counting down.
TGAGTCAGTCAAACAAACCCGACCAGACCAACGAGAAATGTAATAGTATAGGATATCATTGTAATTGTACTCTAACATTAGTAAAATTTATCAAAAGATCAATGATTAATGAAAGCATCATTTTTGGTTTGCTAATACTTGTTTGATTAGTTGTTTTAATTATACTTTACATTTCCCGGTCCTATATTTTTTTGGCTACTTTGCTGGGGAGGTGTAGATTTCGTGAAGGTTATGCCTATTACAAGGAGTGGAAGGTCTAGGTTTTTTTTTCAACAATCAAGAGGACAACCAACAAGAAGTCAAAACTTTAAGTTTTGCTTCTTCTACCCATAAACCACCATCAAAAACCTAGATTCCCAACAATCTCGACACAACTAACTCTTGAAAGAAAACTCCTAACAACCAATAGTAGTCTTCCAATGGAAGATCAGATTAAATCAAGTCCCCACTACCAAACAAACAAGAAAAGTAAGAATGGCAATAGGCGTTGAAGCAGACGTTGTTTCAAGCAACGCCCAATGCCGTGCAAGATGAAGTGGTGAGGTCCTTGCGAAGCCTCCAAGAGATTACAAAACTTTAATAGCATCCATGATGACCCCAAAGCGCAAATGGAGCAAGAGGAAGCAAGGCTCCAAAAAGGGAAAGGCTCATAGCCCAAGTTTCCCCTATAAGCCCGTGCAACACTAAGACAACCAAAAACTAATCAAGTTGTCCAAGAAGTGGACACTCAACAACAATAACCCATCCGGAGAGGCCTACATACACCCATCTGCTCTAGGGGAATTGCCTTAAACAATGTGGTATTCCCACTAGTACAAACAAGTAATGCCAACCCACAACACTACAGACACCCCAGTGGTGCAAGGCCAACAACCCTCAGGTATCATTCATGATGGTGCCCTTAAGCATGTATAGCCTTACAATTCATCACTCCACATGTTCAAGTCATTTTAATGCCTATCGACACCGAGATTTTTCCTTTTATGATTTTGAGATTAGAGAATCGCTAGATTTTTTAGTGTGATTTTGGGAAAAACCAACATAAATGTCGACGTGGTTTGAAAGTTTGTGATTTTTAATGAGGGCTAATTAGACAGAGTCCGCCAATTAGTAAAGATTTTAAATGAAATATACCAACTCATCCAATTTTTTTAAGTTTTTTAATAATCTAGATGGCCCATCGTGTAACCTCTATAAAATTGGTCCGGCAACCGAGATTTATAGAGTTTGGGGGCTTTCTTTAAGCAAGGGGAAGGTGTTAGGGCACCCCCCAAGCTTTCCATGAAACACGGTTTACTACTGCTTTTCCTAATGTTTTTCCTTAAAAGATTTTAAATGGATTATCTTGAAAAACATGAAGTATGTGTTTGTGTTCCTGCGGCCTATATGAATTGTGTTCATTTAGGGAAAAACTATGGGTATCATCTCGTTAGAGTTGATTTTTGAATCGAATCCGTGAAAGCATATGGTATCCGTCTCCTATGTTGTTTAAAAGTCAAAATCTAGGGTATCGTTGTTGGTCGAATTATCACAATCCGAAAAATACGCGGCAAGTATACGCGGTCAACATAGTAAGTAAAATGTTGATAAGAGAGAGTTGTCAAGAACCCACAGGGAATTAACTCTACAACGTTATCCCCAAGTACTAACTCTAATATCGACCTCGATCGTAAATCAAACTCTTTTGATGCAAGAAGAATAGATGGAAGTTATATCTAAATTGCATGACATATAAATAAACAAGAAATTTAGATAGATAAATGTCTAAGATTACAATTTTCCCCATTCAAGCATTTTGTTCAAACACTTGTGTGCAATGCTTTGTTCAAAAATATCTTAAACTCTCCTTTTATGATCAATTAACCACATAGAATTTGAACATCACCCGAGAAAGAAATCACAATTACGTAAGAGCCTCTGTCGATGGTCAATTACGAATCTTCCTAATGAGGCATGGTAAGGTATATGGTGTCTATCCTACACACTATCAAGAGACCAATTTCAAGAATAACTAACAAGAAACACATGTCATCTAAATCTCATTAAAACCACCCTTGTCAATTACCAACTATTCACATAGGAAGTCCATTAAAGATTAGATTCTCAATTGGATTGCAACATTGGTATTCTAGGTATATGGTCTATCCTAAATAACAATCAAAGTTACCTATCATTTGAGGATAATCAACAAGACACAACGTCACTAAATCTCAATTAATCACCCTAACAATTAATATTTAAACTATTCACATGATATCAATAACTAGGTGATCTCAACACTTATAATCCGTTTTGTCAAGTTCATATAGGTTCCCAACGGTAATTGACAAGCCACAGGCAATTAATCTATTAAGCATAAGTTATTGATAACCAATTCATAAGAGTAATAATAATCAAAGGAAGAGAAATCAATTCAAATAAGCAATGGGTTCAATTATATATTTTCCAAACCAAAACACTAAAATCAAAAATAAATAAAACAAAGCAATAAACCTAACTAACATCCTTGGAGGTAACAAAGCTAGATGAAAAGATTAGAGATGAACTACCCTTTTGATCTTTCTCCTTTCCTTTGTATTGCAGCCCTTGTTGGTGGGAGCAAGCCTTCCATTTGATTTGTTGGTTGCTCAAGCTTCCCCATTGGGGAGCTTGAGCTACCTTTTCTCCTTCTTGCTCTAGGTTAAGCTTCCACCCTCAAAAGAATTGCTGATTTTTTAGAAGTCAAGGATGTCTTAAAATGGAGGCTACATTGTTATATTTATAGTGCCCAATGTAAAAAACCCTAGCTAAACATCAGATTTTGGGCCTCAAATCAAAAGAAAGTGAGCCTGGAAATCCGCACTAGGGGCTCAAAAGATCGGCACTCAGCAACGCCCAGATTGCGCGTTCGCTAAAACTCACGTGGCCACGCCGCTGGGTGCCGCTCCTCCACGGGAACACACAAAAACGCCGACCCGCCCCCCGTGGACCATGCCGCAAGAGATCCCATGGCCAACGCCATGGCTCGCGCGCGCGCAGCGCCTGGCTGCCTAGGTGCCAGGGCGCCCGTGCGCCCGCACCCCTATTCCGCGCGCCCCGCGCCAAGCTGGCCTGTTATCCCGACTCAGCTTTGACCTCTGTTAGTAAAATGGCCATATACTCTTCGTCGTCTAAAACTCGGATGTAAGGCGTGTAAATAGGCTATGGAAAGCTTGAGTGAGAAAGAGATCTACAACTTTCCATAAACTGGAGTCTCTGGATCGAGAAAATGTCCGAAAGAAAAGCGAAAAATTTGAGCCCGAAGAAATTGACTTTGTAATAATACATGCCAAATTCGATGGTTAAAACAGCCATAACTCTCTCATAAAACGAACTTCAAGATTGGATGATTCCAGATGCTCCCGGAAAGCTTTGAAGATTAATATCTACAACTTTCGTTTCTTTGAGTTTTTGAGAGATACAGATTGGATCATGGGTCAAATTGAAGCCGCAAGCAGCTGGCTAGATATCAATTTCGGCAAGCTCAAAAATGGCAAACCAACAGGCACGCCAAGCGTTGACGTTCAAGTAGCTTTTGCTCCATTTCCTACAAATACTAAGCAAAAACACATAAAAACAATATAAAACACATAAAAAAACATATGCAAAAACAATATTTTTACACCACGCCAAACATGATAAAAATAACATAAAAATCAAATGAAAATGACTTTAGGATTTACAAATTATCAACGCTCAAAAAGTTAACCTAATTTGTGTATATATAAAGCCACCACTCATCAGATCTGTCTCCTAGAGTCAAAAGTAATGAACTGTAAGTAACTTATAGGGGTCGTCTTCATAATAGGTCAAGTCCATGGAATCTAGGGTGTCGTCTCCTAGAATCCGTAAAAAGTCTTGGGAGGTAGCGTTATCTTGGAAGTCCAAACTTAATAAGCCTCTGTTGAACCTAATGCACGAATTGATATATGTTTTGAAGGAAAAAGTATTCGTGTTTTAGCTTTCATTTGCCAAAAAAAAACCTATTTGGTGTCATTTAGGAAAAACATTAGTTTTTACAATACCCTTTTCATCAAATAAGAAATCGATGCTTCCTCCTGATTACTTTTTTCCATTTTAAAACCTATAAATTTAATCTAATTAACCTACGTTTGATTTCAATTTTAAAAAAGGTTTCTTCGTAATTTTCGTGTCGAAAATCATTATTCGTATGTTATCGAAAAATAAAATCAATTTGAAGCGAAAATAGGGTTTGGAGCTACCCGCGGGCATTGTAAGCCATCTAAAATAACATTTAAAGGACCCTTGTAATAACTAAAATCCACTATCAAGATCGCCTTAAATTTAATTTTCCGGTGGGATGGAAACGCTCTCGATATCGTTTTAAAAAAAAAGGCCCGAGTTTTATAATTTTACAATGATCTGAATTGCAAAAATTATAATCGTTAACTAACTACGTCCATCGTGGGAATTATTCTTCAATTTCCATTAAACAACACGAAGGGTTTTTAAGGAAGAGCTATTTTTAAAATCTTCAATTCTTAGGCCTCACATGATTCGTAATCATAACCTAAGCAGGTGGCATCTATGATCTATAAAACGGAGTTTGAAGGAATTTAGGAAAGGACTTTCCGATAAATCCTAAATTCTCATTAGATCCACCTAACAAATCAATAACATCAGCCAATTATATCGTTTAAACTATATCAAAATCGTTTAGAAGGATCTATTATATATTTGACTAGATCTATTTAAAGAAACTTAGAATCTAGGAAATGAAACCCATAGATCTAAGATTCCATAGTATCCTAGGAGTAGTAACACATCGAGATTTTAATATTGGATAAATATATCCTAGATTGGCTATAAGAAGATTCCATTTAATGTAGAAAATCCTCGCATGGCCAAAAGGTGGGATCCCCTCACCACTAGGATATATAATCTAAGATATTTGGGGTGACCCTAAAAATCAATAGAAAAAAAACACCCTAATGCAAAAATTAATTTGGTAAAAAAGGAGTTTTTGAATCGAAGTTAAAAATCAATAAAATTTACTAAAAATGATATCCCTTCGGCTCAGTTAGGAGGAGATTTTCATCAGTTAGAAGTCCTCATCTAATCGTATCATAATTCCTAAAAAATAGGCAAAAAAATCCAAACCACCTCGTAGATATGATCCTAGGGATGTTTTACTTAGAAGAGCCTCAAAATGAAGAAATAAATCATTAAACAAATAAAGCCCTTAAGCACCAATACATTAACAAAATATGCCTAGATCTAAGCTATATCTAGTATAAAGGATGAGAACTTATAAAACATTGGGAGTATGAGTTAATTTTTTCTATCTCATCCTCCTTAAGCTATTTGTGATGGGATTAACTTGATTATAGGATTGATGGAAGATTTTTGTGATGAGAGAAACTAACGATCTAGATATAGATTTAGGAGAGGTTTTTTTTTTCTCTCACATTTCTCTCCCTAGATAAAACATTTTTCTCTCTTTAAAAATGCATTTTTTTCTTTCCAAAAAAATGAACCAAAACCTCCATATATAGGCACCCCTAAGGCCTGCCATAGGTCCTACCTATAGGCAAAGGTTGATGATTGTGGGGTATTTAACCAATAAATTGTGTATTTTTATTAATTAAGCGTTGATAAATTGTGAATTTATTGAGTATTTTTCTGTTTACTTTTTTTAATGTGTTTTATTGTTTTTTAATGTAGGGAAAGGAAGCGGAAGGGAACATAAGAACGTAAAAGTATGGAAACAAAATTTGTAACGCCCCCCCCCGAAATTTGGGTCTACCTTCAAACCCAGGGTCTGGTGTGTCACGGTGCTAAAACATTCAACATAAACAGCTATATAATCTTAAGACATCAATGTAATTCAATATATTACAAAATGTCACCTTCTAATGCCAGGTTCTAAGACCTTTACATCTCCAATACATACAAATAATATTTATTACAATCATTTAACCATTACAAGTGTGACTTTAATCCGTCACGACAGATACATATAAATTTACAAGTAATCGACTAATCAAATACTTGATTCTCTTCCTTAATCTCCACCGGATTCTACGGTTCGTTCTAGCTTCGCTGAAAATATTTTTATTTAAAGCAAGGGTGAGCATTCAATTGCTCAACAAGTCATAGCAGTTGAATAAACAATCAACAACAAAATGAATATCAATATATTCTCTGGAATCTTCAACAACTGAATAATAGTTGTGAAGCAGCTTTGAATAAATAGGAATGACAATATCCTTTCATTTAACATTTTTGAAATAACATATTGACCAATCCTCAAGACATTACTCTCATTCTCTGTTCTTTCTTAAATTTGACATCAACCGAGTCTACTTCGTTACTATGACACAATATGTGTCTATTTCATTATAATCATAACAACATTTACTAACATAACACATTATTGCAGGGTGCAATACATACGAATACTTGCCCACATTTTTTGATTTGGCCTACACATCTTATCACATTTCATAGAAATATTATAATTCATATCTCACCAATAATTATTCTGACTGGAATAGCTCAACAATTGAGTTAAGCCGAATCAAATGGCTAATAACTCCTTTTCATAACTCATATCACATAATATACGTTGAATTTTATATAACAAATAAAATTCCACAGTTTAAACTCATGTCTTGCATAGAATAATAAATTTGTACAAGGTTATAGAATACTTACAAAACATCAAGATACTTGCACACAATAATCAATTGTACAAGATATGAAACTTGCATTCAATACATAAATTGAACGAAGTTAGAAAACTTGCACAAAATAATCATCTAAGTAAGTTTAGGGAAACTTGCCTCAAGCGTGCATTAATAGTTTACGCTAACTTGCTCTTTAATCGACCTACATTATATCATTAAGGTCGAACATAACAATTAGTCAAGTATTGACCCCAAATATTGGTTTACTTTACAATTTTCTCATTTTAGGTCGTTTGCGTTTTAATAAAATTTAGTTAACGGCGACCAAACTTTTCAATTCTTTGCTATAGAGTTAAACCAGACAGTGTAATCTGTCTGCTGTAGGTTGTCTTATACTAATTCTTCTTTAGTTATTATCCAGACAGCTAAGGGCATGTCCTGCTTAGACATCTACTTAAGACCAAAACCTATTGCAAGTGATTTCATTAAATGCAGATAGCGAAACTCGTTCTGTTTAAGTGTCTGCTTTAGGCTAAATTTTCTTTTTGTTATAATCTAGACATGCCATCACCTGTCTGCTCAGGTGTCTGCTTTAGAACAAAACTTACTGCATGAAAAGTCATTACCTGAGCAGTTTTTTGTACTTCATAACTTGCTCATTTCAAGTCGGAATGAGTCCGTTCTTGAGCCTAAAACTTCTTTATACTATAAACTACAAAACCTTTAGAAAATAACCATTTTCCAGAAGCTTTAACTACCCAAAAAAACTGACTCAAAAGTTAGTGCACAAACTATTTTTCTAACTTTTAACTAGTTTTACAAAAAAATTCGCCATGACTTCGTTATAAAAGCTTTTACCTTCGTTCTAATTGGAACATTTTCTTAACACATATACATACATTTCCTTCTTTTTAGATTTTAATAACTAACTAACTAACGATGGTTTTAAACTTGTCCATCAACAATGTTTACATTGATTTTCATACTTTTCTTGGTTTAACTCTTTATTAACACTGTAATAACCGAGATTATTATGTAACTTGATGAATATTATTTAAATAAATTATGTGAAACTCTTGTGTGATTAATTAAATATATGTATGTGTTATATGTATATTCAATTTCAGCTATGTGATGAGATGTATTTTAATAGTTGATTTGAACTAATTTAATTGTTTGAATTAGCTAATCTAATAATTATATAAAAACGCAAGAAATGAAGTTAAAACTTGAATTTGAGTTCGGAGTGGAATTTGGTGAAACAAATTGTGGATTCGAATCCGGAACGTCGAAATTAGTAAGAATGGACTGTAAACACAAAAAAGTGTTCAAAGTCAACTAGTTGAGTTTTTTTCGGGGTAAAAAAGTCAAACTCGAATTCCGAATATTAATTTGGCGAAACGAATATTCCCATGACGCTCAGAACGTCGACTTTAGTAAGAATCGACTATAAACTCAAAAAAATTGATTTTCAGAGGCCAAAATGGTCAAATGGCCACTTAATTGATTAATTGATTAATTAAGAAAATAAAATAAAAGAGCTGATGGGTGGAACCCGAAGTGGGACTGCTGATCAAGTCTAATAAGAGAGAGAGATATGATCATAATGCTTGTATTAGCATGGAGGGTAATGGGGGAGGGAGTTACACTTCCATTTATTTTAAAAAAAGGAAAAAACTCCTCACCTTCTCAACTCTTCTCTTCCTTTAACACATGATCAGCTGATGGGAAGTAATATGAAGAGATGGTCAAAGAGAAGTGTTATACAAATTATATATATGTCGACGCCGGGTTTTCGCTTTCTAGTCTTTTCCAATTTTAGCCTTTTGGTTTAGATGATTTTTGGAAAAGGTCGGTGTCGACGCCGGTTTTATCCGCTTGTCCTTTTCCAATTTTAGCCTTTTTATTAGGTGATTTTTTGGAAAAGGTCGGCTTGAGTGTCGACGGGGTTTTGAAAGATCGTTTTTATGATGAGCCAATTAACCAGAGTCGCCAGTTGGTATATTTGAAATGGATGTACCAACTCATCCGAGTTTTCGTTTTTTTTATAAATCGCTGGCTCATATGTGACTCCGAATTAATTGGTCTGCGAACCGAGATTCATAGAGTTCGGGGGCTTGCTTAAGCGAGGGGAAGGTGTTAGGCACCCCCCGACTTCCGTGAAACACGGTTACCGCAATCTTGATGCATTCCTATCCTTTAATTCTCGAATGTGTGTGTGTGTATGCACGTATGTGTGTGTGTGTGCCCATGTGAATGTTGTGGTGAGTTTGTATGAAAGAATCATTTGGATTTTTAGGGAAAGTCGTGCTTTAATTTGAGAATGCTTCGGAATGTCTTTTCGGCATGCACGAGAAAGCTTTATTGAGAAAAGATTTGATTTAAATTGTCAAAAACTATGAGATTATCATTAGGTGTCGTTTTGGCAAAACAAGATGTTTCCCAAACCTTCGTCAAAATAGGAATCGAGATCTATACGTTTGCCCTAGTAACTGAAATGATGGGGTATTTATATGATGTCTTTATCCCTATGCAAAATGGTTTAATAAAAGGTCACTTTTTTTATGAAACATTTTTTTTGTTTTATTAATAAGATTTTATTTAGCTTTCTCGTTAATTAGGATTCGACATTCGCTAGCACTTCTCATTTTAAGCCTCGTGATGCTAACAACCTAATTTGATTGATTTTTATGAAAATCTTATCATTTGGCTTTGAAATCAATTTCGTGTCATAAATCAAATCAAGCATAAACACGCATCGGAGCTATTCATGGGCATGTAAGCCATCAAAATAACCCCAAACGCCTACAATCACAAGTTTCACTATTTTCGGGGCCTTAAACACGATTCTCGCCTTGGCGTCGTTTTAAGGCCCGACGATTACATATTTACAATGAAAGGTACATCGAATTTATTACATATATCAAACGATGTCCATCATCAGATTTGGACCACGGGGTCGCGCTCCTAGGCTCACATCCAAAATCGCTACATTAATATAACGAGCTAAAAATTTACCAAATGGATATCATCGGGCCATTAGGAGGAATTTCGTTCCATTTTGGAAACCTCACTAATAGTCCTCAATCCATAGATCCACAACAATATACAAGAAAAACTACATTTAATTTAACCAAACAATAGGATATAAATTGCTAGAACAAAGGGAATTTTCACCTTGCAAATGATCTCAAATGGATGTGAACTTGTGTATTTGACTAAGATAAGGAGTATATTTGGTACAATCAAAATCAAAGAATATAAATCCTCTCTTTTTTTCCTCTCTTTTCTTCCTATTTGATTGCAAAATTTGCTCCTTTTTCTCTCTATTTCCGTGTTCTTGCTGCTGCAGAATTCTTCTTCCTTCAAATTCTCCCCCCCCCCTGTATGCTGCAACGAAACTAAGCTGAAATAGGCTGGTTTAGGGCAGCCGCAGATTGATCTGCGGCTGGCCGCAGATTGATCTGCGGCTGGCTGGCCAGCTGGCACCCTCCCATCGCACTCAGCTGGTAGTGCTGATTTCCTGGTTTCGAGTCCGTGTGCGCACCACCATTATTTTAATCGTTTGGCCGCAGATCAATCCGTGGCTGGGTGGGCTGATTTTCTCGTTTTCCGAACCGCACCTTGTTTCTCGTGTCGTGACGTCGGTTTTTTCGCTGACAGGCTTGTATTTTGCAGTCCGAGAATCACTAGGGAGACGTGGCCACATCATTCGGGCATTGCTCATTTCGGACGGCCCTGCTGTCACGTCGGTTTTGATTTGCAAATCGTTGCGGTGGCGTCGAGTGTTCGCACTTGTGCATCCCTCGCTCTCACAAGCCGGTTCATTTGACGATTTTGCCCTCCTGTCACGGTTAGTATACGAAGCGCAAAATTTGGGTGTCTACAGCTGCCCCTCTTTATCATGTTTATGAAATGTTAAATGAAATGAACATGATAAAGAAGTAGACACACGATGCATGAATGACAGTGCATAAGAATGACAGTGCAATGCAACACATACAACTTATGATGTAAACGCAAGATGTAAGGCATGCAACACATTTGTAAAGGTGTCAATGCATCAATCCCTAACCTGTCGCTCGTCTCGTAATCGCCGGGTCTCGTATCCGGTCGATTGTCCTGTGAATGTCGGGTCTCATATCCGGTCACCCCTCTCGTAATCACCTTATTCCATCCCATTGTCATCAAAGGAAGTTATTCTCCTGACTAGCTTTGAAGGGCATCCTTGGAATTCGTCCTCGCACATCGTTCTTGGCAACCATTGCTTTTGACTCTGATAGGCTAGGACCTTGACACCTAACCTGCATGGATCACGTACAGAATTATCACTTATTTAATGCATGTGACACAACATTTAAAATGAAAAATGACCCCTGTACAGTCTTTTGATACGATTCTACAGGTGGTGTCAACCGCTTGTCGGAGCCGGTTTTCGTCGCCGGACATCCATCTCGTAATCGCCGGTTATCGTCGCCGGTCAATTGTCTCGTCGGGGCCGGGTATCGTCGCCGGTCACCCATCTCGTAACCCCCGGTTATCGTCGCCGGTTGGTTATCTTGTCGGAGCCGGTTTTCATCGCCGGACATCCATCTCGTAATCGCCGGTTATCGTCACCGGTCGATTGTCTCGTCAGGGCCGGGTATCATCGCCGGTCACCCATCTCGTAACCCCCGGTTATCGTCGCCGGTTGGTTATCTTGTCGGAGCCGGTTTTCGTCGCCGGACATCCATCTCGTAATCGCCGGTTATCGTCGCCGGTCGATTGTCTCGTCGGGGCCGGGTATCGTCGCCGGTCACCCATCTCATAACCCCCGGTTATCGTCGCCGGTTGGTTATCTTGTCGGAGCCGGTTTTCGTCGCCGGACATCCATCTCGTAATCGCCGGTTATCGTCGCCGGTCGATTGTCTCGTCAGGGCCGGGTATCGTCGCCGGTCACCCATCTCGTAACCCCCGGTTATCGTCGCCGGTTGGTTATCTTGTCGGAGCCGGTTTTCGTCGCCGGACATCCATCTCGTAATCGCCGGTTATCGTCGCCGGTCGATTGTCTCGCCGGGGCCGGGTATCGTCGCCGGTCACCCATCTCGTAACCCCCAGTTATCGTCGCCGGTTGGTTATCTTGTCGGAGCCAGTTTTCATCGCCGGACATCCATCTCGTAATCGCCGGTTATCGTCGCCGGTCGATTGTCTCGTCGGGGCCGGGTATCGTCGCCGGTCGCCCATCTCGTAACCCCCGGTTATCGTCGCCGGTTGGTTATCTTGTCGGAGCCGGTTTTCGTCGCCGGACATCCATCTCGTAATCGCCGGTTATCGTCGCCGGTCGATTGTCTTGTCGGGGCCGGTTTTCGTCGCCGGACACCCATCTCGTAACCCCCGGTTATCGTCGCCGGTTGGTTATCTTGGATCTCAGCCCTTCCAAGGGTTTGTTGTTTTTTGTCTTTTTTCTTTTTGTGGATATCAGCCCTTCCCAGGATTGCTCACCATCTTGTTGTGGTTCGCGTGGATCTCAGCCCTTCCCAGGGTTTGTTGTTTTTTGTCTTTTTTCTTTTGTGGATATCAGCCCTTCCCAGGGTTGCTCACCATCTTGTCGTGGTTTGCGTGGATCTCAGCCCTTCCCAGGGTTTGTTGTTTTTTGTCTTTTTTCTTTTGGTGGATATCAGCCCTTCCCAGGGGTGCTCACCATCTTTGTCGTGATTCGCTTGGATCTCAGCCCTTCCCAGAGTTTGTTGTTTTTTGTCTTTTTTCTTTTTGTGGATATCAGCCCTTCCCAGGGGTGCTCACCATCTTGTGTGGTTCGCGTGGATCTCAGCCCTTCCCAGGGTTTGTTGTTTTTTGTCTTTTTCCTTTTTGTGGATATCAGCCCTTCCCAGGGGTGCTCACCATCTTGTTGTGGTTCGCGTGGATCTCAGCCCTTCCCAGGGTTTGTTGTTTTTTGTCTTTTTTCTTTTTTTTTTTTTTTTTTTTTGATTTCTTGAGGTCGGATGTGTGATCGGCTTCATGTCCTGGATCTCCCACCAACATCGTCCACGTACCATGCCGCAAAAGCCATCACTCTGTTCATTTGTGAGGTTGAAAGCGATGTGCTCGTACTTTCCTGAAGATTTTCATTTTGATCGTACCTGCATGCATGAAAAAGATGTTATGCATGATCTGGCAGATATGTTATGGACATATGCATGTGCACAACATATGTTTTAGATAGAAATGACCCCTGTTCAGTCAAATGATATGATTCGACAGTCGTCGTTGCCTGCCAACATCTGATTGGATCACGCCCCGTCGTGAAGTGTTGTCTCTAGACTTCAACATTGGTTTGGTACTCTGCCTGTTCTTGGTCGTCTTCATTTGAGGCAGTCTGTTTCATTGGTTTGGTATTCTGCCTGTTCTTGGTCGTCTTCATTTGAGGCAGTCTGTTTCGCTCTCAGTGATGATTGACAGCTATGTTGGGCTCCTTGGCCTTTTGCTCATTTCTGATGGCCGATATGTTGTCGCCCCGAACTATATCATCTTTGTATATGCTCATGCACGTGGATCATTTAGATGTCGAGGCAGTGATAGTCAGGATTGGGGAGAGGCCCAATGCCGAAGAGTTCTGTGCAGCCTCAGCTTCCTTCCATTTCACGATTCTTAACTGCCCCTGCCTTGGCGCGTGTCGCTACCAAGAATTTCTATCGAAAACTCGCGATGTTGACCGTGCTGAGTTATCCACAGCTCTGCAAGATCCTGCATATCAGATGACTAACAAATGCCAAAACTTTGAAGGCTCGGGCCGTTAGTGCTAGTTCAACACAAAGCTATTATAATCTCGACAAAAATGCAGTTAAAGCACATGAAATTGAATATCTTTTGATCACATAATCTAGCAAGTGGTGAACTGTGAATGTACTAGATTGGAAGTATTATATTTTTTTTTTTCAATCTCTCGTGAGTTGATGATTTTCTATTTGACGAGTTATGAAATCGTAAGAACACCTTCAAGCATTCATGGTCATTGTACGTGAGTGCGGTCGAATTCAAACGAACTACCTTCCCTCGTCAAAAGCACTCTATCTCCATTCTCGACAACGTCCTTAGCAGGATTGACGTCATATGACAAATGCACTGTGCGATGCAGCATTCAGTAGGGGTTTCTCTTTCCTGACTTTTTGTTTAAGGCCGAGAGTTTTTTCATATTATCTTTTCTCCTTATCAGCCCACTTCACTTGTCTCGTTTTCTTAGGCTTTTCAAAGTTACCCATTTAACGAGTTTTGGACCAATGACTCCCGAACCAGACGGTTTTGGGGCATTAGGTGTACAGACACCCCTTCGGGTTTATTTACTCGAGTAACAAAGGCCACGGTTCGAGACAAGCTGGTGGTCTGCCCCACTCATTCTTTGCTTGACCTTGCGCAAGATTCGCTTTCTTAGGCTTGAGTTACCCATGTAGCGAGCGTTAAGCCGGTGACTCCCAAACCAGATGGCTTTAGGGCACCAGATGCAGAGACACCCCTTAGGCTTAATTACTCGAGTAACCCATGCCACGATTCGAATCTGCTCGGGCCTCCTCGACTGTAACGCTCGTTTTCTTAGGCTCTGAGTTACCCATGTAACGAGTGTTGGGCCAGCGACTCCCAAACCAGATGGTTTTAGGGCACCAGGTGTAGAGACACCCCTCGGGCTTAATTACTCGAATAACCCAGGCCACGATTCGAGACATTAGCTTGATAATCATTCATTGTCTGACTTCTTGATATTAGCTTGATAATCATTGACTGTCTGACTACGTGTTAATTGCTATCAGCGTCGTCATAGTTTTATACCCCACAACTGAAAGTTTGTGCAAATGCAAAGTGAAGGCTGTCACATGAGGTCGATTCTGTCGCAAATGTTGCTTTGAATTAAGGCTTTGTACCCGATCAAAAGGTTGAATAGCCTTCTTCGTTTAATCATACTCACGATCGTGCTCCACGGTTGCTTGTCAGAATTAATCCGATTCCTATCAAGCCAAAATAAAATCCCCCTTTCACGCGGATCATCGTATCCCGGGAAAACTATGCTTGACAAATGCCAGATGATCGTACCGTTGGAGATTGAATTGACATGAGGTAGCATTTGATGATGGTGCATGTTGATGGGATTGTTGCATGGGTGCCAATTTGCACGTCATCATTTCCTGGGTAGTTGACAAATGCCCCAGTGTTAAGTTTTTTTCTTGTGATCTCCCTCGTACTGGTTGCATCGGTATCTCGCTGGGCTGACAAAAGATCCGGTCCTTTGACTTGTTGAAAGGTTTGGGGGATTTTTTTTTTTTTGATTTTTTTTTTTTTTTTTTTTTGATTTTTTTTTTCGTGACGGCTCCTTTTAATTTAGGGCGAAATTCCCCATAGCTTCGTCTTGGCAGAGCGCGATCCTTTTGAGGACTAAATCGTTTATTTCGAATTTCCGGGATCGTACCCTCTTGTCGTATGCCCGGGAGATGCGTAAGGGGCTGCCCCTGCAAATGTGCGAACTGAGGTTCGATAGTCAAACAGGGTGAGCGACAATAAATCCGGCTATCCCCGATGATTGGCGGACATTCTTCCCATGATCGTTTTTGTGTTTTATTCGCAGCCCCCACTGCCCCATTCATTTTGGGCCGATAAATGACTGAATCAAAATGTTTGATCTTGAATTTGTCGTATATCTCCTCCTTGAGGGCATCGTTCAGATTTCTATGGTCGATGCGGCCCCTTACTTCTCCTCCAAGCTGTGATACTAGGGTTCTGTCGGAAAGCCATTCAGGGTAAATAGACACCGTGATGATTCCTGCTTTAAACCGCTTGACAATCTCGACCTTTATTTTCAACCTCCATTCAGGCTTCAACGTTCTCAACTTTTGCTTAATTGGTCGAAACCCTCCTTGATGGGCAGTCGATGTCCTATAACGTCTGTGGACAATCCAATCACGTCGCCACGGGACCAAGCGAACATATCTCCATACAGGCTCAACAACTCGGCTATATTTGTTTTTTTTTTTTTTTTTTTTTTAATTTTGAATTTGCCCCTACTCCGGGTTCTTCGTGATCGTTAGGGGTTTTGATGTTTGATGGCAATGGTTTGGTCTAAGTCGGGTTTGGGTTTATCTTCGACCCGTCCTTTGATCTCATCAGGCGTATTGTCGATATCTGTCTCGTCCTGCTCAATCCCCATCAGATCGAAATCTAGCTCTATACCAAAATAGTGATCCTCCTTCAAATTTGGCCTATCGCTTGTCAGGCTAGAATGCCTCAAATCGGGGTACCTGACATAAAACAAAAATGCTTGTCATATATATAAAACATTTCAACACATGATCTCTTTTTTTTTTTTTTTTTTTTTTTTTGGATAACATGACAAAATGATATGAGCGTGCAGGGATTTGAAATAAAATTCAGAATTTTAAAACCCATTGATCTTCTATTGGCCGGGATTCACTGCCACACTCCTGGATTTACCCCCTTCCTGGATATCACCTGCTGCACGGTCCAACTGGCCACGGTGAGGTCAAGCAATGGAGCTCATTAGGAGGTGCATGGATCGCATTGGCATGAATCTGGCATTGATGGCATTTCCTGACATGAGCATCGCAGTCAGTTTTCATGGTTAGCCAGTAGTGACCCGTTTACATGATTTTCTTTGTCAAAAATGTTCTGCGCATACGGGTTCCACACACATCGCCATGTACTTCGTTCATTTGTCTGTGGGCTTCTTTGGCTTCCAGATATCTCAGCAATCCCGTAGCTAGGTCCTATTCATGCAAATCGTCTCCGCTTAGGAAGAATTTCACTGCCCATCTTTGGATTCTCTTTCCTTGGTCAGATCTGCATTTTCGGGAGGGGATCTGTCTCGAAGGAACTCCTTAATGTTTTGACCAAGCCCATTTAGGAGGGGCGTCACTATGGGAGATCTCTCCGATCTGATCCTCATAGGTCGGACAAGTCTGTACCGCAGTTTCCCCCTTAAAGCTCATCTCGTACCGTGATGTGTGAATCAGGGAAGCCAGTGTATTTCATGGCTACCAGCTCTGCCATTTGGACGGATGGAGCATGGACTTTACGGCCTCTTAGTTGGGTCTTAGGGGCAGTCTCGCAAAACAAACCAGGGCCGTAATTTAGTACTGTGCCAGTTACAAGTTGGCAGATGCATGTCAACACTGATGTATGATTATTATTATTATTATTATTTTATTTTTTTTGTGGTCGAATATGCCCCTACTCCGAGTTCTTTGTGATTGTTATGCCACGCATTCACGGTTCTCTAATCTTATCCTGCAAAACAAGGTCAGTGTTTGATGACAAGATAGTATTTAGAGGTTTTAGAAAACCTTGGTATGTGGTATGGATTGCCCTCCTGCAAAACCATGTCAGTATTCTCTTTATATGTGCAGGTGATGTAATCACATGATACATGACATATTTATTACGATGATGCCGGTATGACATTTACATGACATTTATTTATTTGACTGAACGATAAAAGGGCATGAAGAAGCTTCCCCTTCGTTAGGTTTATCAGAGGCTGACCTACCCTAGGTTTACTCTCACGGGCTTTTCGGCATGAAGGTCCCCAAATCTTCGCAATCTACTCGTCTGAATCCTTTCGATTGGAGCGGATTTGGGTGGTGCGTTTCCTGAGCCATCTCCGGGGAGCAGCCCCTTCGAGTCCAGTAATAAGCAACCGACAGGTTCGCCTCAGGAGGAGGTACTCTCTCAACATCCATTCACATTCATCGTCCTCACCGTATGCATATGATTACTTTGAAGTAAAGCAAATCCATTCAACCATTCATTCATTGGACAAAAGCACATTCACACAACAATAAATAAAAAAGTCAAAATGTCGCACGCACATACACATTTATGAATTTTAAAGGATAGGATAGCATCAAGATTTGAACGCGGCTTAAGCCCTCTAATCATCCCCAGCAGAGTCGCCAGCTGTCGACGCCGGGTTTTCGTCTTTGATGCGATTGCTTGTCCTTTCCGATTTTAGCCTTTTTATTAGGTGATTTTTTGGAAAAGGTCGGCTTGAGTGTCGACGGGGTTTTGAAAGATCGTTTTTATGATGAGCCAATTAACCAGAGTCGCCAGTTGGTATATTTGAAATGGATGTACCAACTCATCCGAGTTTTCGTTTTTTTATAAATCGCTGGCTCATATGTGACTCCGAATTAATTGGTCTGCGAACCGAGATTCATAGAGTTCGGGGGCTTGCTTAAGCGAGGGGAAGGTGTTAGGCACCCCCCGACTTCTGTGAAACACGGTTACCGCAATCTTGATGCATTCCTATCCTTTAATTCTCGAATGTGTGTGTGTGTGTATGCGCGTATGTGTGTGTGTGCCCATGTGAATGTTGTGGTGAGTTTGTATGAAAGAATCATTTGGATTTTTAGGGAAAGTCGTGCTTTAATTTGAGAATGCTTCGGAATGTCTTTTCGGCATACACGAGAAAGCTTTATGAGAAAAGATTTGATTTTAATTGTCAAAAACTATGAGATTTTCATTAGGTGTCGTTTTGGCAAAACAAGATGTTTCCCAAACCTTCGTCAAAATAGGAATCGAGATCTATACGTTGCCCTCGTAACTCAAATGATGGGCAATTTCATCTCTTTAACCCTATGCACAACGGTTTAATAAAACGTCACTTATTTTATGAAACAATTTTTGTGATTTCTGAAAACGATTTTCTTTAGCTTTCTCGTTAAATAGGAATCGACAGTCGCTAGCACTTCTCATTTTAAGCCTCGTGATGCTAACAACCTAATTTGATTGATTTTTATGAAAATCTTATCATTTGGCTTTGAAATCAATTTCGTGTCATAAATCAAATCAAGCATAAACACGCATCGGAGCTATTCATGGGCATGTAAGCCATCAAAATAACCCCAAACGCCTACAATCACAAGTTTCACTATTTTCGGGGCCTTAAACACGATTCTCGCCTTGGCGTCGTTTTAAGGCCCGACGATTACATATTTACAATGAAAGGTACATCGAATTTATTACATATATCAAACGATGTCCATCATCGGATTTGGACCACGGGGTCGCGCTCCTAGGCTCACATCCAAAATCGCTACATTAATATAACGAGCTAAAAA
Organism: Aralia elata; assembly: GCA_034770075.1. Lineage (NCBI taxonomy): Eukaryota > Viridiplantae > Streptophyta > Magnoliopsida > Apiales > Araliaceae > Aralia > Aralia elata. Next base: position 59,821,931 of record CM068384.1, on the reverse strand, counting down.
TTTACCAAATGGATATCATCGGGCCATTAGGAGGAATTTCGTTCCACTTTGGAAACCTCACTAATAGTCCTCAATCCATAGATCCACAACAATATACAAGAAAAACTACATTTAATTTAACCAAACAATAGGATATAAATTGCTAGAACAAAGGGAATTTTCACCTTGCAAATGATCTCAAATGGATGTGAACTTGTGTATTTGACTAAGATAAGGAGTATATTTGGTACAATCAAAATCAAAGAATATAAATCCTCTCTTTTTTTCCTCTCTTTTCTTCCTATTTGATTGCAAAATTTGCTCCTTTTTCTCTCTATTTCCGTGTTCTTGCTGCTGCAGAATTCTTCTTCCTTCAAATTCTTCCCCCCCCCTATATGCTGCAACGAAACTAAGCTGAAATAGGCTGGTTTAGGGCAGCCGCAGATTGATCTGCGGCTGGCTGCAGATTGATCTGCGGCTGGCTGGCCCACCCCCCATCGCACTCAGCTGGTTTCCTGGTTTCGAGTCCCGTGCGCACCACCATTATTTTAATCGTTTGGCCGCAGATCAATCCGCGGCTGGGTGGGCTGATTTTCTCGTTTTCCGAACCGCACCTTGTTTCTCGTGTCGTGACGTCGGTTTTCGCCGACAGGCTTGTATTTTGCAGTCCGAGAATCACTAGGAGACGTGCCACATCATTCGGGCATGCTCATTTCGGACGGCCCTGCTGTCACGTCGGTTTTGATTTGCAAATCGTTGCGGTGGCGTCGAGTGTTCGCACTTGTGCATCCCTCGCTCTCACAAGCCGGTTCATTTGACGATTTTGCCCTCCTGTCACGGTTAGTATACGAAGCGCAAAATTTGGGTGTCTACAAAAGAGAAGGAGGCTTGAAGCAATTGCAAAAGTACAAAGGATTCATCGTAGGAGCTAAAGGAGAGACTCAAGGATTACAACTACAGATTTTATTCTCTTCTCTATCCTTTTATTTTGTATTCTTGAATGCTTTATCAATTGTGGATGATGGATTTTAATTCAATCATTAACTAATTTCTTTTTAAGATTACAATGGAACTTATTGCGTAGGTTTTATTGATATGTGTCGACGCCAGGTTTTTCTCGTCTCTTTTTCTTTTCCCTTTTTAGCCTTTTCGGTTTTAGGTGATTTGGGAAAAGATCGGCATTGATGTCGACGGGGTTTTGAAAGATCGTTTTTTATGATGAGCCAATTAACCAGAGTCGCCAGTTGGTATATTTGAAATGGATGTACCAACTCATCCGAGTTTTCGTTTTTTTTATAAATCGCTGGCTCATGTGTGACTCCGAATTAAATGGTCTGCGAATCGAGATTCATAGAGTTCGGGGGCTTGTTTAAGCGAGGGGAAGGTGTTAGGCACCCCCCGACTTCCGTGAAATACGGTTACCGCAATCTTGATGCTTTCCTATCCTTTAATTCATGAAACGTATATGCGTGCGTGTGTGTGTGTGTGTGTGCTTAAATGAAAGTTGTGGTGAGCTTGTACGAAAAAATCATTTGGATTTCTTAGGGAAAAATCGTGCTTTAGTTTTGAGAGTGCTTAAAAATGTCTTTTCGGTATTTACGAGAAAGTCTTATTTTCTTATTGAGAAAGATTTGATTTTAAATTGACAAAAGCTATGAGATTTTTTAAGTGTTTGTTTTGGTAAAACATGAGTTTGTTAAACCTTAGCCAAAATAGGAATCGAGATTTATACGTTGCTTTCATAAATGATAGGCAATTTCTAGAATCTCTTTCGCCCTATGTATCAAGGTTTAGTAAAACGTTTACTTCTCTTTATAAAACCATTTTTTGGTGACATTTGGGAACAACTTCCTTTTAGCTTTCTCGTAAAATAGGAATCGACTTTCATTAGCACTTCCAATTTTTTTAGCCTCGTGATGCTAATATCCTACTTTGATTAATTTTAGCAAAATCTTTATTGTTTTGGCTTTGAAATCCTTTTATTGGGTGTTACAAATCGAACTAAATATCAAACGCGTAGGGGGCTATTCATGGGCATGTAAGCCATCAAAATATCCCCTAACGCCGACAATCACATATTTCATTATTACGGGGCCTTAAACCTGATTCTCGCTCTAGCGTCGTTTTAAGGCCCAACGATTACATGTTACAACAAAACGAGTACCTTGCATCCATTACATATATCAAAACGTCCATCATCGGATTTGGACCACGGGGCCGCATTCCTAGGCTCACACTCGAGATTACTACATACCCGCAAAATGAATACTACGAAACTAAACAACACGGATTTGCCTAATGCACCACGATATCCGAAAATGATAATCTAAATAAATTACATCCGATAAATCACCATAAATAAGCTAGAACTTACACCAATTGGATATCCTCGGGTTATTTGGAAGAATTTTGTTCCGATGGAACCCTCACTAATAATCCCTAATCCGTGATTTCACATCAATGTTCAAGAACAACTACATTCAAAATAATTCGGATGACAAAAAGCTTGGCGAAAATGGTATAACAAAATGCTAAAACACATGATTTTTCACCTTGCAAATAATCCCCACAATATGTATGAATTTGTGTATTGAGTAGAGTAGAAAATATTGAGATGTAATCTCACAAGATGGGTACAATTTCTCACTATTTCTCACTCCTTTCTCTCTTAATTTTTGTTGTTTTGTTGCTGTTTTTCCTTCCTTCCCGAGCTGCTGCTACTGCTGGATTTTTCCTCTTCTTCTTCTCTTGTTCCTGTATGCGAAATGGCCTGATAAAGGACTGCCAAGGGCAGCCGCAGATTGATCTGCGGCTGGCCGCAGATTGATCTACGGCTGGCCCTTGGTTCTCCCCCCAGCCGCGCTCGAGTCCCGTGCGCTCGAGTCCCGTGCCGTCTCGAGTTCCGTCCTTGGCCGCGGATTGATCTGTGGCTGACTGTGCTGATTTTCTCATTTCCGCACCTCGTCTCGATTTCCGTGCCGTACTGTTGATTTCCGTTGAAGGGCTTGCATTCTGCAGTCTGGAAATTGCCGGGAGACGTGCCATGCCGTCCGGGTAAGCGCAGCGATCAGTAACTGACTCCCGACATTTGCGCGTCGTCGTGTCGGCCTCGATCTCGTCAAGTGGAGATGGCTTTGAGTTTCATCTTTATGTCCTCCTTCCATTCTCGTGGGCCGGGTCCGTGGACGGATTTGCCCTCCTGTCAGGGTTAGTATAGGAAGTGCAAAATTTGGGTGTCTACAGCTGCCCCTCTTTATCATGTTTATGAAATGATGAATGAAATGAACAAGATAAAGAATAGACACCTGATGCATGAATGACAATGCACATGGATGACAATACATACGTGATGCTACACATATGCCTTACGATGCAACGTATGATGCAATGGATGCAATCATATTCGTAAAAGGGTATCAACGCAATGCGGATGATCGTCTCGTAACCCCCGGTTATCGTTGCCGGTTGGTTATCTTGTCGGAGTCGGTTTTCGTCGCCGGACATCCATCTCGTAATCGCCGGTTATCGTCGTCGGTCGATTGTCTCGTCGGGGCCGGGTATCGTCGCCGGTCACCCATCTCGTAACCTCCGGTTATCGTCGCCGGTTGGTTATCTTGTCGGAACCGGTTTTCGTCGCCGGACATCCATCTCGTAATCGCCGGTTATCGTCGCCGGTCGATTGTCTCGTCGGGGCCGGGTATCGTCGCCGGACATCCATCTCGTAATCGCCGGTTATCGTCGCCGGTCGATTGTCTCGTCGGGGCCGGGTATCGTCGCCGGTCACCCATCTCGTAACCTCCGGTTATCGTCGCCGATTGGTTATCTTGTCGGAGCCGGTTTTCGTCGCCGGACATCCATCTCGTAATCGCCGGTTATCGTCGCCGGTCGATTGTCTCGTCGGGGCCGGGTATCGTCGCCGGTCACCCATCTCGTAACCCCCGGTTATCGTCGCCGGTTGGTTATCTTGCCGGAGCCGGTTTTCGTCGCCGGACATCCATCTAGTAATCGCCGGTTATCGTCGCCGGTCGATTATCTCGTCGGGGCCGGGTATCGTCGCCGGTCACCCATCTCGTAACCTCCGGTTATCGTCGCCGATTGGTTATCTTGTCGGAGCCGGTTTTCGTCGCCGGACATCTATCTCGTAATCGCCGGTTATCGTCGCCGGTCGATTGTCTCGTCGGGGCCGGGTATCGTCGCCGGTCACCCATCTCGTAACCCCCGGTTATTGTCGCCGGTTGGTTATCTCGCCGGAGCCGGTTTTCGTCGCCGGACATCCATCTCGTAATCGCCGGTTATCGTCGCCGGTCGATTGTCTCGTCGGGGCGGCACGAGGTATCGTCGCCGGTCACCCATCTCGTAACCCCCGGTTATCGTCGCCGGTTGGTTATCTTGCCGGAGCCGGTTTTCGTCGCCGGACATCCATCTCGTAATCGCCGGTTATCGTCGCCGGTCGATTGTCTCGTCGGGGCCGGGTATCGTCGCCGGTCACCCATCTCGTAATTCATTTTCACTAGACACATCAAACGGTTTGCAAGGGAGCCACGGGGACCCACCAGGGCCAGCCGCAGATGGATCTGCGACCAAGATCGGGATTCTTAAGCGGCTCACCGCCTCCAGATCTGTCACTTTCACTTCGTACCCCACATAGATTTTTGAGATTTTGCTCGTTTGCAAAGGCCTTTTGTCGATTTCTCCCACTTTTCTGCAAAAAACCGCTCCGGTAGGATCGCTCTACGCGCTACAGGTAACACTTTGACCGTTCACTTTTTAATTCTGTCAACGTTTTACTATACATTTGGCTTTTTGCATATTTAGAGATAGAAATGTATGCTTACAATGCTGTGCTATGTATTATCATATATACATGCTAGGTAGCAATTGTGTGAGTCCTACTTTATGCTCATGATGTGGTCACACATACTGTTATTCCTTTTCTGCAAGCAAATCATGGATTACTGTACTTTACATGCTGTAACTACACATATTAATGCAATTTTGATCTGTTTGAGGCTGGGGTTGATTGAAAACACGTTTGGGCTTATGCCTGGGATGTCCATTTTACAAACGGAACCCTGCCGATTTTTTTTTTACATACCATAAACATGCATCATGTTGCATTAATTATATGATGTGGGTAGGAATTTAGAATATTCGTGACATAATTCAAAAGGGAACTTACCTTCCTCCTTGCTTGTTCTGTTCCAGCTATGGATCCCGACGCTCATAGTAGCTCCTCCGTATCACGGACCTCAGGTGTTCGCCGTCGTAGGGCTGCACCTACCCCCGTTCCTCCTCGGACCCGTCAGGCTCGCCGCTTGGCGGAGGCTGTCATTCGTCCGGCTCATCCGGACGTTGAGGAGGCTGTTCCTCCGGAGGTTGCGGCAGAGGGACCATCCTCCAGCACACCGGCTCCATCTCCTCATAGTGCCCCGTCCGGCGCATCTGTGCAGATCCCCGATCTATTGGGTCGGGATCTCAGTCGTCATCCTTCGGCATCTCTCGTGGCTAACGAGGTATATTCGGTTCTATTCTGATTTTATTCTCAATTTCCCAATTCTCCTTTTATCCGGACTGACCCATTGGTGATTGCCCCAGGTACCCGAGTTTACTCAGCCGAGGGGCAACTGGTTCAACATCTACTCCCTTTACACGGCTTTGCACAGTGACTACCGGGCGGTGGTGGATTCTTGGGGCTTCCGTCATTTCTTTACCATCATTCCCCGCCAGTGCCCTTGGGGTTACATGAGGGCCTTATCTGAGTGCTGGTTTCACCAGACGCAGTCTCTTCACCTTCTTGACTGCGAGGTTGTGCTGACCCCCTGGGATTGGAGATATATTACGGGCATAGAGTTTGTCGGGTCCCGCGTTCCTCTAGATCTCGACATCACTCCTGTGGAGGTCCGGGCTTTATTGGGCTTCGGTGCTGAGGATCGGGTCTTTAAGGCCCGTAGCATTCGATCCGGCGCTTTGGCTGTCGATGCTGTTGGGGGTCTGTACGCACTGCCCATTCCAGCGGATCAGGGCACCAGGGACATTCTGCTACAACGCCTGTTCCTGACCATCATGAGGGGTTGCTTTCTGGGGAACAACTCCTCCACCATTCATTTCAGCGTCGTAGGAGCGGTCAGAGACGTGGACCGCATCGGTGACTATGACTGGGGGTCATTCACCTTTGCCTTTTTCCTCCACGGTATGCGTCTACGTTCGGAGGGTCAGACAGACGCTTGGCTCGGATTCTATCACTTCCTGCTGGTGAGGCCTCTTTCTTTTTTCTTAATGTATTTCCCGTCAATTCATTTCTTTTCTTTCTGCGTCTGTCGGTAACTCATGATTTTCACTGTTTCTGTTCGCAGTTCTGGGCCTACGAGCGTCTTCCATGCCTGAGGCCTGTCACTACTCTCGGCCTTGATACTTATCCCTGGGGCCGACGGTGGCATCACAACACTTTGGAGGAGGTCCCGATATCAGGCAGCTTTGCACACTGCCGCATCCAGCTAGAGTTGATCACTGCTGCAGATGTCGCCTGGATTCCCTACCTCTCCGAGCATTTGGCTGATGGGTTCGATGATGGGAACCCTTCTGGCCCGGAGTTCGAGCTTTCTACCCGTCGCCTCACTTTGCAGAGTATTGGAGGATGGGTGATGTACCTGGGGGAGCGCGCATTCAGATGCGTCACAGGAGAGATCCGGATCCCGCATTCCCTTCCTATCACTACTTCCAGGCCGCTGGACTCTCAGCCTTCAGAGATCATGCTTGCAGGGGAGGATGGCCGGATGCTTTCTACGGGTCCCAGTACGAGCGATGCTTTCCGTACTTGGTTGGTGCCCCGCACTATCGGTCCTCAGACCCGGGCCACATTCTTCCTCGGGGATATGGTCCCCGGCTCGGTGATGATGACTGACTGGGCAGCCTGTGTTCGGAGCCCTACCCACACTGAGCAGATAGACACTTTGACCCGCCAGGTGGAGCAGTTGTCGCTATTTCTTCGGGTGCTAGGCCGGACCCCGGAGGAGGCTTACACCTATGATCCTGATGGTACGGGTTATGATGCGGGGCCGAGCTCATCTGATGCCACCGCGCGGCCATACATCCCCGATATGAACTTTGGGCCCTCGACTTCGGCGACCCCAGGGGACCAGTTTGAGGATCCCGCCTTCATAGATGAGATTGACTTTATCTAGATCAGGATAGGATAGGGCTTTTGTACCTGTACTTGTTTAGCTTTATTTTTCATTTCATGCACTATGTACTGAACTCATTTATTTATTTATGCACAGTTCTTTATCTTTTATCTCTATGAAATTCATTTGCTTTATTATTGTCTGTACGATGCATGCTCTTTATTCCTGGATAGAAAATGACCCCTGTACAGTCTTTTTGATACTATTTTTTTCCACAGATGACGTCCTCAGATGTCGTGGTATGCTTGGATTCCATTCCTCTTACAGGGTTGGTCGGCAGCCTCCTCCGTTGGTTGGACAGTTTATCGCCGGCCGACAGGGTCATCGCAGATGGTCTTTTGGGACACTCTCGGTCCTTATTAACCTTTCAGGTGCCAGCGGGCTTTGTGAATGGTATTTTGAGATATCTGCTCGTCAAGTGTTCAGGCTAGGGACAGTAGAGCTGACCCCCACCCTCGAGGAGTATGGTCGCTTCACCGGTTTGCCTTTGGATAGACCTTGTGCCAGGATCACATCTGGTCCCATGCGCCGTCAGTTCTTGACCTTTACTGGGTTGCGGAGGGCGGTTCTGCTATCGGCGATCACATCAGATCACTTGGTTCCTCTTCACTTTTTGATTGACCGATTCGGCTCACCTAACAGTTTTCGCCACTTCTCTGGGGATTTTTCTGTATCGGAGGAGCGCTGGGGCGTTTTGAGGCTAGACGTCTTGATGGCCTGTATCCTCTCAGTTCTATACTTACCCGCGGGACCCGATCATTTGGACATGCGGGTGGTCGCGGCCGTTAGGGCCCTTCAGGAGGATCACACCATTCTTCCCATGATATTGGCGGATACTTACATGTCAGCCTCATACTGTCAGTCCTTCCGAGGCAGAGTATTCCGAGGGAGCTCGACTTTGTTGTATGTGTGGTTCATGAGTCATCTTAGTCCCATCGGCCACCTCCGTCGCCAAGGGTTTTGCTTCAGTCATGACATAACCACGCAATTTTCATTTCGTCCTGTGAGCTGTACTGATGCGGCCTCCTGGACAGCATTTCTGTCGGTCATCGAGGATCCCTTTCATCTCCTGGTTTATTCGGGTTATTGCTCCTTTATGAGCTTCTTGACTCATGTGCCCGACCTGGACTTCATTCCCATTGCTGGCTTGAGGGGTGTGACGACTTATCATCCCATGGCGGTGATGGGGCAGTTTGATCAGACACAGGATTTCCATCTCTTCACGGGCGCGGCCGACTACCGATTCCCTATATCATCCCAGACAGAGAGAGATCTACTGCGGGTATATGATCTTTGGCCTCGCAGGATCCTGGCCGAGTATAATGATAGTTGCCCCCTCCAGACATTCGCTTATGTGCAATGGCTGCGCGGAGATTCGGATGCGGTTGGTGTGAGTCAGACTGGGACTTTCGATGACTCTGGAGTGACTTTCCCAGACGATACCATATATCACTCGATCTCAGCCGACTCTCTCCCTAGTCAGGACACTGAGCATAGCCGGATCCGACTGTCTTTGATGGCTATTGAATCTGAGAGGGATGCCGCCATTGCTGAGAGGGATGCTGCTATTCTGGCCAGAGATGCTGCCATAGCTGATAGAGATGCCATTGCTTTTCAGGCCAGAACCGTCATAGATGCACATTCTGGGACTGTCAGCCGAGCCACTGCGTTGTTGGACCGCATCGACATGATGGGACGGCAGATTTCAGGTGATGCTGATGCTTCAGATTTATCCACCACCTTATCCATCCTGCTTCAGTTAGTTGCAGATTTGTAGATTGTTTTATTCCCTGCATAGACTATGTTAATTTCATCGGTTATTGAAAAGGAAATCTTGTAACAAAAGACTTATATATGTAAACAGGTATTTAAATTTAGTCATTTTCCCTCTTTGTTGTATCGTTGCCCTTCATCGGATCATCGTTTTATCCGGTTGATCATGATTTTGACATCTCGCTTTCTTTCTCCTCTCAAGTCTTGATGGAGATCTGACAGACATTGCCGCACCCCTGTCGATTTCATTGGATTGAGTTTCAGACTTTGGCTAACTGTTTGGTTTGATCAGAGTTATGTCAATTTGGTAGGGAAAGGATTGGTTGGCTGGTTTCGGGAAAGTTTTGAGGGTTTAGGCAGGTTTTTCTGGCTGTCGGGGATTGGCTTTGTTTTAGGGGAAGGATTATTATTATTATTATTTTTTTTTTTTGGATCGGACCGCGCCATGATGGCTGCCTACGTACCCCCACAAGTTGGGAGATCAGGTCCTACGTAGTTCGCTCCTCAAAGGAAAAGGAAATTGATGACTTAAGCGTAGAATCGCTTCACTGAGTCAGAATTTAGGGGTTGTGGAAATGTCTCACCATCCATTTCTTGCAATATGAGGGCTCCTCCGGATAGCACCTTTTTAATTACAAAAGGTCCCTCCCAGTTTGGGGCAAACTTCCCCTTGGCTTCGTCTTGGCAAGGCATGACTCTCTTTAGCACCAGGTCATTCTCCTTGAATTTCCGAGGCCTTATCCTTTTGTCATATGATCGGGAGATCCTTTGTTGATATAACTGACCGTGCCAAACAGCAGCCACCCTCCTTTCATCAATTAGGGCCAACTGGTCGTATCGATCTTGCATCCAATCCTCCTCGCTTATCTGAGCATCGATCATTATTCTGAGGGACGCCATCTCAACCTCAATTGGCAGGACGGCCTCCATTCCATACACTAAAGCGTAAGGGGTTGCCCCTGTAGAAGTACGCGTTGATGTTCGATATGCCAGCAGGGTGAGGGGTAGCAGATCTGGCCATCCCCGATGATTAGCAGACATTTTTGCCATTATCTTCTTGATGTTCTTATTGGCAGCCTCCACTGCCCCATTCATTTTGGGACGGTAAATGACAGAGTTGAGGTGTTTGATCTTAAACTGGTCGCACAATCCCTTCATGAGGGCGTTGTTCAAATTCTTAGCATTGTCGGAGACCAAAACCTCAAGTTGCCCGTATCGACAAATGACATTATTCCTGATGAACCCAACGATAACCTCCTGAGTGACTTTGGGGAAAGAGGTTGCCTCTACCCACTTGGTGAAATAATCGATCATGACGAAAATGAATCGGTGCCCGTTGCTTGCTTTGGGCTCTATTGGTCCGATCACGTCCATTCCCCACATTGAGAATGGCCACGGGGAGGTCATACAGTGCAGTTCATTGGGGGGCGTATGGATCACATTACCGTGCGCCTGACATTGGTAACAACGTTTGACATGATCATCACAGTCAGCTTTTAAGGTCAACCAATAATGCCCTGTTCTCAAAATCTTTTTGGCCAGCATCGGTCCACTCATGTGTGGCCCACACACTCCACCATGTATTTCGTTCATAATCCTTTGGGCCTGCGTCTCATCCACGCAATGCAACAGTCCCAAACCAGCATCCCTCTTGTAGAGTGAATCCCCACTCAAGTAGAACTTCATCACCATTTTCTGAATTCTCATCCTCTCAGTTCGACTCGCCTGGTCGGGAATGGATCTATCTCTCAGATATTCCCTGATGTTATGATACCAGGGCTGCCTTGTCAAACCCACCTCGTCTGATAACACTGCCACATGTTCCTCATACGCTGGGGCATTCTGTATGGCTATCTCAACCTGCGGAATGTCTTTTCTTTTGATTATGTGGATTAAGGAGGCCAGGGTTGCCAATGCATCTGCGAAATCATTCCGACCCCGGGGGATATGTCGAAAAGCGATATCTTCGAACTCTTGCATCAGCTGGGTAACACAACGATGGTATGGGAGTAACCGAAGCTCTTTAGTGTTGTACACCCCGATTGCCTGTCTGATTACCAATTCTGAATCCCCGAACACTGCTAGCCTATTCACTCCCATGTCGCGGGCCAAGCGGAGTCCCAAGATACATCCCTCGTATTCAGCGGTGTTGTTCGAATTGCCGAAATGCAGTTTAGCGACCACGGGGTATTGTTCTCCGGTGATAGAGACCAGGACTGCTCCGGCTCCTGCCCCTTCAGCATTCATGGCACCATCAAAATACAGCTTCCAGAACTGTCCCTCGTCATCACATTTCTCGCGTGATACCCAAAATATATCTTCGCCTGGAAGAGGAGTTTCCAAGGGCTCCATCCCTCCTGACGGGGTTTCTGCCAACTGATCTGCAATTCCCTGCCCTTTCATGGCCTTCTGAGTCACGTACACTATGTCGAACTGCTGTAGGATCAACTGCCATCTTGACAACCGACAATTCAAGCATGGGCCTTTCAAAAATATATTTCAGGGGATCCATTCTTGATATCAGGTACGTCGTATGCCCATGGAGGTAGTGTTGTAATCTCCCTGCGGCCCAGGCCAGAGCACAACAGGTTTTTTCGATGGGAGTGTAATTTTGTTCACATTGGCTAAATCTTTTGCTGAGGTAATAGATGGCCTGCTCTTTACCTGCCTCATTCTTTTGTCCCAGCATACATCCCATCGCGATGACATTGACCGATATATACATAAACAGAGGGATCACATCCTTCGGGGGTACCAGTACTGGTGCCTCTGCCAGCTGCTTTTTAATGGTTTGAAAAGCCTCCTGACATTGCCCATTCCACTCCTGGGAAGCCCCCTTTCTTAACAGTTTGAAAATGGGCTCACATGTAGTCGTTAAGTGGGATATAAAGCGGCTGATAAAGTTTATCCTCCCGAGGAACCCTCTTATCTCCTTTTCTGTGTGAGGCGCCGGCATATCCACAATGGCCCTAATCTTTGCTGGATCCAACTCAATGCCCCGATCACTAACCAGGAATCCCAAGAGCTTACCCGACCGCACTCCGAAAGCACACTTGGCTGGATTGAGTTTCAAATTATACTTTCTGAGCCGATCGAATAACTTTTGGAGATGGGTTATATGATCAGCTTCTACCTTCGATTTCACAATAATGTCATCCACGTAGACCTCTATCTCATTGTGCATCATATCGTGGAATAGGGCCATCATGGCTCTCTGATAAGTAGCCCCCGCATTTGTGAGACCAAAGGCCAATCGTCTGTAGCAGAAAGTGCCCCAAGGGGTGATGAATGCGGTCTTTTCCCGATCTTCTTCCGCCACCATTATCTGATGATATCCTGCGAAGCAATCCACAAAAGAGTACATTTCGTACTGGGCTGTGTTATCCACCAAGATGTGTATGAAAGGCACCGGAAAGTTATCTTTGAGACTGGCCTTGTTTAGATCTCTGTAGTCTACACATACCCTCACCTTTCCTCCAGGCTTAGCCACTGGGACTACATTGGATAGCCATTCTGGGCGGGTAAGTGGACACCATAATGATTCCGGCCCTGAATTGTTTAATGATCTCCTCTTTCACTTTTAAGCTCCACTCAGGTTTCAACTTTCTTAGCTTCTGTTTGACAGGCCTGAAACCCTCCTTGATGGGCAACCGGTGGACCACGATGTCGGTGGACAATCCGATCATATCCTCGTGCGACCAGGCAAAGACATCCTCATATTGGCTTAGTAACTCAGCTATTTCTACTTTTTGGCTGGTGGTGAGGTCTATCCCTATCTTGAGTTCTTTTGGCTTGTCTGGGGTTCCAATATCAATGGTGATGGTTTGGTCCAAATTGGGTTTGGGTTTATCCTCGACCCATCCTTTGATCTCGTCAGGCGCATCGTCGTAATCTGTCTCGTCTTGCTCAATGCCCATCAAATCGAAATCCAGCTCAATGTCAAAATCATAATCATCATTCAAATTTGAAAGATCGTTTGTTAGGCAAGGATTACTCAATTTGGTACACCTGACATGAAACAAAATACTTGTCATATATAAATCATTTTCCACGATGATCGCATTTTCAAATAACACGAAGGAACGACATAATCATGCAGAAATAAGACAACAACAAAAATAGAACTTCTTCATTCCCCCATCCTCTGGGGTCTACCACCCTGACGTCGGATTTACCCTTGTTTGGATATTATTGGCCTCACGGTCCAATTGTCGAGGGTCAGGTCAGACGATATGTGCTCGATGAGAGGTGGCTTTATATCGGACACTTCCCCGATGACCATGGCCACATCGCCCGAGTCTCCCTTCATACCTTCCTTAGGCATAATCAACCCTGCCCAATCGATGATAGGCACACTTTGTTGGGCTCCTGGTGTGGCAACATTCGTCCCCTCTTCATTGCTTATTAATTGTCCGGGGATATAGCACTGGGTTTCGAACTCTTCCGCGATCTCCTGTAGGAAACTTTCCTTTTTGGCCAATTCATTATTTGTGGGGGCCAAATCTTCACCCCCTGCTCTAGTCACAGGCTCGCTAGTCCCCTGTTTATTGTTGACCGGGGTCACCGGGCTGCCAATCAATCGAATCGGGGTCATGCCCTGACGGCCTCTCCCTGCTTTACCTACATGATATCCCAAACCTGCCTTGCCTACCTGATGTGGTAGTTGAATGGGCTTGGTGATTCCTTGACTGCTTCTTCCTAACCCTTGTCCAGGCTGGAACTTCATCCTTATCATTTCCTTTGCAACAAAAGTAAGTTCTGGAGAGACCCTTGACTTCACGGCTGGAGCCCCTAAGCATCTGTATTGGGGAGTGCTAATCTCTAGCGCCTGAAAACTGGCTGGTGCCGCCGACTCATCCACATTGATCACTGGTAGGCCACCCCTGGGAGGAGAATGGTCATCACATTCGGCCGAGATTGTTACCAGATTCCCATTGATGATTAGCTTGATTTGTTGATGGAGCGTAGAAGGCACTGCCCCGGCCATATGTATCCACGGCCTCCCCAGTAACAGGTTATAACTGGCGGTGATGTCTAGAACCTGGAAAGAGATATCAAAAGTACAGGGACCTATTTCCACTTTTAATTCTATTTCCCCCAATTGTATCCCTTCGGGAACCATCGAAAGCTCGCACCACCACGTGACTGGCCCATAGGCGTTTGGGATTAATGTTCATCTTCTGCAATGTGCTGAGGGGACAAATATTCAATGCCGATCCCCCATCAATCAATACCCCATTCATGATATACCCCGAGGAGATTACCGCAATATGTAGCGGTTTCCGGTGTCCCCTTCCTTCCTTGGGTATGTCCTCATCTGCAAAGGATAATCACGTCGCTCTCCATCAAATGGCCCACCAGCTGGCCGAAAACCTTCCTCACTAATTTCCTTGGGCACGTATGCCTCCTCCAGAACCTTCGTCAAAGTTTTGCAATGCCTATTGGATGACAACACCAGGTCCATGACTGATGTTAAGGTTGACTCCTCATTTAAAATCTGAATCCCCCTCGTTTCCGGATGATCCATCCTTCTCAAGAATTCTATGGCCCTGTCCTCGGAAATCTCTTCATTTTTTTTCTTTTGGCTTTCAAGGACTCGCCCGGGAAGATATAAGGGGTTCCCCCTTGTCGTCACAGAAGCACAACTGGCCGCTTCCTCTGGCGTTCCCCCATAATTCCAGGGTACCGTCTTTAGACTACTGATAGGGATTTGCGGCCTTGCGGCAAGGATGAGGGGCCTCGGAGCTGTCAACTTGACAGGCCCCTCCGTGCTATTCGGACTTACCCCCATCAATCTGATGGGCACTCCCCGGGCACTCCCATGCTCATGTATCACGTTGATCATCCCCTCAATTTCCTGCACATAGTTTAACCTCGGCGGCCCTCCAGCTTCACTGTCATCCGTCATATTGACCCCCCCTCCATCATGTCTTGGCAGGGGATTAGCTTTAACATTCGGGGAGTCTGGCTGTTCCACCACAATTTCCCCACTGTCAATCAGGTTTTGGATTCGATGCTTCAACGTCCAACAGTCTTGTGTATCATGGCCAGGGGAACTGGAGTGGTACGCACATCGCTTGCTCGGGTCAAACCTTCTACCCTTTGGGTCACTCGGTGGTGCCAAACCAACTATCTTCTTTTGGGCTACTAATACCGCTAATACTTGTTCAAGCGGTTCCCCGAGCGGGGTGAATACCCGATTTTGCGAGGCCTCATATCTCCTTCGTCCCTCTGCTCTTTGATCTGCGAAGTTGGGCTGCCGGGATGGCCCTACCCTCTGCACCTGTACCGGAAGATGGATTTCTGCCTTTTTGGACGAGCCCTGAAGGATGAGGGAAACGTCCTCCTCTTTTTTCTTTTGCACCCTTCGGGAAGTGCTGCCATAATTACCGCTTTGGATCTGTTCTGCAGCCGTTTCCAAAGCCGTGAGATCCCGAATTTTGCCGGATTTCAAACCCATGTCCACCATTTCTCCGTGTTTTAACATTTCGGCGAAAGGCCTACCAATCCCCGATATGACTCGTTCATAATACGGTGCCTCTTGAATGTCTACAAAAGTCATCACCATCTCCGATTCGCTCATCGGGGGGGTCACTTGCGCGGCCATGCCCCTCCATCGTTGCGCATATTCCCTGAAGGATTCCCTAGGCTGCTTCTTAACTTTTGTCATTTGGTACCTGTCAGGGGCCATCTGGGCCTGAAAGCTGTATTGGGTTAAGAAAGTATGGGCCAATTCCTCCCAGTTGTGGATTCGGGCGTTGGTCAAGGCGGGCATACCAGATCCTCGCCTCCCCTGTTAAGCTTTTCTGGAATAGCTGCATCCTCAACCCCTCGTCCTCGGCATAAGACCCGAGTTCTCCAATGTATATTTTCAAATGCGTGTAGGGGTCTCCCTTTCCATTGTATTTTTCAAACTCGGGGACTTTGAACTTTTCTGGATATCTGGTTCCGGGGAAAACACACAGATCCGAGTAATTGACCCTACCCAGGGAGCCTATGCCTCGCAGAGATTGGATGGTCTCCTCCATGTGTCTCATTTTTTTCCGAAGGTCGTCAGTGTCCCCCTCCTCTGGGATAGTAATCACTGTCTTGTTAGGTATGGGAACGGCCCTTGGAATGACTGGCTCGTCCTTGAGTAGGGGTTGGTCATCCTTACACAGGTTTGCAATATTTTTAGGAGGATTCTGGTCACCCCCTGGTGGTGGAATATTATGTGGTCCTTGGCTTGGCGGATCCTGTCTGAGTAGGAACTGCTCCTTTAGCATCGTGGCCATTTCCATCATCTGTTTTTTGAAGTCATCAAACTCTTCCCGAGATATGGAACCATGATTAGGAAGATCAGCCATTTCAGATGTAGAATTTTGGGCTTTCTTAGACTGCGAACGGGTTTGAGGAGCAATCCTACAAAACAACGGTTCGAAGTTTAGTCCGGGAAAATGAAAGGATATGGATGCATGCAAAAGCTGTAACTTTTTGTGCTTTGGGTTTTTTTTTTTTTTTAATCTTTCCCTGTAAAACAGAAAGTTAGTAGTCCTTTAATGCAATAACCAACGCTAAACATGCTTTATTATGCTTCCCCAACTATTCCCTGCAATTCACAGAGGTTAGTAATCTCTTTTGACACAGGAAAGGCATATATGAATATTGAATGAGATCATGACATTTAGACATATAAACGTAAAAAGGCATGAAGAGACTTTTCCTGCGTTGGGTTAATCTGAGGATGACCTATCCTAGGGTTACTCTCACGGGCTTTTCGGCATGAAGGTCCCCAAATCTTCGCAATCTACTCGTTTGAGCCCTTTCGATTGGAGCGGATTTGGGTGGTGCGTTTCCTGAGCCATCTCCGGGGAGCAGCCCCTTCGAGTCCAGTAATAAGCAACCGACAGGTTCGCCTCAGGAGGAGGTACTCTCTCAACATACATCCACATTCATCGTCCTCACCGTATGCAAATGATTACTTAAAAGTAAAGCAACTCTATTCAATCATTCATCTATTTGGACAAAACACACAATCACACAACAAAAGAAACAAAAAATCAAAATATCGCATGCACCCACATTTCATGAATTTAAAAGGATAGCATCAAGATTTAAACGCGGCTTAAGCCCTCTAATGTCCCCAGCAGAGTCGCCAGCTGTCGACGCCGGGTTTTTCTCGTCTCTTTTTCTTTTCCCTTTTTAGCCTTTTCGGTTTTAGGTGATTTGGGAAAAGATCGGCATTGATGTCGACGGGGTTTTGAAAGATCGTTTTTTATGATGAGCCAATTAACCAGAGTCGCCAGTTGGTATATTTGAAATGGATGTACCAACTCATCCGAGTTTTCGTTTTTTTTATAAAATCGCTGTCTGGCTCATGTGTGACTCCGAATTAAATGGTCTGCGAATCGAGATTCATAGAGTTCGGGGGCTTGTTTAAGCGAGGGGAAGGTGTTAGGCACCCCCCGACTTCCGTGAAATACGGTTACCGCAATCTTGATGCTTTCCTATCCTTTAATTCATGAAACGTATATGCGTGCGTGTGTGTGTGTGTGTGTGCTTAAATGAAAGTTGTGGTGAGCTTGTACGAAAGAATCATTTGGATTTCTTAGGGAAAAATCGTGCTTTAGTTTTGAGAGTGCTTAAAAATGTCTTTTCGGTATTTACGAGAAAGCCTTATTTTCTTATTGAGAAAGATTTGATTTTAAATTGACAAAAGCTATGAGATTTTTTAAGTGTTTGTTTTGGTAAAACATGAGTTTGTTAAACCTTAGCCAAAATAGGAATCGAGATTTATACGTTGCTTTCATAAATGATAGGCAATTTCTAGAATCCTCTTTTCGCCCTATGTATCAAGGTTTAGTAAAACGTTTACTTCTCTTTATAAAACCATTTTTTGGTGACATTTGGGAACAACTTCCTTTTAGCTTTTCTCGTAAAATAGGAATCGACTTTCATTAGCACTTCCAATTTTTTTTAGCCTCGTGATGCTAATATCCTACTTTGATTAATTTTAGCAAAATCTTTATTGTTTTGGCTTTGAAATCCTTTTATTGGGTGTTACAAATCGAACTAAATATCAAACGCGTAGGGGGCTATTCATGGGCATGTAAGCCATCAAAATATCCCCTAACGCCGACAATCACATATTTCACTATTACGGGGCCTTAAACCCGATTCTCGCTCTAGCGTCGTTTTAAGGCCCAACGATTACATGTTACAACAAAAACGAGTACCTTGCATCCATTACATATATCAAAACGTCCATCATCGGATTTGGACCACGGGGCCGCATTCCTAGGCTCACACTCGAGATTACTACATACCCGCAAAATGAATACTACGAAACTAAACAACACGGATTTGCCTAATGCACCACGATATCCGAAAATGATAATCTAAATAAATTACATCCGATAAATCACCATAAATAAGCTAGAACTTACACCAATTGGATATCCTCCTCGGGTTATTTGGAAGAATTTTGTTCCGATGGAACCCTCACTAATAATCCCTAATCCGTGATTTCACATCAATGTTCAAGAACAACTACATTCAAAATAATTCGGATGACAAAAAGCTTGGCGAAAATGGTATAACAAAATGCTAAAACACATGATTTTTCACCTTGCAAATAATCCCCACAATATGTATGAATTTGTGTATTGAGTAGAGTAGAAAATATTGAGATGTAATCTCACAAGATGGGTACAATTTCTCACTATTTCTCACTCCTTTCTCTCTTAATTTTTGTTGTTTTGTTGCTGTTTTTCCTTCCTTCCCGAGCTGCTGCTGCTGCTGGATTTTTCCTCTTCTTCTTCTCTTGTTCCTGTATGCGAAATGGCCTGATAAAGGACTGCCAAGGGCAGCCGCAGATTGATCTGCGGCTGGCCCTTGGTTCTCCCCCCAGCCTAGCTCGAGTCCCGTGCCGTCTCGAGTTCCGTCCTTGGCCGCGGATTGATCTGCGGCTGACTGTGCTGATTTTCTCATTTCCGCACCTCGTCTCGATTTCCGTGCCGTATCGTTGATTTCCATTGAAGGGTTTGCATTCTGCAGTCTGGAAATCGCCGGGAGACGTGCCATGCCGTCCGGGTAAGCGCAGCGATCAGTAACTGACTCCCGACATTTGCGCGTCGTCGTGTCGGCCTCGATCTCGTCAAGTGGAGATGGCTTTGAGTTTCATCTTTATGTCCTCCTTCCATTCTCGTGGGCCGGGTCCATGGACGGATTTGCCCTCCTGTCAAGGTTAGTATAGGAAGTGCAAAATTTGGGTGTCTACAATATGCTTCCTTGTTAATTATTGTTGATTATTATCAGATTGTCTATTATGATTTGTGATTAATTGCTTAATTGTTTGATCAACAATTATCGTGGTAATCTATATGGACTCGAGAGATGGATTATAGATTTAGACCTAATCATAGTAGCTTGTGATTGTGTATTCTGCTGTCGATGGAATTCATGATTTGTGTTTAGGATAGAGATATACCTATACGCCGCATGTAATCTGAAATAGAACCTGATCTTTAAATCCTTTTTAATTGTAATTCACATAGAGATATAGTGAATTAGTTAACTAGGGTGTTCATCTTAATTCTATCTTTTGTGGATTTAAGTTGATTCGTTTATGATACATCTAGAGATGGTTATAAATATTGATGAGTTCTTGATTAACAATCCGGAATAACTAATATAACTTAACAGGAAGTATATTAATTCAAGTGAAACATTAAGGGAAATTGTAATCTTAAGCTTTTTTTATCTGAATTCAATTCTTGGTAGTTAGTAATTAGTTAGTTTAGTACTTTATTTTCAAAATTCAAAATCTTTTATCGAATTGTTTAAATAAAATTAATTTGATTATGAGTTAGTATTTGGTAATTATTATTAAATAATTCTCTGTGGGTTCGACACTCTCTTATCACTTTATTACTTGTGGACTGCGTATACTTGCGTATTTTTGCTGGTATAGATTTTGGCAAACAAGTTTTTGGCGCCGTTGCCGGGGAATTAGTTTAATAATTTTTTGCCATCATTAACTTTAATCAAATTAGTTTTAATTTAATCATTTTGTTTTTATTTTAATTCTCTTCCTATATTTCTCTCTTTTTAGGTACACCATGGCGGACTACGACTATCAATGGCCTTATACGAGAATGATTCAGCCAAGAGCGGTAGGGATTTATGAATTCGATGAATTGCCAGCACAGATTGAGACACTTTCGAGGATGATTGACGCTTTAGCAGTACAACATATTCAAAGTGTGGCGGTAATTTATGATTTTTGTGCTGGAAATCATCCGAGTCATCAATGCGCCATCAATTTTAAGTCGATGTTGTATGGTGGCAATTTCGGCGATTACCCCAACAATTATGCCTATCCCAACAACTATAATCAAGATTGGGGGTATAATCAAGTGGGTTTTATACCTACGAATTGAGTACGTTTGGCTTGATAATTTGTGATTTCTTAAGTATTTTAAGTTAGTATTAGGTATTTATAGTGTTTTTATGTTATTTTGTCGGAAGAAGGAAGGAAATGTAATCCGGACATCTTTTGGAGTACAATATGCAAGCAAATGCGAGAAGGGAAGATTGAAAGGTTTTCAACACTAAGTTGGATGCATGTTTTTGCTTTGGAACTTGGATTTTATTGTAGAGCTACTCCTTAGCTTTCCGGAACATCTTGAATCGTCCCAATCGGAGTTTGGATACGAGAGTTATGACATTTTTATCAACAGAGATCAAAGTTTGGAGTTGCCATTTACATAGAAGCTACTTGAAGCCAAATTTTGACCTTGATCCAGATAGAATCTCTCAATGCTCAAAGAAGGAAAGTTGTAGATCTCGTCGATATCTTCGATTTGGTAGGTGGCAGGCCCCGTAACTCCTCCTGGATCAAAAGTTATGGCCATTTTACCAAAGGATGTTGCAGTAGAAATTGTTCTCTGCCAGTCTGGCCGCGCCCATTCCTAGTTCATTTCTAGCGCGGCCGCGCCAGAGCGAACGCGGCCAGACTTAGTTTTGACGCGTTTTTACATGTTTTTGACTCCAAATTGGATTATTTTTCCTCCTAAGCTTGGGATTTGACTTATAACCTATAAATACATGATGTGAGGCATAGGATGGGGGAGATTTTGCTACTTTTTGCTAACCCTAGTTTGGGAGAAAGAGAAGGAGGCTTGAAGCAATTGCAAAAGTACAAAGGATTCATCGTAGGAGCTAAAGGAGAGACTCAAGGATTACAACTACAGATTTTATTCTCTTCTCTATCCTTTTATTTTATATTCTTGAATGCTTTATCAATTGTGGATGATGGATTTTAATTCAATCATTAACTAATTTCTTTTTAAGATTACAATGGAACTTATTGCGTAGGTTTTTTTGATATGCTTCCTTGTTAATTATTGTTGATTATTATCAGATTGTCTATTATGATTTGTGATTAATTGCTTAATTGTTTGATCAACAATTATCGTGGTAATCTATATGGACTCGAGAGATGGATTATAGATTTAGACCTAATCATAGTAGCTTGTGATTGTGTATTCTGCTGTCGATGGAATTCATGATTTGTGTTTAGGATAGAGATATACCTATACGCCGCATGTAATCTGAAATAGAACCTGATCTTTAAATCCTTTTTAATTGTAATTCACATAGAGATATAGTGAATTAGTTAACTAGGGTGTTCATCTTAATTCTATCTTTTGTGGATTTAAGTTGATTCGTTTATGATACATCTAGAGATGGTTATAAATATTGATGAGTTCTTGATTAACAATCCGGAATAACTAATATAACTTAACAGGAAGTATATTAATTCAAGTGAAACATTAAGGGAAATTGTAATCTTAAGCTTTTTTTATCTGAATTCAATTCTTGGTAGTTAGTAATTAGTTAGTTTAGTACTTTATTTTCAAAATTCAAAATCTTTTATCGAATTGTTTAAATAAAATTAATTTGATTATGAGTTAGTATTTGGTAATTATTATTAAATAATTCTCTGTGGGTTCGACACTCTCTTATCACTTTATTACTTGTGGACTGCGTATACTTGCGTATTTTTGCTGGTATAGATTTTGGCAAACAGCGACAAAGTTAAACGAGTTGGCCAGATTTGCCCCTCACCAAGTCGATACTGAGGCCAGGAAAACCAGGAGGTTTGAACCGGGGCTAGAACCACGGATTTACAGTCGAGTTGCAGCGTTATAGAGTAGCACATTTTCCACCCTGTTAGAGAAGGCGATCATCGTAGAAGGAGGAAGTGAGGCGCTGGCCAAGTACAACCATGACAAGAAGAAGAGTCAGGATGGTAACAAAGGGGGAAGTAGTGGAGGTAGCAATCTGAACAAAAGGCAATGGAGTGATATCCAAATCTCTGGAAGCAACAGGTCTGGAGAGGAGGCTAAGAAAGGCAACATGTGTAACAACTTTGGAAGGAGTAACCCAGGAGAATGCATGAGAGGGAAAGGCATTTGTTATAACTGTGGGCAACTGGGGCACATTGCTCCTCAATGCCCCAAAGGAAGGAAGTCAGGATGTTTCTCGTGTGGAGCACCCGATCATCAGATCAAGGATTGCCCGAAGAGGAAAGGTGATGCAGCCAGTGGCAACCGGAACAATAACAACAACCACAACAACAGCAAGCTGACCATCGGAGGGCCAGCCAATCAAGCGAACTGGCCGACGGCGCACACATTCAACATGACCGTGCAGGATGCGGTGCAGGCGAAGGACGTGGTGTTAGGTATTATCTCGATCAATACTATCAATTCCTACGTGTTATTTGATTCGGGTGCTATCTGCTCTTTTGTCTCGGAAGAGTTTGCTAAACGATTAGGTTTACCCCGCGAGAAACTAGAGAACCCCATGATCATAGAAGTAGCCAATAAAGAGGTTATCCCTGTAGACTATATTCATAGGAATTGTTATGCAGAATTGAGAGGGGTTAAGCTTAGCGTGAATTTGATACCGATTCGTTTGGGGGAGTTCGATGTAATTCTTGGGATGGATTGGTTATCAAATCACTGAGCTGTGATTGACTGCCTGAAGAAGTGCGTACACCTGAAGGCTCCAAGTAAGTCGAAGGTTGTATTCCATGGTAGTAAATCGCCGAGACAATCTTGTTGTCTGACGATGATGTAAGCAAGGAAGTTGCTAAGGAAGGGTTGCATAGGTTATCTGGCTCATGTGGTTGATACTCGAAGAGTAGAGAGTGAACTGAGTCAGATACCTGTAGCAAGGGAATTTCCCGACGTTTTCCTAGAGGAAATTCCGGGTATGCCGCCAGATAGGGAAGTAGAATTTGTGATCGACTTAGTACCAGGAACGACACCGATATCCAAGGCACCTTATCGAATGGCTCCAATAGAGATAAAGGAACTGATGGTTCAACTTCATGAGCTATTAGATAAAGGTTATATTCGACCCAACGTGTCACCTTTGGGAGCGCCAGTTCTGTTCGTGAAGAAGAAAGATGGATCGTTAAGGCTCTGCATAGACTATCGCGAGTTGAATAAAGTTACTATTAATAATAAGTAATCGTTACCCAGAATTGACGATTTGTTTGATCAATTGAAGGGAGCGAAATACTTTTCGAATATCGACTTGAGGATTGGTTACCACCAGTTGAAAGTAAGGAAGGAGGACATTTCGAAGACAACATTCAAAACTCGATATGGACACTTTGAGTTTCTGGTAATGTCATTTGGACTAACTAATGCACCAGCAGCATTTATGTACATAATGAACAGGGTACTCGAAGACGAAGGAGGAGCATACTGAGCATCTGAGGGTAGTGCTCGAGACTTTGAGAATGGAGAAGTTGTTTGCGAAGTTCTTGAAGTGTGAATTTTGGTTGCAAAAAGTGCAGTTTCTGGGGCACGTCATTGACAAGGATGGTGTTTCGGTGGATCCAGCGAAGGTGGAGGCAGTTATCAACTGGGAGCAGCCGAAGACGCCGATGGAGATCAGAATTTTCTTAGGACTAGCGGGATACTATCGAAGATTCATTCAGGATTTTTTGAAGATAGCATTGCCGTTAACCAATTTGACCAAAAAATCGAGCAAGTTCATTTGGACGGATAAATGTGAGGAGAGTTTTATGGAGCTAAAGAAAAGGCTTAGCAAAGCACTTGTGTTGTCATTACCCGACGATACAGGGGGATTTGTGGTGTATAGTGATGCATCACACAAAGGCCTTGGGTGTGTGCTAATGCAGCACGGTAAGGTCATTGCGTACGCTTCACGACAATTAAAGGACTGTGAGAAGGGATATCCGACTCATGACCTGGAATTGGCCGCGGTAGTTTTCGCCTTGAAGATTTGGAGGCACTACCTATATGGGGAGAAGTGTGAGATATACACAGACCACAAAAGTCTGAAGTATATCTTCACTCAGAAGGAATTGAATATAAGGCAGCGGCGATGGTTGGAATTAATCAAAGATTATTATTGTGAAATTCTTTACCATCCAGGTAAAGCGAATGTTGTGGCTGATGCCTTAAGTAGGAAAGACAAAGAGAAGCTGCTGAAGCTAACGTCTTAGGAGGAGTTGGTGAATGAATTTGAATGACTGGAGTTGGAGGTGAGATATCCGATGGAGCCAGAAAAAAAATTATTTACAGTGATAGCAAATCCGATCTTATTGGATAAAATCAAGGAGGCTCAGGAAAAGGATGAAGATTATTGTAGTATCAAGAAGCGTATTTCCGAAGGAGAAGAGCTCAATTATAAGGTCGATAGCACCGGGCTGCTAAGATTTGAAGGGAGAATCTGGATACCGATGGTTCCGGAGTTGAGGGAAGAAATCCTTCAAGAAGCTCACAATACCAGGTATTCTGTTCATCTCGGGAGCACTAAAATGTATCAGGACTTGCGACAGCATTTTTGGTGGCCGAACATGAGGAGAGAGGTAGCCGAATGTGTCAGTCGATGTTTGACATGTCAACGGGTTAAAGCAGAACACCAACGACCTAGTGGACTGCTACAACCATCGGAAATTCCAGAGTGGAAGTGTGAGCACATCACGATAGATTTTATGGTAGGACTTCCACCGACACAGAAGGGTTTAGACGCGATCTGGGTGATCGTGGACCGTTTGACTAAATCCACACATTTTCTACTGATCAAGATTAGGTACAATCTGGAGCAGTTAGCAAAGCTGTATGTGAGGGAAATTATGTCAAGACATGGAGTGTCAGTATCTATCGTGTCCGATAGAGATTCGTGCTTCACGTCCAATTTCTAGAGAAGTCTGCAAGAAAGAATGGGGACACAGTTGAGGTTGAGCACGACATATCATCCTCAAACTGATGGCCAGAGTGAGCGAACAATTCAGACACTGGAGGATATGCTCAGAGCGGTCGTGATGGACTTGAACGACAGCTGGGATGACCACTTACCTCTAGTGGAGTTCGCTTACAACAACAGTTATCACACTAGTATCGGCATGCCACCGTATGAAGCGCTATATGGCAGGAAATGTCGAACACCATTGTGTTAGGACGAAGTGGGAGAGCGAAGACTGCTGGGACTAGAAATGGTGCAGCAGACACCGTTAGACTGATCAGAAACCATCTGGTAGCGGCTCAGGATCGTCAGAAGAAATATGCTAATCTACATCGTTAAAAGCGGGACTTCGAAGTAGGTAACTTTGTGTTCCTGAAAGTATCTCCCTGGAAAGGAAAGATTCGTTTTGGGAAGAAGGGGAAGTTGAGCCCTAGGTTCATAGGACCATTTGAGATTCTAAGGCGAGTCGGTGAAGTGGCGTACGAGGTAGCCTTACGTCCTGAACTTGAGCACATCCACAACGTGTTTTATGTTTCAGTGTTGCGGCTATACAAACCGGACTACAAGCACGTTATCTCCTATGAACTAATCCAAGTAGAGAAAGATCTATCGTATGAAGAAATTCTTGTCCAGATTTAGATCTTGAGGAATAAGACCATTCAGTTGGTCAAAGTGCTCTGGAGGAATCACGCAGTGGAAGAAGCTACGTGGGAGCTAGAGGAAAGGATGAGGGTGAATTAGCCGCATCTTTTCGAGTGACCTCGTGTTGAATTTCGGGGACGAAATTCTTATAAGGAGGGGAAGATGTAATAACCACGATTTTCCTAGCATTATTATTATAGTCAATAATTTAATTTTTGTTATTAAATTCTTTTATTTATCGTTATTAATTTAAGTCCTTAAAAGATTTGGACGACTGCTTGTGACTATGTGTTATTTGATTTAATAGTCCACGAGTGTACTTGTAATGTTAATGGACTAGCTTAGTAATCAAACCCAAGCGAAATTGTGCATTGGACTTGTAGATGGTTAATGAAGAGGTGTTACACCAGGGCAGTCTTAATTTAGAGTCTCCCTAAGAGGTTATAGTAGAACGACCCAATGGAATTAATCAGGCCCAATCCCAATTTCTGGGCAAGTGGACTTGAAGGCTGGGTAAGAATATTATAAGTTCCTTATATACCTACATAGGAGTGCTCGGAAAGTCCAATATGAAATATGTTGTAATAGCCGAAGGCTGTATTGCCAATGTGAGGTAGTGGG
Organism: Aralia elata; assembly: GCA_034770075.1. Classification (NCBI taxonomy): domain Eukaryota; kingdom Viridiplantae; phylum Streptophyta; class Magnoliopsida; order Apiales; family Araliaceae; genus Aralia; species Aralia elata. Next base: position 59,795,463 of record CM068384.1, on the reverse strand, counting down.
TTATTATTTTAAATCCTAGCCTGATAGTACAACCAATCGCACTAGGCCAATGGCCTGTTCTGTGTGATACGAAAACCCAGGCATGTGAATGACTACCTGCCGATTGATGTAACAGAGAATTGGTGAAGCTTTTCACCTAAGCAGGCTTAACCAGCGGGTATTACCGGTGTATATTGGTCCTACCCACTAGGTAATAACCAGCGACTGAGTAAAGGTTTCTCTATAAATAGAGACCTTGTTCTCCTGGGGAAGTTTACTGAGTTTATGTAATACTGATACAAGAGAGATACTGTGAGCTGAGAGGTAAGAATAACCTTGGGAGAAATTCTTGCCATTTGGAGAGGCGAGTGGAATCTGAAAGCTAGGGAATTAGATATCGAAGCTCCGAAAAGGTGAGACTTCCTTTTTATTTCAAGCATTTATTTTACATGGTCTAGTTAAATTACCTTCTGATTAAGTAAGTAGGTGTCAAGTCGAGCATGATAAGTTGTAATGGGGGATTAACGTTAAGTCGTAGAGTGCAATGCAGGCGCTGCATAGATATAGGACGGGGTAGTGACTCAAGCTCGAGTCGTATTGATGACCCTATCCTTATCACTTAGCAATATAGGAAGGACCAAAGTTGCTCGATGAGGTTTGTCACCTCACCCTGAGCTCTTGGACCTAAGCAACTAGGTTAGGTACCGGGGGTTACCGGACCCCAAATGGTAGAATGGTTCCTATAGCGGGATCTATTGTCAAACCTGAAGGCATTAGCCTTTGATTCAGATGGGTTTAGTTCAATATTGGAAACCGAAGGCTCTAGCTGTTTCGCTGAGAGGGTTTGGTGCAGTCCGAAAGCGATTGTGATATAGACAAACGAATAAGTGGTTTCCCGAACCCAAACTTTCAATCCCCGAAGAGGGACTTTAGTCCGCCATTCGACCCCGAAGCCGAAAGGTTTCCCTAAGGAGAACCCGAAGTCAAATCACTGGAGGTGACGGGTTATCCGACCCCGAACTCGAACATTGACTATTTCTCCGAAGTCACGAAGTGAGTCGAGCATTAGTTCACCCGATCCCGAAGTGGTTTCCGAACCACAAAAGATCCCGAACTACAAGAGGTTTCCCCGGAGGGAGATCCGTAGTCGAACTCGAAGGTGCGGATAGCTGCTAAAGGTCCGGCTCAGTGCTGAACCCGAAGCAAAATCTCTATTTACCAGTAAGGCTCGGACCTGACTTTTAAAGTCATAACTCTGAAGCCAAAATCTTAGAATGACGCTGAGACCCAAGCGTTTGACTTCTCGAAGCCAAACGCCAGATACATCTAATACCAAAGAGGACCCCGACGTACTGGTGGTCCCTGAACCACGACAAGTTCCCGAAGGGGAGCCGAAGCCAACATCTTGTCGGCAGAGGGTTGGTTAGATCCAAAGGTATATCCCTAGTCCATCATGGGACTTCGAAACCAAGTCGTTGAATGTAGTGGGTGGTCGTAGAGTTCCTCCGCTGATCCGATGTGACTCTTTCGATAGTATCAAGGACATATGGATTCGTAGAAGTGGCTTTTCAGATCTCAGGTAGGAAAGGGGAGTCCAACGGAGTTCATAAGCACCCTTTAAGTGAGTCTATCCTATTTGTTGTTAATGCATAGCTATGACTGATCAGAGTGCATAATTATGATCACTGTAGGATACTCACAGAACAAAATCTTTGAGTAAATTTGTATAAGCAGCAAATGAGGCAAGTATTTAAGCCTTAAGCATTACTTTTATTTTGTGCAGACAGGTATATGTTATGCAAGTTCTTAATCCTCTACTTCGCATATATTGTAAGTTTTCTAATCTCACGTTACTTATTACAAGTTTTCCCGACCTTGAGATTATAACTATTGCAAGTTCCTGACTATCTTTACATTGAGCAAGTCTGCTATCATATCTTGTGCAAGTTCCTATTACATGATACAAAATTCTCGAAGTGAGCTCGAGTCCTATTCCTCAAGCATATGCTAGGTGGTTTAATTGTTTTAAGATTATTCCACATCAATATCACTATTTTTCGCACTCAGTGTGTTTACTGCCATTGTATTGGTAAACAGAGTTCATATTTCAATTCTGATATTCATGAACTATTCAAGAGGAGTCTAAGCCATTGTTCGGTTAGACACATACATGTTTAGTAAATTTAAAAGCTATCCCAAAACCCATAGTTGGGTGCGGATTCTTGGACTGAGTTGAACAACCCCATGAGGGGGAGTAACCTAAGTACCTGAAAGACGGTACACGAGATGGAGTTAAATGGTATGCATATTCATAGGGTACAAAAGGTTGATCTCCTTGCGTACACACTCTATAGTTGGCAACCTAAGGGGGTCGGTCAAGGTGACCGATGCCTCACGTGTATGTTCATAGTCTATTTGAATGTTTGCAGTTAATAATCAATCTTCATTCATTTATCGATCATTGATTATCCCATTTTAGTTATTCACTTTGTTGAGTTCGTTACAATTATTCTCACTATGGAATCAATTGCAATTATTTATCTTCATTCATGATATACCCCTTGTTCGTTTAACTTACTGAGCAAACTCGTTGCTCACCCTTGCTATATCATGAAAATATTACAGTTAAGCCCGAGTGCTTGAGTAGAGATAAGGGCAAGGAGAAGATGAAGTTCTAGGCTTCGGATGGACGCACCATCTATTTTACTGTTTTGTTTGGACTTCGTATTATGTAACCCGAACGATATTATTTGCTTTTGTATGCTTCGGGATGTTTATTTAAGGTTATAGACCATGGGACCCGATTGTAAACCTTTTGAATGATCAATATATGATTGTTTATTCCGTAATTAGTTATCATGTGTTGATTGAAGGTGTTTGGATGTTGCTTATTATGAGCACCAAATTCAAGGTATTGGTACTTGAATTTGGGGGTGTCACAATAACTGATGGACTCCACGGCACGCTTGCGTGAGGTGGTCGTCACCCGGATTGTTTCTAATAAGTTGATAGGATGGATAGCTTACAACACCTTAACCCCTCGCCTATATCTAGGCGGTAATCTTGGTACAATTGTTTGCTTATGAAGTATGCGTAGGATGAACACCAACGACCCCTCGACCCCTCGCTTATATTGATGCGGTAGAAGACGTCACACACAACTATGAATGGTTATATGATAAGTCAATTATGAATCTCCAAAGAGAACTAAGGAATACTTAAGAATTCTTTAAAGAACCACAAATAGAGAAACAAACTCACAATAATATTAATAATTCTCTAAATTTAAGTTCTTAGTTCATTACAACAATGATCCTATTTATACTAAGCTATAGAACAATCTAGAATCAAACAAACCCTAGCAAATGCTGGAAAACAACATTACATAAAACATGGAACCCTATTTTAGGGAAGGAAATAATTAGTGGAAACACCATTACCTAAAATATGGAACCTTGTTTTGAGGAAGGAATTAATTGGTGGAAAACACTATTTCCTAAAACATGGAACCCCTGTTTTGGGGGAAGGAATCCCGCAATCCAAGAAAGTCAAAAACTACAAACTGGATACAGGGAGTTGGCGCCGGGGTGCCGGAAATGGCCTGCATTTTTGCGCCGGGGCGCCAGAAATGGCTTGATATTTTGTGTTGGGGCAAGAAGGCTTTTGGTCTCGCGTCGGGGCGCCAGTTTTGGACTAAGATTTTGTGCCGGGGCGGGGTCCGCGCTAGGGCAGCAGAATTGAATGGGAAATCCGCGCCAGGGCGAGCTGGTCTACTTCCGACAAAGTTGGTTTTCTGATTATTCTCTTTCATCGCAACATGTTCATAACTTCCACCCACTTGGAATCCATTCTCATAACCTATAAACTCGAACCAATAAGGATCCAAGCTCTTTGAATCAAAAACCATGATGAATGCCATGTTGTGTAGCTTGAACTCTTTTTTCGCCATTTCATAGTTGCATGATGGCTTGGCTTGCGTCGAGTTGGTTTTACTAAATAGGTAGCAACTAGTAATCCCAAATCACAGGATCGATCTTCAAGTTCCAATCCAAGCGTCTTAGGAACCATTCCAAGTATCCTTGAGTTGAAATCAATCCATTCACTAACGATCGTCCGTTGACTCCTCGATACTTGAGTTGAGTGAATGTTATAAAATTCTGACCCCCTCATGCTTGTATCATCCCCTTCCTCTTCAAAAGGATTTATCCTCAAATCTAGCATTTCCCTCTCTCGAAAAGGATTGATCCACAAATCGGACTTTGCATCAAAACAAACCAAATTAACAACTGAAATGTAATTAACACTGCTACTTACGAAAACACATGCATATGTAGATAAGTAAATGCAAATAAAAATCTGAAAAGTTCTATCTCCTCCTGGATCAAATATCATTATATAGGTCTCTCTTCTAAGCATATACTTCCATTTACGAATTCCTGGATCAAAAGGCTTTCTTGTGATCTAGATTATTCGTACTAATTGTTAGGTTTTATCATGTTTCCGCCCTATTTGTGTAATTAGATTGCATGCTTGCGTAATATACAAACCTAACAGTGGTATAAGAGCCTAATCCTTATGTTAATTATTAATTTTGATGATTCCATGTATGAATTGATATGCGATACGATCGAATTTTTGGGCTGAAAAAATTTTCTGAATCAGCATCGCGGCGCAGCCGCGCCGCTTCAAGTTCATTCTGGAGCGCGACCGCGCCCTAACCCAGAAAACGTTTCTGGGGGTGCAGTGCGGCCGCGCCGCTCCTAGTTCAATTTGGAGCGCGACCGCGCCGGTGTGCAGAGTTTAAATTTTTTTTTGTTTTCTCAATTAACATAAATGGTTTATTTAATTGATAAAAGTTTAAAATAAAGATGTTTATTTTATCTGCAATAGGATTTCAGATTGCTAAAATTAAAGGAGTTTAATTTGAATTTGGTTTTTGATTAAAATAAAAGAGTTTATTTTGTTTCAAAACTAAATATTAGCAAAACTTTTGCCCATTAATTAATATCAATGCATATATGGAATGGTTTTATTATTCATGAGATGAATGTTATTTATTGATACATATAGAGATATGTATGATAATAAATATGGATTGAGTATGGACTATTGACCAATGTGTGATTGGAATTATTTTAGAGGATGCCTGAATGTATGGGTTTTTATAAATGGGGTCTCCGTACCTCGTCTTCTCTAATTTTTCTTAATGTAAATTCTATCTCTCTCCTATGTACTTCCCCTTGACTGCTGATCAAGGTTTCTATTATAGTAAATAGTTCATGTAATAGGATTAGTTAGAATTATTTTGAAGAATTGGAGACAAAGGAGCAAGGAGCGCTTGAAGACTCGTTTGTAATGGAGCCCAAGTTTAAATATAATAGTTATATTTAAATTTAATTCTTGCACTCTACGTTTGACCTTTTGGTTCACTTGGTGGCTCTAGTGAACCAAGCTAGAATAAAAGTCCATAATCAATCCGGGTAGAATATAGTATTCTATATGTGCATGCTTACTATATATATATTATATATTATCCAACATGCTTCGCATGTTAAATAATATGACGTGTATTTTATATATATGTGTGCATGCGCGCTAAACAAGATGAGACTAATAATAATAAACCCCTCAAAGAAAATCATATTAAGTCCTAAGCGTTCAAAGATATTCGGAATCGAACGTCGCCTTCTAGCATGGTAAAGTAATAGAGTATTAAATGTTTAATACGAGTTTGTTATGTCACCACAAGGCAAGTATTAAATATTTAAGATGTTGTTTTATCACATTTGATGCTTATTAAGGAATTGAACATTACTGTTTTGTTGTGTCACCACAAAGACGGTATTTTTCTCTTCACATTTATGGAAGTGCTAGGATGGACTTAACTTGGATAATTTTGATTCGGATGTGTCACCACTTGATCAAAATAATCTAAGAGACAAAATATAAGGAGTTACATAGTGATGTAATTGACAATAGTTGTCTACCTATTTATTTATATATCGTTTGTTATGTCACCACAAGGCTATATACATTTGAAATGGGATCCTTAATCTCACTAGCAAATGTTTAATTAGAATTGCCGAACTATATAATGAGGGTAATATAGTTTGATGAAAAAATGAGAGCTGCCAATTTAAATAAAGACCTAATTTATTTTGATGATTAATAAAATGAATGTATGCTAAAATGTTGTCTATTTCACATGTAGAATTTAAAAATGTCAGACTCACTATCACTGCGTAGCATACTTAATGCTAACAAACTGACCGGACCGAATTACACGGACTGGTTAAGGAATCTGAGAATTATTCTCACTGCTGAAAAGATTTCTTATGTCCTAAATTCGTCAGTGCCTGCAAATGTTGCAGAAACAGCCTCTGAGGAAGAGATTGCTACTTTCAGAAAGTGGCATGATGATGCAATTGTTAGGTTTGTACATAGCGCGAATATGCAATCAAATTACATAAATAGTGCGGAAGCGCGATAAAACGAATTTTAAAAATTTTCATACAAACCATCACCATGATCATCCATGTGCTCAATTATCAATTAAACGAAAGAGATAGAGATTAAGAAATTATACCCTCGTAGAACCGTGCTTCCTCGGGTACAAGTTCATCTCCAATTCTTTCGCGTTCTCCTTGAATTTCACCGATTAAATTCCTTCCTTTGATCAACGTTAGCCACCCAAATGTTTGGCCTCTAAAGGTGATCCACCAAGGAATAATAGTTGTTCAAGAAGATGGGTGTTGGCAAAACCCTAGTTTCTATCTCTATAGAAATTACAAGTACTCTCTTTCTCCAATTCTCATGGAAGAGTGTGTAAATTGTCTAACAGTCTAATTGTCTGACTGTCTAACCCTAATCTATGATAAGACTTCTCTTATTTATAGATGTAGGAAAACCCTTCCCTAAACTATTTAGGATTAGGGTTTCTTATTTTAATTAAACTCCTTTAATTAATTGAACTCCTAATCCAATTAGGAATTCATGAGAGAGTACTTCTATTAATTAATTCCCAATCCTTATTAGGAATTAAATAATAGTAATTGTAATAATAATAATAAGACTCTTCTTATTAATTTATATTTAATATTTCCAAAATATTAAATAATAAATATTGAGCTATTTAATTTATTCTATCTCCATAGATTAAATTAAATACACTTAACTTATTATCACAATTATGTCATTTACTTCTTAAATAAATATTTTCCTTTTGCGGTGTGACCCTTTAGGTTCTCCATATTAAACCGGTTGTGAATAAATCAATTAGAACAATTCTAATCTTATTTAAATATATAAATTAAAATATTTAATTCATTTAAATAAATAATATTTATTCTACAATAAGGGTAAGCCCCCTTAGCGATCAACGACTTTCCAGATAATATAGATTTCAACATTAATCACAAAAGAACCTTTCAGTGAATAGTTACCGTACAATTCAATCCTTCTACCATACAATGTCCCAATTAAATATAAGACATGGAATTACTGTCAAGTCTTATTTTATTTAATTATATGCATTTCGATTCTCAAATGCACAACTCTGATAATGCAAATTAGAAACTCCTTTCTAATTTCATTCTGCTTTGGCCAAAGACTTCTGAGTCGTCATTTATCGAATCACATAGGACATTCACTCCTTTTACTAGAAGTGGTAGATTATTTGTTGATCATTCACCTATCTCCATGTATAACTTATTATACCCAATCATACCCTTTGATATACCCTCAGGGTCTTAAGGGACATGTCAAAGTATAACTTATCATACACAAGATACTATGATGATCTCAAGTCCAAGGATCACTTGTACTACTATCACTAGAGGAATTCCTATTGACAGGCGAGTAAAACTCCATTAGGTATTCCTTAGCGAGCCACGTTCAGTGAACTTATTCTCTAATAAGCACCTACATACTTGCTTTAGTGTCTCCACACAAATGATTATGAGATCAATCATCCTCTTCATAAGATCAAGCAACGTATGTACTAATCTATCCGGATTCACTAATCCCCTTTTTAGTAATCCAACGATTAGGAACAATTTTAGTTTGTGAGCTATCTTGAATTTAGATCTCATTAGCATGATCACCATCATGATTCTAAAACATTGCTCAAAACTATGGGTTTATCAAATTTAATATAACAGCACCATGTAGATAAAGTAAAATGCCTTTAACAAACGAATAAGATTACAAAGTATATGATACATCATATCAAATATGATTGGCTTGTGTGCATACTACTTTCAGCAATCATGGCTCAATGCATCATGCTCGCATCCGTGAGTAACGAGCTTCAGCGTTAGCATGAAACTATGGATGCCCCTACTATATTGCTGCACCTCAAAGAGTTGTATGGTGAGCAAAGTAGGACTGCAAGATATCAGATATCTAAGGAGCTCTTTCGATTTCGTATGACCGAGGGCACTACCGTTGAGACTCATGTCCTCAAGATGATCAATTTGATTGAATAACTTGGATAGCTTGGGTTCGTGATGGATGGGGAGTTAAGCCAAGATTTGATCTTGTAGTCACTCCCGGATACCTTTTCACAATTTGTTGTGAATTTTCACATGAATAAGTTGGACGTCAGCTTGCCTGAGTTACTTAACATGCTGAAAACTGCTGAAGGTCACTTCTCATCCAACAAGAACCAAGTCTTATTAGTGGATGATTCTTCCAAGAAAAGGAAGAGGCCCAAGGTATCTTCTGAAAAGAAGAAAAACAAGAAGGCTAAGGGCAATGCGAAGAGAAAGGATAAAAAGAAACCTGATCCAGATAGCAAAGGAATTTGCTACCATTGCAATAAGCTGGAACACTGCAAGAGGAACTGCAAGGAGTATCTTGCGGACCAAAAGAAGCTTAGAGAAGCTTCGACTTCCGATCTAGGTTTGTTCATGATTGAAATTAATTTTTTTGAAAGTCAAAATTCTACTTGGGTATTGGATACCGGCTGTAGTTCTCACATATGTAATAATATGCAGGGACTAAGCAGAAGTAGAAAGCTGAACAAGGATGAAGTCGTCCTACGAGTCAGAAATGGAGCAAAGGTTGCTGCATTAGCTGTAGGAACTTATTGTTTAGCACTGCCTTCGGGTAAGTTCATTAGTTTAAATAATTGTTATTATGTTTCAACACTCATTAGAAATATTATTTCAATTTATGTATTAGATATGGATGGTTTTGATATTATAATAAAGAACAATAGTTGTTCTATTTATAATAAAAATGTTTTATATGGTGTTGGCAATCTACTGAATGGACTTTACATACTTGACTTGCATGAAAATATACTTCAAATTGAACAAACTAAGAAAAAAAAAAAGAGATGATGTTAATTATACCTTTATGTGGCACTGTAGACTCGGTTATATCAATGAAACAAGATTAACCAAGTTGCATAAAGATGGGCTTTTAGAGCTATCTGATTACGAATCATATCCAACTTGTGAATCTTGTCTCATGGGTAAGATGACTAAATCTCCTTTTAGTGGAAAAGGAGAATGAGTTACAGAGTTGTTAGCGTTGGTACACACAGACGTATGTGGACCTATGACAACGAATGCACGAGGAAGGTATTCTTATTTTATTACTTTCATTGATGATCATTCTAGATTTGGATATGTGTATTTAATGAAATACAAATCTGAATCGTTTGAAAAGTTCAAAAAATTCAGAAGTGAAGTAGAGAAGCAAACTGGTAAGAGTATTAAGATTCTTCGATCGGATCGAGGAAGGGAATACTTAACCAATGAGTTTCTCATTTGTTTCAAAGAAAATGGTATAATCTCACAATGGACTCCATCAGGGATGCCATAGTTGAATGGTGTATCTAAAAGGAGAAATCAAACTTTGTTGGACATGGTTCGTTCCATGATGAGTTTTACCGACCTTCCAGTATCTTTTTTAGGTTATGCCCTAGAATCGGCTGCATACCTACTTAACAAGGTACCTACCAAATCCGTCCCAAAGACTCCATATGAGTTATGGACAGGGAGGAAACCAAATCTTAAGCATGTTAAGACTTGGGGTTGTCCATCTTATGTCAAAAAGTTTGAGCATGATAAGCTGAAGACTAGATCCGATAATGTAGATTCATGGGATACCCTAAAGAAACATCAGGGTATTATTTTTATCATCCTACTGATCAAAAGGTGTTTGTTGCAAAACACGCTGCCTTCTTGGAAAAGGAGTTTATCCTTGAAGGGGTCAGTGGGAGTAAGATATATCTTGAAGAAGTTCAAAAACCACAAAATACTTCGGATCAAAGTCAGGTACCTGACCAAGTACAAGAACCTACTGTATCACTACCTATTCGTAAATCTGGAAGAGTACCGAAGATACCCGATAGTTATGAATTCATCATAGAGGATGATGATGATCCGTTGACTTACGAAGAGGCTATGAGTAGTGAAGACTCAGAAAAATGGCTAGAAGCCATGAAATCCGAGATGGACTCCATGTATGAAAACCAAGTATGGACTTTAGTTTCACCACCTGAGGGCATTAAGCCTATTGGGTGTAAATGGATCTTTAAGAGAAAGACTGGAGCAGATGGCAAGGTAGAGACCTATAAGGCCTGACTGGTTGCAAAAGGTTTCAAACAAAGACAAGGAGTTGACTACGATGAAACCTTCTCACCAGTAGCTATGCTCAAGTCCATTCGGATTTTGCTTGCAATTGCAGCTTATTATGACTACGAAATCTAGCAAATGGACGTGAAAACAGCCTTCCTCAATGGAGAGCTTGAGGAGAATGTATATATGATACAGCCAGAAGGTTTTGTTTCAACGGTTGGAACAAACCAAGTCTATAAGCTACAACGATCCATTTATGGATTATAGCAAGCTTCTCGAAGATGGAACATCCGTTTTGATGAGATACTCAAAAGGTTTGATTTTATCAAAAATGAGGATGAACCTTGTGTTTCATTCCTTGTATTATATGTTGATGATATATTACTGATAGGGAATGATGTTCCTATGCTATAGTCGATTAAAATTTGGTTATCTAAACACTTCTCCATGAAGGACTTGGGTGAGGCATCTTATATTTTGGGGATAAAGATCTATAGAGATAGATCTAAAAGGATGCTTGGCTTAACCCAAGGAAAGTACATTGACTCGATGCTAAAAAGGTTTAGCATGGAAGATTCCAAGAGAGGTCTCATGCCGATGAGCCATGGAATACATCTCTCCAAGAAACAGGCCCCAAAGACACCTGAGGAGAGAGACCGAATGAGTAAGATTCCTTATGCTTCAGCAATAGGATCTATCATGTATGGTATGATATGTACTAGACCAGATGTCGCTCATGCACTTAGTGTAACAAGCAGATATCAGTCGAATCCAGGAGAAGAGCACTGGAAGGCAGTGAAAAACATCCTAAAGTACTTGAGAAGAACTAAGGATGTATTCCTTGTCTACGGTGGGTCTGAATTGAAACTAGAGGGATATGAAAGTGGTATACACACAAGCCAAATCATATTTGATATGATGTAGCATATACTTTGTAATCTTATTCATTTATTAATAAAAGAATTGATTTTCTTAAAAGGCATTTTACATTATCTACATAGTGCTGTTATATTAAATGTGATACACCCATAGTTTTGAGCAATGCTTTCAGAATCATGATGGTGATCATGCTAATGAGATCTAAATTCTAGATAGCTCACAAACTAAAATCGTTCCTAATAGTTGGATTACTAAAAAGGGGATTAGTGAATCCGGATAGATTAGTACATACGTTGCTTGCTCTTAGGAAGAGGATGATTGATCTCATAATCATTTGTGTAGAGACACTGAAGCAAGTATGTAGGTGCTTATTGGAGAATAAGTTCATTGAACGTGGCTCGCTAAAGAATACCTAATGGAGTTTTACTCGCCTGTCAATAGGAATTCCTCTAGTGATAGTATTACAAGTGATCCTTGGACTTGAGATCATCATAGTATCTTGTGTATGATCAGTTATACTTTGACATGTCCCTTAAGGCCTTTAGGGTATATCAAAGAGTATGATTGGGTATAATAAGTTGTACATGGAGATAGGTGAATGATCAACAAAGAATCTACCACGTCTAGTAAAAGATGTGAATGTCCTATGTGATTCGATAAATGACAACTCAGTAGTCCTTGGTCAAGGCAGAATGAAATTAGAAAGAAGTTTCTAATTTGCATTATTTAGAGTTATGCATTTGGGAATCGAAATATATATAATTAAATAAAATAAGACTTGACAGTAAATCCATGTCTTATATTTAATTGGGACATTGTATGGCAGAAGGATTGAATTGTACGGTAACTATTCACTGAAAGGTTCTTTTGTGATTAATGTTGAAATCTATATTATCTGAAAAGTCGTTGATCGCTAAGGGGCCTTACCCTTATTGTAGAATAAATATTATTTATTTAAATAAATTAAATAGTTTAATTTATTTATTTAAATAAGATTAGAATTGTTCTAATTGATTTATTCACAACCGGTTTAATATGGAGAACCTAAAGGGTCACACCGCAAAAGAAAAATATTTATTTAAGAAGTAAATGGCCTAATTGTAATAATAAGTTAAGTGTATTTAATTTAGTCTATGGAGATAGAATAAATTAAATAGCTTAATATTTATTATTTAATATTTTGGAAATATTAAATATAAATTAATAAGAAAAGTCTTATTATTATTATTACTACTATTACTATTATTTAATTCCTAATAGTGATTGGAAATTAATTAATAGAAGTACTCTCACATAAATTCCTAATTGGATTAGGAGCATAATTAATTAAAGGAGTTTAATTATAATAGAAACCCTAATGATAAATAGTTTAGGGAAGGGTTATTCCTACATCTATAAATAAGAGGAGTCTTGTCATAGATTGGGGTTACACACTCTTGCATTAGATTGTGGAGAGTACTTGCAATTTCTATAGAGATAGAAACTAGGGTTTTGCCAACACCCATCTTCTTGAATAACTATTCTTCCTTGGTGGATCACCTCTAGAGACCAAACACTTGAGTGGCTAACGTTGATCAAAGGAAAGAATTTCATCCGTGGAATTCGAGGAGAATACGAAGGACTAGGAGTTGAACTTGTACCCGAGGAAGCTTTGATCTACGAGGGTATAATCTTATTCTTTTTCTCTTTCGTTTAATTGATAATTGAACACAAGGATAGATCATGGTGATGGTTTGTATTAAAATTTTAAAATCCGTTTTATCAAGCTTCCGATCTATTTGTGTAATTTGATTACATGCTTGCGTAATATACAAACCTAATAGGATATAGAGACTCAAGTTTTCAAATGGACCAAGATGACAGTAAATCCGTTTCAGGGTATGTGTTTACCTTAAACGGTGGTGCAGTGAGTTGGAAAAGTTCCAAGCAGCAAACAGTTGCTGATTTAGTGAGAGAGAAAGAGTACATAGCTGCAAGTGAAGCTGCAAAGGAAGCTGTTTGGATGAAAAAGTTCATAACTGAACTTGGAGTGGTTCCTAGCATTAGAGGAGTTGTACCTTTATTCTGTGACAACACCGGAGCTGTTGCGTAGGCTAAGGAACCCAGGTCTCATCAGAAATCCAAACATGTGTTGCGGCAGTTTCAATTGATTAGAGAGAACATTGAAAGAAGAGATGTCACCCTGGAGCATGTGGACTCTCAAGACAACATTGCAGATCCATTTACTAAAGCTTTAACACAACAGCAGTTTGATCGTCACTTAGAGAAGATGGGTATTAGATACCATGGCGATTGACTTTAGTGCAAGTGGGAGATTGAAAGTAGTATGCACACAAGCCAATCATATTTGATATGATGTAGCATATACTTTGTAATCTTATTCATTTATTAATAAAAGAATTGATTTTCTTAAGAGGCATTTTACATTATCTACATAGTGCTGTTATATTAAATGTGATAAACCCATAGTTTTGAGCAATGCTTTCAGAATCATGATGGTGATCATGCTAATGAGATCTAAATTCTAGATAGCTCACAAACTAAAATCGTTCCTGATCGTTGGATTACTAAAAAGGGGATTAGTGAATCCGGATAGATTAGTACATACATTGCTTGCTCTTAGGAAGAGGATGATTGATCTCATAATCATTTGTGTGGAGACATTGAAGCAAGTATGTAGGTGCTTATTGGAGAATAAGTTCATTAAACGTGGCTCGCTAAGGAATACCTAATGGAGTTTTACTCGCCTGTCAATAGGAATTCCTCTAGTGATAGTATTACAAGTGATCCTTGGACTTGAGATCATCATAGTATCTTGTGTATGATCAATTATACTTTGACATGTCCCTTAAGTCCTTTAGGGTATACCAAAAGGTATGATTGGGTATAATAAGTTGTACATAGAGATAGGTTAATGATCAACAAAGAATCTACCATGTCTAGTAAAAGATGTGAATGTCCTATGTGATTCGATAAATGACAACTCAGTAGTCCTTGGCCAAGGCAAAATGAAATTAGAAAGAAGTTTCTAATTTGCATTATTTAGAGTTATGCATTTGGGAATAGAAATATATATAATTAAATAAAATAAGACTTGACAGTAAATCCATGTCTTATATTTAATTAGGACATTGTATGGTAGAAGGATTGAATTGTACGGTAACTATGCACTGAAAGGTTCTTTTGTGATTAATGTTGAAATCTATATTATCTGGAAAGTCGTTGATCGCTAAGGTGGCTTACCCTTATTATAGAATAAATATTATTTATTTAAATGAATTAAATAGTTTAATTTATTTATTTAAATATAATTAGAATTGTTCTAATTGATTTATTCACAACCGGTTTAATATGGGGAACCTATAGGGTCACACCGCAAAAAGAAAATATTTATTTAAGAAGTAAATGACATAATTGTAATAATAAGTTAAGTGTATTTAATTTAGTCTATGGAGATAGAATAAATTAAATAGCTTAATATTTATTATTTAATATTTTGGAAATATTAAATATAAATTAATAAGAAGAGTCTTATTATTATTATTACTATTACTATTATTTAATTCCTAATATGGATTGGGAATTAATTAATAGAAGTACTCTCATATGGATTCCTAATTGGATTAGGAGCATAATTAATTAAAGGAGTTTAATTATAATAGAAACCCTAATCCTATATAGTTTAGGGAAGGGTTATTCCTACATCTATAAATAAAAGGAGTCTTATCATAGATTAGGGTTACACACTTTTTTCATTAGATTGTGGAGAGTACTTGCAATTTCTATAGAGATAGAAACTAGGGTTTTGCCAATACCCAACCTCTTGAATACCTATTCTTCCTTGGTGGATCACCTCTAGAGGCCAAACACTTGGGTGGCTAACGTTGATCAAAGGAAGGAATCTCATCGGTGTAATTCGAGAAGAACACGAAGGACTAGGAGTTAAACTTGTACCCGAGGAAGCTTTGATCTACGAGGGTATAATTCTTATTCTTTTTCTCTTTCATTGAATTGATAATTGAACACAAGGATAGATCATGGTGATGGTTTGTATTAAAATTTTGTATTTCCTGTATCTTTTATATATGAAGCGATGCAAATAGAGGAAAAAGAGGAGGGAGATAACAGAGGATATATTTTATATAAAAAGGAAGAAAATACCTCTCAATCATTTCCATCTAAGGGAAGGGAGAAGATGATTGAAAATCAAGATCTGAAGAACTATAGCGGGAGCTGTCCATCAGATTCTTTTCTTTATCTTTCTTTTAAACTCTTGTGTTTATAATGACTATTATTGATGAGATATTGTTCGTTTCTTTATTCATGAACTAAATTCCATTTTCAAGATTGCAATGGAACCCGATGTTTGGTTTTTATTAATCTATTGATTATTTAACTTTTATCAGATGTTTGCAAGATTGTTTATTATATTTTGGTTTTCACTCAATAGCTGTTTGGCCAACAACTAATCTATTGATCTAGATAAGATGGAAACGTTGATTATACACTAGATGTGGAATATGATACATGTGTTGAATTAATTCATTTTAAGAATTATTGTTCAATTTGCATGAGGGATAGAAATATACCCAATTCTCGTATGAACTTGTTAAGAATTAGTAATTAATGCATCATTGTTGATTATTCACATAGAAATATAGTGTTTTAATTAAGAATGATGACACTTTTCTAATCTAGAAATAAGTTAGTTAAATACTGTTGAATTCTTGGTTAGCAACTTGCAACATTTGATTGACTAAATAGGAAGTTGATTAGTAGAATACATCATCGGGGGAAATTGTAATCTTGATAAATTCATCTCTATAATATTATTTATAAATATTTCGTTTGTTAATTTAGCTATTTGTGATAAACAAAACAATTCTTAATTGTTTAATTAGAATTCGGTTAATTAGAGTTTGGTATTGGATTAATAGATTGATTTATTAGATTATTCCTCGTGGGTTCGACACTCTACTTACACTTTATTACTTGATTGACCGTGTATACTTGCACGTAAAATTACTAGTATAGATTTAGCCCATCAAGTTTTTGGCGCCGTTGCCGAGGAATAATTCTAGTAATTAATTTTCTTATTTCCAATATCAGTTACAATTAATCTTATTCTAATTTAAACACAAATTTTTATTCTTTTGCAAGCAATCTTGATATTGATTCATAATGCAAAATTTAGAGAATATGGTTGCAGAAGAACGAAAAACATTGCAGAAGTATGCTACACCTCTAGTAGTAGATATTCAATCCAGTATTAGAAGAATTGCAATACAAGCTAGTAGTTTTGAAATTCAACCAAGCATGATACAGATGCTTCAGAGTTCGGTACAATTTGGAGGTTACCTTAATGATGACCTAAATGAGCATTTGATTAATTTTTTTGAAATCTGTGATGCATGTAAGTATGAAGGAGTTTCTGAGGATGCATTAAGACTGCGACTTTTCCCTTTCACACTTTGTGGTAAGGCGAAAAGCCGGTTACATTCGCTACCGGCAGGCTCGATATCTACATGGCGTGATCTCGTACAAAAATTCTTGGCTAAGTTCTTTCTGCAAGCTAAAATCGTAAGATTGAGGTCAGATATCACAACATTTGCTCAAGAAGACTCAGAATCTCTGTATGAAGCTTGGGAGAGGTTTAAGGAATTACTTAGGAAATGTCCACATCATGGCATTCCTATGTGGTTGCAAATTCAGAATTTTTACAATGGTTTGAATGTTACAATACGATCTAATATCGATGCAGTTGCAGGTGGGTCTTTAATGGAGAAAAATTGTGATGAGGCATATGAATTGTTGGAGATCATGGCAAACAATAATTATCAATAGTCCACAACAAGAAATATGCGAATTGGAATTGTGGCAGTAAATCAGAATGATGTAATTTCGGTATTGGTAGAGCAAGTAGCGGCTATATCAAGGAAATTGGATTCTGGTGGATATCAATCTACGCAGAGGGATTCGTTGGCATGTGATATTTGTGCAGGAAATCATGCAAAGAGTCAATGCGCAATTAAGGTCGAGTCAGTGCAGTTTGTTGAAGGATCCAATTATCAAAGTAATCAACATCTCAGTGCGGATGATCATATTCAAAAGAAGAAGCAAGATCAAGAGCAAAAGGCTTTTTAGCAAGAACAGAAGGCAATGATGGATGATTTGTTATCGAAATATCAGGCGAAAAATAATGCAAGAATTGCCAAAATGGAACAATTATTCGAACACTTTACTACCAACATCAATAGCCAACTTCAGAAATTTTCAAGTAATACAATGCAAGAAGTGCACAATCTTGAGGAAAATTGTAATGTTGTTTTACGAAGTGGTAAGGAATTACCGAAGGCAGATAACAAGAATGCAATTGATGATGTATATATGGATAAAGAATTAGAAGTGGGTGAAGTCAACAAGGAAAAGAAGGAAGAAAAGAAGGAAGATAATCCACAAATCAAAGAAGAATTAGGAAAACAGATGCAAAGGATGCCTCCAATTCCTTTTCCGCGGAGATTGCAAAAGCAGAAAGTGGATAATCAGCTTGCAAAATTCCTTGATGTATTTAAAAAGGTCCATATCAACATACCATTTACAGAAGCTTTGGAGCAAATGTCAAGATACACAAAATTCATGAAAGACATTTTATCTAAGAAAAGGAGATTACGTGATTTTGAAATTATGGCATTGACTGAAGAATGCAGTGCAATCTTACAGAAAACGTTACCACCAAATTTGAAGGATCCGGGAAGTTTTACTATCTCGTGTACGATCGGTAATCAATTTTCAGGGAGAGCATTGTGCGATTTGCGAGCTAGCATCAATTTGATTCCACTTTTTGTTTACACTCAATTAGGACTAAAGGCACCGAGGCCGACAAACATAACCTTACAGCTTGCAGATAGATCTGTGACATATCTAAGAGGTATTGTTGAAGATATTTTAGTGAAGGTTGATAAGTTCATCTTTTAGGCAGATTTTATAATTTTGGATTTCGAGGAAGACAAGGAAATACCAATTATACTTGGAAGGCCCTTCTTAGCAACAGGAAGAACGTTGATTGATGTGCAGAAAGGTGAGTTAGTCTATGAAGTTTCCGAAAGAAGAGGAAGAATGTTTTCGAGTTGATCTAATCACAGAAGCAGTGAATGGTATTCTTAGAAACCTATCTTCCAAACTCACTTGAATCAGCATTGGTAAGCCCGATAGTTTCAGAATCTTGGGAGTCTCAAGAATACTTGGAGATATTAGATTCAGTTCCAGAGTTTGTTAGTTACATTCAACAGTATGAAGCTTTGAATAATTCAAGAGACTCTTCATCACGTGCAAAACCTTCTTTGGAGGAAGAAAAGCTTTTGCAAGTATTGCGCGAATACAAGTCAACAATTGGTTGGACATTAGTAGATATCAAGGGAATCAACCCCTCATTTTGTATGCACAAAATTTTAATGGAGGATAAAGCGAAGCCAGTTATCGAGCAGCAACGTCGACTGAATCCTATTATGAAGGAGGTGGTGAAAAAGGAGATTATTAAATGGTTAGACGCTGACATTATTTATCCAATATCTGATAGTTCGTGGGTAAGTTCGATTCATTGTGTACCAAAGAAATGAGGAATGACAGTAGTCACAAACGAGAACAATGAACTCATTCCTACAAGAACAGTGACTGGGTGGCGAGTTTGCATTGATTATAGAAGGTTGAACACGGCAACTCGCAAAGATCATTTTCCCTTGTCGTTCAATGATCAGATGTTAGATAGATTGGCTGGACACCAATTCTATTGCCTTCTAGATGGATATTCAGGATACAACCAAATTGCTATAGCTCCAGAAGATCAAGAGAAGATCACTTTTACATGCCCATATGGAACTTTTGCGTTCAGAAGGATGTCTTTTGGTCTCTGCAATGCACCAGCCATATTTCAAAGATGTATGACGGCTATTTTTTCTGGCTTAATCGAACGAAACTTAGAGGTGTTCATGGATGACTTCTCTGTTTTTGGAGATAGTTTTGATCTTTGCCTAGACAATTTGATATTGGCTTTGAAGCTATGTGTGGAGACGAATTTGGTGCGCAATTGGGAGAAATGCCATTTTATGGTGAGAGAAGGTATAATTTTGGGCCACAAAGTTTCAACTAAAGGACTTGAGGTAGACAGGACAAAGATTGAGACTATAGAAAACCTCCCACCACCAACATCTGTTAAGGGAATAAGAAGCTTTCTTGGGCATGCGGGATTTTATCGGCGCTTTATCAAGGATTTCGCCAAAATTTCTAAACCATTGTGTAGTCTTTTGGAGAAAGATGTTCATTTTAACTTTGATAAAGACTGTCTTGAAGCATTCGAGTTGTTAAAGCAGAAGTTAATTTCCACCCCAGTGATTATTGCATCGGATTGGACTAAACCGTTTGAATTAATGTGTGACGCCAGTGACTACGCAATTGGCGCAGTATTGGGACAAAGAAAAGAGAAGATGTTTCAGTCCATCTACTATGCAAGTAAAACATTGACAGGTGCACAATTAAATTATACGACCACAGAAAAGGAGCTACTGACAATTATGTATGCATTCGATAAGTTTAGAGCTTACATAATGGGAACAAAAGTAATTGGATTCACTGATCATGTAGCTATTAAATATTTGATCGCAAAGAAAGATGCCAAACCACGATTGATAAGGTGGGTTCTCTAGCTTCAAGAGTTCGATCTAGAGATTCGAGATAGAAAGGGCACAGAAAATCAAGTTGCAGATCATCTTTCTAGACTTGAACATCCAGAATCTCAAAGTGGGCAAGATACTGAGATTAATGAATCCTTTCCTGATGAACAATTGTTTGCAATAACAAATGAAATACCATTGTATGCAGACTATGTTCATTATATCGTTAGCCATGTGTTTCCCCCAAATTTGAGTTATCAGCAACGCAAGAAGTTTTTACATGTTGTAAAAAACTATGTATGGGATGAACCCTACTTATTTAAAGAATGCCCAGATCAAATGTTGAGAAGGTGTATTCCACGAGAAGAAACTGAAGACATTTTGCACAAGTGCCACTCATCAGTTTATAGAGGGCATTATGGGGGCGAATGAACTGCTGCAAAGATACTTCAATCAGGCTTTTATTGGCCCACACTTTTCAAGGATGCACATAGTTTTCGGGCAAAGTGTGACAGTTGCCAGCATGCTGGAAATATTTCTAAGTGCCATGAAATGCCAATGAACACCATACTCGAGGTAGAAGTATTTGATGTGTGGAGAATTGATTTTATGGGCCCGTTTTCAGTATCTCTAAACAAGCAATGCATATTATTAGTTGTGGATTATGTGTCTAAATGGGTTGAAGCTACTGCGTTGCCAACAAATGATGCAAAGGTTGTGCTGAACTTTCTCCGGAAAAATATCTTTACAAGATTTGGTTCACCACGGGCAATTATCAGCGATGAAGGTACGTATTTCTATAATAAACCATTTACCGCTCTTCTTGCTCGGTATGGGGTATCTCACAAAGTGGCTACGACTTATCATCCACAAACGAACGAGCAAGCCGAGATTTCAAACAGAGATGTAAAAAGGATCTTGGAAAAGATTGGTCTTTGAAACTTGATGATGCTTTATGGGCGTATAGGACAACATATAGAACTCCAATCGGGATGTCACCATATCGATTCGTATTTGGATAGGCATGCCATCTACCAGTGGAGTTAGAGTATAAAGCATATTGGGCCATAAAAAAATTAAATTTTGATTTACATGTAGCAGGAGAAAAGAGATTGTTATAGTTAAATGAGATGGATGAATTTTGTCTTCAATCTTATGAGAATGCAAAGCTCTATAAAGAAAAAATCAAATGTTGGCATGACAAGAAAATAATTAAGAGGAAGTTCGAGCCAGGGCAAGCAGTTCTCTTATTCAATTCACGGCCTAGACTGTTTCCCGGAAAGCTGAAATCCAGATGGTCGGGACCATTAATCATCCAAAAAGTATTTTCACA
Organism: Aralia elata; assembly: GCA_034770075.1. Lineage (NCBI taxonomy): Eukaryota > Viridiplantae > Streptophyta > Magnoliopsida > Apiales > Araliaceae > Aralia > Aralia elata. Next base: position 59,774,017 of record CM068384.1, on the reverse strand, counting down.
TGGAGCGATAGAAGTAGCACCACTCCAATCTAATAGATCATTTATGGTTAACGGTCAATGCCTCAAACACTACTATGGAGGAGATATCGATCGGCAAAGGATCTCCATTTCATTAGCTGACCCAGATTAACGAAGGAAAGTAGTTGGGTTGAGACTATAAATTAAGCGCTAATTGGGAGGCAACCCAATAATTTTTATGTTATAAGTAATTTATTCTTTTATTAGTTCACTAATATATATATATATATATTAGTGTAAGTCTGAATCATTCGAAAGGTTCAAAGAATTCAGAAGTGAAACAAATTGACAAAGTATTAAGATTCTTTGATCAGATCGAAGAAAGAATACTTGAGCAATGAGTTTCTAGATTATCTCAAAATAGTATTTTCTCATAATGGAAACCTCCTGATACGCAATAATTGATTGGTGTATCTAAAAGGAGAAATTGTACCTTGTTGGACATGGTGCAGTCCATAATGATTTTTACTGAGATTCTAGTATCCATTTGAGGCTATGCCCTAGAAACGACCGCATATCTACAAAATAAGGTAACCTCAAAATCCGGCCCTAAGACTCCATAAAAGTTATGGATAGGGAGGATTCCTAATCTTAAGTATGTTAAGATAAGGGGTTGTCCAACTTATGTGAAAAGGTTTCAAAGATAAGTTTGGAACAAAATCTGACAAGTGCAGACTTGTGGGATATCCTAAAGAAAGTTTAGGGTATTATTACTATAATCCTGCACGTTGTCTTCTTAGATAAAGGTGTTTATTATTGAAGGAGCAAGTGGGAGGGTAATATATCTTGAAGGAGTTTAAGAACCACAAAGCACTTTAAGTCGAACCGAGGAACCTGTAGATAGACCTATTGTACCACAACCGAATCGTAAATCTAGAAAAGTACCGAAGATACCTGGGAGGTATGGATTCATCATAGAGGATGATGATGAGGTACGCATCATAGTGGATGATGATCCAGTTATATATGATGAAGCCATGAGTAGTAGACACTCAGAGAAATGACTATAAGCCATGAAATCCGAAATGGACTCCATGTAAGAGAACCAAGTATAGTCTTTGGTTACTCCACAAAAGGGTATAGTGCCCAGAGTGTGAATATGGGTCTTTTAAGAGAAAGACTGGGGCAAATGGCAAGGTGGAGACCTACAAGACCAGGCCTGTTTAAAAGGTTTTTCAAGTCAAGGAGTTGACTGTGATAAAACCTTATTACCAAGTAATGCTCTAGTCCATTTGGATTTTGCTTGTGATTACAGCTTATTACGAAATCTAGCAAAATGGATGTGGAGACACCCTTCCTCAATGAAGACTTAAGGAGACTGTATGTATGATACAGCCAGAGGAATTTGTTTCAAAGGTTGAAGCAAATCGTGTTTTAAGCTACAATGATCCATTGATGGATTGAAGCAAGCTTCTCAAAGATGGAACATTCATTTTGATGAGACAATCAAAAGAGTTTGATTTTATCAAAAATGAGAACGAACCTTGTGTGTACAAAAGGGTCAATGGGAGCGTTGTGACATTCTTGGTATTATATGTTGATATACTACTGACAAGGAATAACACACCAATGCTACAATCAGTAAAGATAACACTGTCTAAACATTCCTCCATGAATGACTTGGGAGGAGCATCCTATAAATTGGGGATATAAATCTATATAGATAGATTTAAAAGGATGTTCGGCTTGACCCAAGGAACGTATATTCATTTGATGCTAAAGGCGTTTAGCATAGCAAACTCCAAGAGAGGTCTCATAATGACGAGCCATGGAGTGAATCTCTCTAAAATTGTTGAAATTCAGATAAGGCACACTTAGAAGGGGGGTTGAATAAGTGTGGACACAGACTATTACCAATTTAAAAATTTATAACACACTTTTGAATTCAGCCTACTAGATTGATGAATGCAGTCTACTGAATGAATATGGTCGACTGAATTGAATCTTAATCGAAAAGCAATTTGGTCTACTGTACTGATTAATGCAGCCTACTGAATGAACACAGTCAACTAGATTGAACTTTTTATTTAAGAAAATATCTCGGTGATTTTATAAATGAAAAAACAAATATTCAAGTTTTCTTACAATTAAGAAAATTTACTAACTTTGAATAATTAAAGTATAGCAAGTAATAAAAATCAACACCAAGATTTTTTACGTGGTTCGGCTATTACCCTCTATAATAATAGCCTACTCCACGTCCAATACCAACTAGTATTGGAGACTAACTTTTATTAAAAATAATTCCGTTACAATACAGATTCTAACAAATTTTGAATTACAAAAATTCACTTGAGCACTTTTGCTCCTTGTGCACCAATGCACCCCTTAAGCACCTATGCTTCCTTGAATCTGTGTGTAAATAAATCTTAATCCACCTGGATTAAATTTCTTACAATACTAAGTCTAAAAAATTAAAATTACAATAATAGAGGTCTAATGATCAAAGCAAATAAGCAATTTAACAATGCAAGGCTCAACTAATGCATGCAATGATCAATTAAATATAGAAGGATATTACCAGTTTATAGCTCACAAAAATATACTGAACAGTATCAGAATATATAAAGCACAACAGTAATTTTTAATAGCACCAATATGAAGAATATCTCTTTTTAGTATATGATCGGTACACTGTAGAAGTTGTTGTTTTTGATCTAATTACTCCATGAAATTTATAAGCTTTAAAAAAAATATATCCGTTGCATCCTTCTGATTTGTAAACGTTGCAACTCAAACAATCCTTATCATGATTTAACGTTGCAAACAAACAGGCCTTATCAAAAACCTCCTGTTAGCATTCTTCTCGGAAACAAGATATTTAATCTTTATCACAATATCCGGATATAAACAGAATCCTTCCAACTGATCCGGCTACCAAGTCAAAGATAATGATCACACATCAATGTCCATCTTATCTCTTTTTTCAAGATTGCCACCATAGGATATGTGAATATTATGTTTCCAAGATATTTAATAATGCTAACTGCCACACGTTTCATATACCAATAAAGTATGCCAAAATGTTTATAGTACATCAAGCATAAATCAATGTGAAACATTAATTAATTAATATGCATATATCTCGGTTGAGCATATATAAAATCAACCAACGTGTAACATTGTCATGCATAATTTAGTAACCAAACATTACTTTAGTCAGGCATACCACTCAGCACATAATTTATGACAATCATAGATTAATGCACAAATATTATGTCCTAGAGCCTTGTATTGAAAAATTAAATATTTGCAATGACCTTACATATTTTTCTTAAGACCCAAAACAATCTTCAATCTTCCTTGAATAAACCATCAGTTCTTCTTGAAATAATTTCCTGAAATTCACACCAAGCAATTTAGTAATATTAAACAGATCATCATCAAAACATTAGGTTTAGAATATGACAAAGTCAACATTCTCCCCCTTTTTGATGATGACAACATAAATTCTTAATATTCCACTAATGCTCCCCCTAAATTTATACATAGCTTTAGTTTCAGGAAATAATGATTTCAGGAAACAAGGAAACAAATCCATATGACCTGCATGTGTTAGTAGCATATTTAAATAACATCTCATAACCAAACATCATAAGCATATTAAACCAATTGTCTTAACAAACAGGCATTTAAAACGAATCATGCCTGTTAAAACATCACAGAAACCATAGTATCAAAGTCTTAAAAAAAACCAACATAATAAACCATCAAAAGAAACCAGCAGAAACCAAAGTATGTTGTTAAAATTGAAATAATCTCTCCCCCTTTGTCATCAGGCAAAAAGAGAAAGAAAGAGCAAATTCAATCAATGTCTTCAAGATGTACTTTTTGTTCAGAGCGGGAGGTGAAGTAAGCACGGTGCCGAATGCGGTGAAGACGTTCAGCAAGTGTGAGTTCCTTGGCAAAGCGAGGTGGTCTGGGGATAAAGGTGGAAGGTGGAACGTCCATATCCAGAAAGTCATCCTTGAACTCCGCTGTCCAATTGCACATTGGCCATTCTGGAATGGTGGAGTACATGGTTTGAAAATGTAGCTTTCTCCCCACATCATTAAATCTGGTTGCCATGAAATCTGCAAGTTCACCAACTTGATAACTTACAAATTTAACCTCTTGACTTAACTGGCATGTATTTCTATTGAATTTCTTTTGAAGGGCCTCAACCATAGCTATAGTTTGGAGCTCAAAACCTGCCTGAAGATCAATGAACTCATCTTCAACGCGATTATATAATTTATTAATTTCAGGTGCATCCATTGGCAATTTTCCTTTTTCAAGAATCTCAACTCGATTCCTAATCTCAGCCAAGTCAGTTTTCATGGAGATTTGATTTTGTAAAATCTCAGTTAAAATGTTTAAAATATCAGTTCCATGAGTATTTGGCAGAGAGGTGGAAGAAGTATCTGGAGTTGGAGAAATAGGAGGAGGAGTAGGATGAAGACGAACAAATTTTCCGGCAAGAAAAGTGAGATGGGATTGAGTAAGATTGGCAGAATCTATGAAGTCATTGTTTGAAACAGAAATTTCATCATCAAGAAAAATTTTGAAATGTTTAAAAACTTTGGTTAAAAACTTACTGTAAGGAAGACATTTTTTAGATTGTCGAATGCAACTGAGCATATGAGACAACATCATTTGAGAGAGATTAAATGATTTTCCCTTGAGAATCATAGCCACAACCACTAAATCCAGGTAGGTAAAATCTGCCCTACCACCAAGTCTAGGAAACAGATTATACCTAACTATTTTATGAAGTACACATGCAGTTGGGCATACATTCACAGTTTTTGGAAGAAATAATTCAGTAAGAGAAAAATCATTCATCACTATATGAAGTTGTTCCATAGGAGGAAAAGGAATGTTTGCAGCACCTTTTAAAGTAAACGGACAGGGTCCAGCAGAGGAAATACCGAGGATACTACCAAAATCAATACTAGTGAAAAATAAGGACTTTCCCTGAACATACGTTGTATAACAATCTCCATTGCACTCAAGATTTGTATAAAACTGCTGAACTAACCGGGGATATGCAATAGTAGGAGGAAACAACATTGAAGATATTTCACAGGAATTGAAAAGTTTTTCGAAAACAGAGTTTGTGAAATAGAATTGATCCAGAGTTTTCTCATAAACGAATTGCTTGGTAGCAATCGATTGTTTGAAACGTGTTTCAAAGTTGTAACCCTTGAAAAAAATTTCGGGTATATCAGAAGAAGATGAGAACGGGTTTACCATGATTGAAGGAGATTCAGGCTGAGAAGTTGTATGGCCTTCATGTACTGATTGTTTTGACTCCCTTTGTTGAAATAGTTCGTCTTCTGAAGCTTTTAAGAAGGAAAAGCTTGAATCAGAGTCATCAGAAAGTACGGTTGCGTCGGACGACACATGCCTCGACGATTTCTTGAGCTTCCGTTTGGGTTTCATCTTTGTTCCAGAAACATTCTTTAAAGAAGATCCATCATCCATCAATTTACCGGAAGACTGTTTGCTTGCTCTGGTTTTCATGTTTCAAAGGGTTTGTGATGAGAAAAGCTAAAGGTTTTGATCTGGTTTAAGAAAGAGAGAGAACTAAAGAGCTGATATCAAGATCTGAAGTTATAAAGAAAGAAAAACATAGAAATAGAAGTTAAGTAGGAGACTGATTTTGAAAGACGTGTGTCTTTTCAACTTCTATGACTATACGGCTTCTTTTTCGGTTTCCAATGATAATCTGAACCTTTCCGTAAACTTAGAAGTCGATAATTAATACTCAGTGATTATTAGATACATGTAACCAAAATAATCTAAAGAGATAAGAGATATTAAACAGATATATTTCAACAGATATTATGCAGAGAATATTAACCGAAATATAATAACTATGATGATTATACCATGCACATACCAAGTTCTCTTCTAAGTATACAAAACCTTTCCTCACTCAAAGGTTTAGTAAAAATATCTGCTAATTGTTTTTCTGTAGGAATAAAAACTAATTTTACTAATCCTTTTGAAACATTATCTCTTAAAAAATGATGTCTTACCTCTATATGTTTTGTTCGTGAATGCAAGACAGGATTTTTTGAAATATCAATAGCACTAGAATTATCACAATATATAGGCACATTATTGCATATTATATCAAAATCACATAAAGTTTGTCTCATCCATAATATTTGAGAGCAACAACTCCCTGCAGCTAAATATTCTCCCTCAGTTGTTGATAAAGCAACTGAAGTTTGCTTTTTACTATGCCATGAAACAAGACTTTGTCCCAAAAATGTACAAGCACCACTTGTACTTTTTCTATCAACTTGAAATCCTGCATAGTCTGCATCTGAGTAACCCATTAGCTCAAAATGATTACTAATTGGATAAAATAATCCTAAATTTATAGTACCAATTAAATATTTAAAAATTCTTTTAACAGCTTGTAAATGAGACTCTTTGGGTTTAGCCTGAAATCGAGCACAAAGACATACACTGTACATTATATCAGGTCTAGATACAGTCAAATATAATAGAGATCCAATCATACCTCGAAATTTGGTTAACTCTACATCTATACCTGTTTCATCTGATGTAAGTTTTATTGACGTACTCATTGGTGTAGCCTTTGGGTTGGATCCTTCAAAACCAAACCTTTTGAGAAGCTCTTTTGTGTACTTGGTTTGATGAATATAGATTCCTTCCTTAGTTTGCTTGATTTGAAGTCCCAGAAAGTAATTTAGCTCTCCCATTAAACTCATATCGAATTCCTTATGCATACATTTTGAGAACCACTCACAAAGAAAATCATTAGTAGCACCAAATATTATATCATCTACATATATTTGAACAATAATTATATCATTTTTATCATGCATAATAAATAAAGTGGAATCAATTTTACCTCTAGTAAAACCGCTTGAAAGAAGATACTTACTCAACCTCTCGTACCAAGCCCTTGGGGCTTGTTTGAGTCCATAGAGGGCTTTCTTTAGTTTGAAAACATGATTTGGATACTTCTCATGTTCGAATCCAGGAGGCTATTTGACATAGACTTCTTCATTGATATATCCATTTAGTAACGCGCTTTTTACATCCATTTGATAAAGCTTAAATTTCTTGTAACAAGCAAATGCTAACAAAATTCGGATAGATTCTAGTCTTGCAACTGGAGCATAGGTCTATTCGTAGTCAATCCCTTCTTTTTGATTATATCCTTGAGCCACTAGCCTTGCTTTGTTGCGAGTGATTGTCCCATGCTCATCAAGCTTATTCTTAAATACCCATTTTGTTCCGATGATAGAAGTATCTTTAGGAGGAGGCATTAATTCCCAAACTTGACATCGTTTAAATTGTTGGAGTTCTTCTTGCATTGCCATTAGCCAACTTTCATCAAGAATGGCTTCTGTAGCATTCTTTGGCTCAACTTGTGATAAGAATGCAGAGAATGCACATTAATTTTGTAAACCTCTTCGTGTGGTAATTCCTTTGTTTATATCCCCAATGATATTTTCCGGTGGATGATTCTTGAGATATCTTCCTGTTTTTGGCATCCGGACATTATGTATTTCTTCTTCTGGTTGGGAAAAAACTTTCTCAAATTCTTGTGTTGTTCCTTGTTCTTCTCCTGGTGTATTTTCTAATTCAGCTTGCTGGATTTGTTCATTTGGCTTGCTGAATAGATTTTTCCGGTTTGCTGGATTCACTGTAATCTCCAAATTACCTGTATCCTCTTCTCTTTCTTTTGGAAGATCATTGTTAGTTTCATTAAAAGTTATATGAATAGATTCTTTAACACATAGCTTATATGTATTAAATACACGATACGCCTTACTATTTTGTGAATAACCAATGAAAATACCTTCATAAGATTTAGCATCAAATTTTCCCAAGTTATCACTAGTATTCAATATATAACATCTAGAGCCAAACACTTTAAAATAACTAATATTAGGAATTTTGTTATTCAAGAGTTCATAAGGAGTTTTCAAAATGATAGGACGAATAAGAACTCTATTTAATACATAACAAGAAGTATTAACAGCCTCTGTCCAAAACTTCTTAGGAAGTTTGCTTTCTTGTAAAAGAGTTCTAGCTGTTTCTTGAAGTGTTCTATTCTTTCTTTCCACAACTCCATTTTGCTGAGGTGTTCTTGGAACTGAAAACTCATGGCTAATACCTTTTTGATCACAAAATATAATAAAGTCTTTTTGAAATTCGGTACCATGATCACTCCGAATTTTTATAAGTTTGAGACTATACTTAGTCTCTAAACTTCTTATCAATTTCTCAAATTCTTTAAATGCTTCATCCTTGGTTCTTAAGAACAACACCTAAGTATATCTAGAAAAATCATCTACTATTACAAATGCATAAAACTTACCATTAATACTAGCATGCCTTTCAGGACCAAATAAATCAAGATGAAGTAGTTGTAAAGGAGAGGAAGTTGATACCATGTTCTTTGCTGTAAACGAAGTTCTTACTTGTTTCCCAAGTTGGCAAGGAACACATATTCCTCTCTTTTCATACTTTATCTTTGGCAACCCTTTGACGAGATTCTTTGAGGATAATTTCTTGATTAAATCCATGTGAACATATCCCATCCTCTTATGCCATAGGTTAGCCACGTCGTGCACAGTTGCTAGACATAGTTCTTCATCCTGTAGCTCAAAATCAATAGTATATATATTTCCTTCCCTTTGTGCCACTAGAATAGTATTGTTAGTACCATGAGTAATAGTGCATTTTTCTTTTTCAAAGATAACTTGATGACCATTATCCATTAATTGACTAACACTTATAAGATTAAATTCAAGTCCACTAACAAGATGAACATTGTCAATATTAACCTTACCATTACCAATTTTACCTTTCCCAACAATCTCACAGGTTCGATTGTCTCCAAAAGTAACCGTTCTATTTTTCTTTTTGGTCTTTAGTTCCACGAACTTCGACCTATCACCAGTCATGTGCCGTGAGCATCCACTATCAAGAATCCATTTTTGAGATGGAACCTTGGCCTTGAAGCAAACCTCATTTGATTCACCTTCAATTCCCATGAAACATACTTGAGCAATTTCATCCTTGGCATCAACCTCGACTTCGGATTCATCTTCATCACTCCAAGTGACAAGAGCTTTGTTTCTTTTATTATCCTTGAAGTTCATTTTTCCTTTATTCTTAAGTTGAAAGCAATCCTTCTTGAAGTGCCCTGGTCGTCCACATTCATAACATGTCTCCTCAGTTTGCTTTCCTTTGCCTTTATTTGAGTTGAAGATATTCTTCCGTTTGTTCTTTCTTTGCAATAGTCCTTTGAGTCTTCTTGACATCATGGCTATTTCTTCATCCGAATCATCATCAAACTCTTCTTCATTCCCTGCATTAAGAGCTAAAACCTTTCTTCGAGGAGTTTCATCCTCATCATCATATCTTTTTAACTGATGTTCATATTCCTCAAGTTCACCAAAAAGAGTTAGAGTATCCATAGTAGAAATAGTGGAAGAATCTTGAAGAGTAGTAATCTTAGAAGCAAACCTTTTGGGCATTGCCCGAAGTAACTTACGATTAATCTCACTTTGTGGAATAGTTTTGTCAAGTAGTTTCAATGAATTTAGCAGCACTAGAAACCTTGCTTGAGCCATCTTTATGGTTTCGTCTTTCTCAAGTTTAAACATTTCATAGTCATGCATGAGCATGCTAAGTTTGACTTCTCGCACCTTGGATGTTCCTTCATGGCTTACTATAAAAGTATCCCAAATTTCTTTAGCTGTGTTTCATGAAGATACTTTGTCAATCTCGGACTGTACCATGCCGCTTAGTAGAGTGTTCATAGCTCTCGAATCATAGGAAACCATAAAAGTTTCGGTTGAATCCATTTCTAGTAGAGTCTTTGGAGTACCGTCATCTTTTCTTGGAATCACTGGTCCATTCTCCACGACCCACCATTCCCAAGGATCCCTTTTTAGGTAAATCCTCATTCGGAATTTCCAGAAGTTGTAATTTTCTGTTCCATATAGCAGTGGTGGTCTATTGGTTGATTGACCTTCTTGATTGTTGTTTCCAAACTGTGCCATGTCAGAATCTTTCCCTACAAGTCACCTTTAAGACCAAGTAAGTAGAGCCTTGCTCTAATACCAAATGAAATTCAGATAAGGCACACTTAGAAGGGGGGTTGAATAAGTGTGGACACAGACTATTACCAATTTAAAAATTTATAACACACTTTTGAATTCAGCCTACTAGATTGATGAATTCAGCCTACTAGATTGATGAATGCAGTCTACTGAATGAATATGGTCGACTGAATTGAATCTTAATCGAAAAGCAATTTGGTCTACTGTACTGATTAATGCAGCCTACGGAATGAATACAGTCAACTAGATTGAACTTTTTGTTTAAGAAAATATCTCGGTGATTTTATAAATGAAAAAACAAATATTCAAGTTTTCTTACAATTAAGAAAATTTACTAACTTTGAATAATTAAAGTATAGCAAGTAATAAAAATCAACACCAAGATTTTTTACGTGGTTCGGCTATTACCCTCTATAATAATAGCCTACTCCACGTCCAATACCAACTAGTATTGGAGACTAACTTTTATTAAAAATAATTCCGTTACAATACAGATTCTAACAAATTTTGAATTACAAAAATTCACTTGAGCACTTTTGCTCCTTGTGCACCAATGCACCCCTTAAGCACCTATGCTTCCTTGAATCTGTGTGTAAATAAATCTTAATCCACCTGGATTAAATTTCTTACAATACTTAGTCTAAAAAATTAAAATTACAATAATAGAGGTCTAATCATCAAAGCAAATAAGCAATTTAACAATGCAAGGCTCAACTAATGCATGCAATGATCAATTAAATATAGAAGGATATTACCAGTTTATAGCTCACGAAAATATACTGAACAGTATCAAAATATATAAAGTGTAGACACCCAATTTTTGCGTTCCTTGTACTAACCATGACAGGATGGCAAAATCGTCAATTGAACCGGCTTGCGGGAGCGAGGGAATGGGCACAAGTGCGCTCGTCCAACCCCATCGCAATGATTGGCGACCAAGGCTGACGTGACAATAAGGCCGTCCGAAGCAGGCATTCCCGAATGAGGTGGCACGTCTCCTGGAAATTCCCGGACTGCAAAATCCGAGCCTGTCAGCGAAAACCGACGTTACGGCACGAAAATCGAGGCGTGGCACGAAAAACGAGAAAGTCAAACCGTCCAGCCGCGGATTGATCTGCAGCCAAATAGTGCGCCTTTTGAAAACACGGAACTCGAAATCGGGTGAGTGGAAGGCAGGCGGCCAGCCAGCCGCAGATCAATCTGCGACTGGCTTTGGCCAGCCTATTTCAGCTCAGTTTCGTGCAGCATACATGGAGTTGAGAAATTTTGAGGAAGAAGGAGTCCAGCAGCAAAGAGCACGGAAATAGAGAGGAAATATAGCAAGTTTTGCAATCAAATAGGAAGAAAAGAGAGGAAAAAAAGAGAGGATTTATTTCTTTTGATTTTGATTGTATCAAAGATACTCCTCATCCTATTCAAATACAAAAGCTCATATCCAATTTGATCTCATTTGCAAGGTGAAAATCTCCTTATTTTTGCAATTTCTATCATATCATTTGATTAAGTTAAATGTAATTTTATGTATATTGTTGAACAATCATGGATTAGGGATTATTAGTGAGTATTCCATTGGAACGAAATTTCTTCCTAATAACCCGAGGATATCCGATTGGTGAAGTTTTTTTAGTTTGTTTATGATGATTTAGTGGATGTAATTTATTTAGATTGTCATTTTCGGACATCATGGTGTATTAGGTAAATCCGTGTGGATTAGTTTTGTAGTATTCATTTTTGTGGGTATGTAGCAATATCGGGTGTGAGCCTAGGAACGCGACCCCGTGGTCCAAATCCGATGATGGACGTTTTGATGTATGTAATAGATTCAAGGTGTTCGTTTGTAACATGTAATTGTTGGGCCTTAAAACGACGCTAGGGCGAGAATCGGGTTTAAGGCCCCGTAATAGTGGAATATGTGATTGTTGGCGTTCGGAGGGTGTCTTGATGGCTTACATGCCCATGGATAGCCCCGACGCGTATCTATGCTTTAGTTGGATTTCGTGACACCAAAATGATTTCAAAGATTAAACGATGAAGGTTTTTATTTAAATCAAACAAGCTAGGTTATTAGAATCACGAGGTTAAAAATTGGAAGTGTTAATAAATGTCGATTCCTATTGAACGAGAAGGCCAAAGGAAATCATTTCAAATATCACCAAAAATGGCTTCATGAATGAAATAAACGTTTTACTAAACCTTGATACATAGGGCTAAAGAGATCTTAGAAATTGCCCATCATTTATGAAAGCAACGTATAAGTCTCGACTCCTATTTTGGTTAAGGTTTAAGAAAATTCACGTTTTATCAAAACGAGGCCTAATAAAGATTCATAGTTTTGACGAGTAAAATCAAATCTTTCTCATGAATAGAGGAGCTCTCTCGTACTAACGGAAACGACGTTCTAAAACATTCCCAAAGCAAAGCACGATTTCTCAATAAAATGCCAAATGTTTCATCTCTCATGAAAGAACTCACCACAACATTCACATAAGCACACACACACACACACGCACGTATACACATGTTATGAATCAAAGGATAGGAAAGTATCAAGATTGCGGTAACCGTGTTTCACGGAAGTCGGGGGGTGCCTAACACCTTCCCCTCACTTAAGCAAGCCCCCGAACCCTACGAATCTCGATTCGAGAACCATTTAATTTGGAGTCACATATGAGCCATCGATTTATAAAAAACGAAAACTCGGATGAGTTGGTACATCCATTTCAAATATACCAACTGGCGACTCTGGTTAATTGGCTCATCATAAAAATAATCTTTCAAAACCCCGTCGACCTTAATGCCGACCATTTCCCCAAAAATCATTAATCAAAAGGCAAGAAATCGGAAGAGGCGAGAAACCGGCGTCGACAGCTGGCGACTCTGCTGGGGATCTTAGAGGGCTTAGGCCGCGTTCAAATCTTGATGCTATCCTATCCTTTTAAAATTCATAAAATGTGTGTGTGTGCGATATTTTGATTTTCTACTTTTGTTGTGTGAATGTGTGTTTTTGCCCAATAAATGAATGATTGAATGGAATTGCTTTACTTTTAAGTAATCATTTGCATACGGTGAGGGCGATGAATGTGAATGTATGTTGAGAGAGTACCTCCTCTTGAGGCGAACCTGTCGGTTGCTTATTACTGGACTCGAAGGGGCTGCTCCCCGAAGATGGCTCAGGAAACGCACCACCCAAATCCGCTCCAATCGAAAGGGCTCAGACGAGTAGATTACGAAGATTTGGGGACCTTCATGCCGAAAAGCCCGTGAGAGTAACCCTAGGATAGGTCAGCCTCAGATTAACCCTACGCAGGAAAAGTTTCTTCATGCCTTTTTACATTTCACGCGTAAATGTCATGATATCATTCATATACGCCTCCCTTTTGTCAAGAGAAATTACTAACCTCTATCTTTTGCAGGGAACGGCTGGGGAGCATAATAAAATCATATTTGGCATTTGTTATCGCATTAAAGGACTACTAACTTTCTGTTTTACAGGGAAAGATTAAAAAACCCCAAAAAACACAAAAGTTACAGCTTTAGCATGCATCCACATTTTTTCCCCAGGACTAAACTTCGAACCCTGGTTTCTGTAGGATTGCTCCTCAAACCCGTTCGCAGTCTAAAAGGGCCCAAAACTCTATATCTGAAATGGTTGATATTCCATCTACCAATTCCGGTTCCATATCTAGGGAGGAATTTAATGACTTTAAGAAGCAGATGTTAGAAATGGCCATAATGCTAAAGGAGCAGTTGATGCCCAGACAGGAACCACCTAAGGAGGATCCACCTCAACTTAAGGGCGAGCCAGTCGTCCCAAAGGCCATTCCCGTACCAAACAAAACAGTGATTACTATCCCAGAAGAGGGAGATACAGATGACCTGCGGAAGAAAATGAGACAAATGGAGGAAACCATCCAATCTATGAATGGCATAGGGTCCCTGGGCAGGGTTAACTATTCAGATTTATGTGTCTTCCCCGGAGCCAGATACCCGGAGAAATTTAAAATCCCCGAGTTTGAAAAATACAACGGGAAGGGGGATCCCTACACACACCTGAAAATCTACATCGGGGAGCTTGGATCTTACGCCGAAGATGAGGGTCTAAGGATGCAGCTTTTCCAAAAGAGTTTGACGGGAGAAGCGAGAATCTGGTACGCTCGGCTTGACAATGCCCGGATCCATAATTGGGAAGAGTTGGCCCATACTTTCTTAACCCAGTATAGCTTCCAGGCCCAAATGGCCCCGGATAGATACCAAATGAAAAAAGTTAAGAAGCAACCCAGGGAATCCTTCAGGGAATATGCGCAACGATGGAGGGGCATGGCCGCACATGTGAACCCCCCGATGAGCGAATCAGAGATGGTAATGACTTTTGTAGACATTCAGGAGGCACCGTATTATGAACGAGTCATCTCGGGGATTGGAAGACCCTTTGCTGAAATGATTAAACATGGAGAGATGGTGGATATGGGTTTGAAATCTGGCAAAATCCGGGATTTTACGGCCTTGGAAACAGCTGCCGAGCAAATACAGAATGGAAACTATGGCAGCACTTCCCGGAGGGTCCAAAAGAAGAAGGAAGATGATGTTTCCCTCATCCTGCAAGGGTCATCCAGAAAAACAGAAAGCCATCTTCCGGTACAGGTGCAGAGGGTGGGGCCATCCCGACAGCCCAACTTCACAGATCAGAGGGCAGAGGGGCGAAGGAGATATGAGGCCTCGCAAAATCGAGTATTCACCCCGCTCGGGGAGCCTCTTGAACGGGTATTAGCGGTATTAGTAGCCCAAAAGAAGATAGTTGGTTTGGCACCCCCGAGTGACCCAAAGGGTAGAAGGTTTGACCCGAGCAAGCGATGTGCATACCACTCCAGTTCCCCTGGTCATGATACACAGGACTGTTGGACGTTGAAGCACAGAATCCAAAACCTGATTGACAGTGGGGAAATTGTGGTGGAACAGCCAGACTCCCCGAATGTTAAGGCAAATCCCCTGCCAAGACATGATGGAGGGGGGGTCAATGCGACGGAGGCGAGTGAAGCTGGGGGGCCGCCAAGGTTGAACTATGTGCAGAAAATTGAGGAAATGATCAACGTGATACATGATCATGGGAGTGCACGGGGAATGCCCATCAGGTTGATAGGGGTAAGTACGAATAGCACGGAGGGACCTGTCAAGTTGACGGCTCCGAGGCGCCTCATCCTTGCGGCAAGGCCGCAAATCCCTATCAGTAGTCTAAAGACGGTACCCTGGAATTATGGGGGGATGCCAGAGGAAGCGGCCAGTTGTGCTTCCGTGACGACAAAGGGGAACCCCTTATATCTTCCCAGGCGAGTCCTTGAGAGCCAAAAAATAGAAAAATGAAGAGATTTCCGAGGAAAGGGCCATAGAATTCTTGAAAAGGATGGATCACCCGGAAACAAGAGGGATCCAGATTTTAAATGAGGAGTCAACCCTAACATCAGTCATGGACTTGGTGTTGTCATCCAATGAGCATTGCAAAACCCTAGCGAAGGTTCTGGAGGAGGCATACGTGCCCAAAGAAATTAGTGAGGAAGGTTTCGGCCAGCTGGTGGGCCACCTATTGGAGAACGATGTAATATCCTTTACGGATAAGGACATACCCAAGGAGGGAAGGGGACACCGGAAACCGCTACATATTGCGGTAATCTCCTCAGGTTATATCATGAATGGGGTGCTGATTGATGGAGGATCGGCATTGAATATCTGTCCCCTCAGTACTTTGCAGAAGATGAACATCAATCCTAAGCGCCTACGAGCAGTCATGTGGTGTTGCGAGCTTTCGATGGTTCCCGGAGGGATACAATGGGAGAAATTGAATTGCCAGTGGAAATAGGACCTTGTACTTTTGATATCTCTTTCCAGGTCCTGGACATTGCGGCCAGCTATAACCTGTTATTGGGGAGGCCGTGGATCCACATGGCCGGGGCAGTTCCTTCCACGCTACACCAACAAATCAAGCTAATCATCGACGGGAATATGGTAACAATCTCGGCAGAATGTGATGACCCTTCTCCTCCCAGAAATGACCTGCCAGTGATTAATGTGGACGAGTCGGCGGCACCGGCTAGTTTTCAGGTGTTTGAAATCAGCACTCCCCACTATAGATGCCTGGGAGCTCCAGCCATGAAACCTAGGGTCTCTCCAGAACTCACCTTCGTTGCAAAGGAGATGATGAAAATGAATTTCCAGCCTGGACAGGGGTTAGGAAAAAGCAGCCAAGGAATCACCGAGCCCATTCGGCTACCCCATCAGATAGGTAAAGCAGGGTTGGGATATCGTGAAGACGTAGCACGGAGACACTGTCAAAATGCGACTCCGATTCGACTGGCTGGCAGTCCGGTGATCAAGGTCAACAATGAACAGGGGATTAGCGAGCCTGTGATTGGGTCGGGGAATGAAGAATTAACCCCCGCAAGTGATGAATCGGCCAAGAGGGAGAGTTTCCTACAGGAGGTCGCGAAAGAGTTTGAAACCAAGTGCTATATCCCCGGACAAGTAACAAGCAGTAGAGAGGGGACGGATGTTGTCATGCCACCGGGAGCCCAACAAGTGGTGCCTGTCATCGATTGGGCAGGGCTAAAGGAGGATTCAGGCGACGTAGCCGTAATCATCGGGGAAGTGTCCGGTGTAAAGCCCCCTTTTATCCAGCGCATTGCATCTGACCTGACCGTCGACAATTGGACCATGAAACCAGTGATATCCAAACAAGGGTAAAACCCAATGTCAGGATGGAGAAGTTTATTTTTGTTGTTGTTTTGTATTTGCATACATATGTCGTTTCTTCGTGTTATCTGAAAATGGGATCGTCGTGGAAAATAACTTATATATGACAAGTATTTTGTTTCATGTCAGGTGTACCAATTTGAGTAATCCTTGCCTAACAAACGGTCCTTCAAATTTGAATGATGATTATGATTTTGACATTGAGCTCGATTTCGATTTGATGGGCATTGAGCAAGACGAGACAGATTACGACGACGCACCTGACGAGATCAAGGGATGGGTCGAGGATAAACCCAAACCCAACTTAGACCAAACCGTCACCGTTGATATTGGAACCCCTGACAAGCCAAAAGAACTCAAGATAGGGACGGACCTTACCCCCAGCCAAAAAGCTGAAATGACTGAGTTGCTAAACCAATATGAGGATGTCTTTGCCTGGTCTCATGAGGATATGATCGGATTGTCCACCGACATTGTGGTACACCGATTGCCCATCAAGGAGGGTTTCAGGCCTGTCAAACAAAAATTAAAAAAGTTGAAACCGGAGTGGAGCTTAAAAGTGAAGGAGGAGATCATCAAGCAGTTCAGGGCGGGAATCATTATGGTGTCCACTTACCCAGAATGGCTGTCCAATGTAGTCCCAGTGGCTAAGCCTGGAGGGAAGGTGAGGGTATGTGTAGATTATAGAGATCTAAACAAAGCCAGTCTCAAAAATAACTTCCTGGTGCCTTTCATACACATCCTGGTGGATAACACAGCCCAGTACGAAATGTACTCTTTTGTGGATTGCTTTGCGGGGTATCATCAGATAATGGTGGCAGAAGAAGATCGGGAAAAGACCGCATTCATCACCCCCTGGGGCACTTTCTGCTATAGACGATTGGCTTTTGGTCTCACAAACGCAGGGGCTACTTATCAGAGAGCCATGATGGCCCTATTCCACGATATGATGCATAAGGAGATAGAGGTCTACGTGGATGACATTATTGTGAAATCGAGGGTAGAATCTGACCATCTAACCCATCTTAAAAAGCTATTCGATCGGCTCAGAAAGTATAATTTAAAGCTCAATCCAGCAAAGTGTGCTTTCGGAGTGCAGTCGGGTAAGCTCTTGGGATTCCTGGTTAGTGATCGAGGCATTGAGTTGGATCCAGCAAAGATTAAGGCCATTGTGGATATGCCGGCACCTCACTCAGAGAAGGAGATAAGAGGATTCCTCGGAAGGATAAACTTCATCAGCCGTTTTATATCCCACTTGACGACTACATGTGAGCCAATTTTCAAACTATTAAGAAAGGGGGCTTCCCAAGAATGGAATGAGCAATGTCAGAGGGCTTTTCAGACCATTAAAAAGCAACTGACGGAGGCACCAGTGTTGGTACCCCCGAAGGATGGGATCCCTCTGTTTATGTATATATCGGTCAATGCCATCGCGATGGGATGTATGCTGGGGCAGAAGAATGAGGCAGGTCAAGAGCAGGCCATCTATTACCTCAGCAAGAGATTTAGCCAATGTGAACAGAATTACACTCCCATCGAGAAGACCTGTTGTGCTCTGGCCTGGGCTGCAGGGAGATTACAGCACTACCTCCATGGGCATACGACGTACCTGATATCAAGAATGGATCCCCTGAAATATATTTTTGAAAGGCCCATGCTGAATTGTCGACTGTCAAGATAGCAGTTAATCTTACAACAGTTCGACATGGTGTACGTAACTCAGAAAGCCATGAAAGGGCAGGGAATTGCAGATCAGTTGGCGGAAACCCCGTCAGGAGGGATGGAGCCGTTAGAAACTCCTCTGTCGGGCGAAGATATATTTTGGGTGTCACAATCAAAATGTGATGACGAGGGGCAGTTCTGGAAGCTGGATTTTGATGGCGCCATGAATGCTGAGGGGGCAGGAGCCGGAGCGGTCCTGGTCTCTATCACCAGAGAGCAGTACCCTGTGGCCACTAAACTGAAATTCAGCAATTCGAACAACACCGCTGAATACGAGGGATGTATCTTGGGACTCCGCTTTGCCCGCGACATGGGAATGAAGAGACTAGCGGTGTTCAGAGATTCAGAATTGGTAATCAGACAGGCAATCGGGGTGTACAACACTAAAGAGCTTCGGTTACTTCCATACCATCGTTATGTTACCCAGTTGATGCAAGGGTTCGAAGATATCGCTTTCCGACATATCCCCCGGGGACGGAATGATTTTGCCGATGCCTTGGCAACCCTGGCATCCTTAATCCACGTAATCAAGAACATGGACATTCCACAGATTGAGATAGCCGTACAGAATGCCCCGGCATATGAGGAACATGTGGCAGTGTTATCAGACGAGGTGGTGTTGACAAGGCAGCCCTGGTATCACGACATAAGGGAATACCTGAGGGACAGATCCATTCCCGACCAGGCGAGCCGAGCTGAGAGGATGAGGATTCAAAAGATTGCGATGAAATTTTACCTGAGTGGGGATTCACTCTACAAAAGGGATGCTGGGTTGGGACTGTTGCAATGCGTAGATGAAACACAGGCCCAAAGGATTATGAATGAAATACATGGGGGAGTGTGTGGGCCACATATGAGTGGACCGATGCTGGCCAAAAAAATCTTGAGAACGGGGCATTATTGGTTAACCCTAAAAGCCGTCTGTGATGATCATGTCAAACGGTGTTACCAATGCCAGGCGCACGGTAATGTGATCCATACGCCTCCCAACGAACTGCACTGTATGACCTCCCCGTGGCCATTTTCAATATGGGGAATGGATGTAATCGGACCAATAGAGCCCAAAGCAAGCAACGGACACCGATTCATTTTTGTCATGATCGATTACTTCACCAAATGGGTAGAAGCAGCTTCTTTCCCCAAAGTAACTCAGGAGGTCATCGTCGGTTTCATCAAGAATAATGTCATTTGTCGATACGGGCAACCTGAGGTCTTGGTCTCCGACAATGCCAAGAATTTGAACAATGCCCTCATGAAGGGATTATGCGACCAGTTTAAGATCAAACACCTCAACTCCGTCATTTACCGTCCTAAGATGAATGGGGCAGTGGAGGCTGCAAATAAGAACATCAAGAAGATCATGGCGAAAATGTCTGCTAATCATCGGGGATGGCCGGATTTGTTACCCCTCACCCTGCTGGCATACCGAACATCAACGCGTACTTCTACAGGGGCAACCCCTTACGCTTTGGTGTATGGAATGGAGGTCGTTCTGCCAGTGGAGGTTGAAATGGCGTCCCTCAGAATAGTGATCGATGCTCAGATAAGCGAGAAGGATTGGATGCAAAGTCGATACGACCAATTGGCCCTAATTGACGAAAGAAGGGTGGCTGCTGTTTGGCACGGTCAGTTATATCAACAAAGGATCTCTAGATCATACGACAAAAGGATAAGACCTCGAAAGTTCAGGAAAATGATTTGGTGCTAAAAAGAGTCATGTCTTGTCAAGACGAAGCCAGGGGGAAGTTCGCCCCGAACTGGGAAGGGCCATTTGTGATTAAGAAAGTGCTATCCGGAGGAGCCCTCATATTGCAAGAAATGGATAGTGAGGTATTTCCACAACCCCTCAATTCTGACTCGGTGAAGCGGTTCTACGCTTGAATCATCAGTTCCTTTTTTCCTTTGAGAGCGAACTACGTAGGACCTGATCTCCCAACTTGTGAGGGTACGTAGGCAGCCATCATGGCGCGGTCCGACCCCTTAAAAATAATCCTTTCCCTAACCAAAACCAATTTTCGACAGCCAGATAAAACCTTCCTACACCCTCAAAACCTTCCCGAAACCAGCTGCCTAACCAGCTTCATCCCAAAGGACATAACCCTGATCCAACCAAACAATTATCCAAAATCTGAGATTAAATCCGATGAAATCAAAAGGTGTGCGACAATATCTGTCAGATCTCCATCAAAACTTGAGAAGAGAAAGAAGGCGAAATGTCAAAATCGTGGTCAACTGGATAAAATGAAGATCCAATGAAAGGCAATGATACGACAAAAAGGGAAAATGACTAAATTTAAATGCATGTCTATATATATAAGTCATTTTGTTACAAGATTTCCCTTTCGATAACCGATGAAACTAACATAGTCTATGCAGGAAATAAAATAATCTACAAATCTGAAACTAGCTGAAGCAGGACGGACAAAGTAGTGGATAGATCTGAAGCATCAGCATCTCCTGCAATCTGCTGCCCCATCATATCAATACGATCCAGTAAAGCAGTGGCTCGGCTGACAGTCCCAAAATGAGCATCTACAACTTCCCTGGTCTGAAATACAATGGTCTCTCTGTCAGCAATGGCAGCGTCTCTAGCCCGAATGGCATCATCTCTCTCGACAAGAGCGGCATCCCTCTCGGCCTCAGCAGTAATCAAGGCCAGGCGGAGTCGGGTATCCTCAGTAACCCGACTTGGGGCAGAATCAGCTGAGATGGAGTGGTCTGTGGTATCCTCTAGGAAAATCACTCCAGAGTCATCAAAGGCCCCAGTCTAACTCAAACCAGCCGGATCCAAGTCTCCGCGCAACCACTGCACGTAAGCAAATGTCTGGATATGACAGCTCTCACTATATTCGGCAAAGATCCGGCGGGACCAAAGATCGTATACCTGCAGTAGATCCCTCTCTGTCCGGGATGATATAAGGAATCGGTAGGCGGCTGCACCCGCGAAAGGGTGTAAATCCTGTGTCTGATCAAACTGTCCTATAACCGCCAGGGGATGATAAGTCGTCACGCCCCTCAGGCCGGCAATAGGGATGAAATCCAGGGTGGGCACGTGAGTCAAGAAGCTCATAAAGGAGCAATAGCCCGAATAGACCAGGAGATGAAAGGGATCCTCGACGACCGACAAAAATGATATCCAGGAGGCCACATCAGTACAGCTCACGGGACGAAATGAAAACTGCGTGGTTATGTCATGGCTGAAGCAAAACCCTTGGCGACGGAAATGGCCGATGGGACTGAGATGACTCATGAACCACATATACAATAAGGTCGAGCTCCCTCTGAATACCGTGCCTCGGAAAGATTGACAGTATGAAGCTGACATGTAGGTATCCGCCAATATCATGGGAAGAATGGTGTGATCCTCCTGAAGGGCTCGAACGGCCGCGACAACCCGCATGTCCAACTGATCAGGTCCTGCGGGCAAGTACAAAAATGAGATGACACAGGCCATCAGAACGTCCACTCTCAAGGCATCCCAGCGCTCCTCGGACACGGAAAAATCACCGAGGAAAAAATGAAAACTGTCAGGTGAGCCAAATTGGTCAATCAAGAACTGAAGGGGAACCATATGGTCTGATGTGATCACCGGTAACAAGACAGCCCTCCGCAAACCGGTGAAAGTCAAGAATTGACGGCGCATGGAACCAACTGTGACCCTGGCACAAGGTCTATCCAAAGGCAAGCCGGTGAAACGAGCATACTCCTCGAGGGTGGGGGTCAGCTCTACCGTCCCTAACCTGAACACCTGACGGGCAGGTGCCCAATAGCTCAGAATACCATCCACAAAGCCCACTGGCACCTGAAAGGTTAATAAGGACCAGGAATGGCCCAAAAGACCATCTGCGATGACCCTGTCGGCCGGCAATAAACTGTCCAACCAGCGGAGGAGACTGCCAACCAACCTTGTGGAAGGAATGAAATCCAAACGTACCACGGCATCTGAGGACGACATCTGTGGAAAAATAGTATCAAAAAGACTGTACAGGGGTCATTTTCTATCCATAAATAAAAAGCATGCATCGTACAAATAATAATAAGACAAATGAATTTCATAGAAATAAAAGAAAAAAGTTGTGCATAAATAAATAAATGAGTTCAGTACATAGTGCATAAAATGAAAAAAGTAAAAAATAAAACTAAACAGGTGCAGGTACAAAGGCCCTATCCTATCCTGATCTAAATAAAATCAATCTCATCTATGAAGGCGGGATCCTCGAACTGATCCCCTGGGGTCGTCGAAGTCGGAGGCCCAAAGTTCATGTCAGGGATATATGGTTGCGCTGTGGCATCAGATGAGCTCGGGCCCGCATCATAACCCGCACCGTCGGGATCGTAGGCATAAGCATCCTCTGGAGTCCAGCCCAGCACCCGAAGATATAGAGACAACTGGTCTACCTGACAGGTCAGAGTGGCGATCTGCTCAGCATGGGTAGGGCTCCGAACACAGGCTGCCCAGTCCGTCATCATCACTGAGCCGGGGACCATATCCCCGAGGAAGAATGTGGCCCGGGTCTGAGGACCGATGGTGCGGGGCACCCACCAAGTACGGAAAGCATCACTCGTACTGGGACCCGTAGAGAGCATCCGGCCGTCCTCCCCTGCGAGCATGATCTCCGAAGGCTGAGAGTCCAGCGGCCAGGAGGTAGTGAAAGGAAGAGAATACGGGATGCGGATCTCTCCAGTAACGCATCTGAATGCGCGCTCCCCCAGATACATCACTCATCCTCCAACACTCTGCAAAGTGAGGCGACGGGTGGAAAGCTCGAACTCCGGGCCAGAGGGATGCCCATCATCAAATCCCACAGCCAGATGCTCGGAGAGGTAGGGAACCCAGACGACATCAGCAGTCGTAATCAGCTCCAGCTGGATACGGCAGTGTGCAAAGCTACCTGATACCGGGACCTCCTCCAAGGTGCTATGATGCCATCGCCGGCCCCGGGGATAGGTGTCCAGGCCAAGAGTGGTGACAGGCCTCAGACATGGGAGACGCTCGTAGGCCCAGAACTGCGAACAGAAACAGTGAAAAGCATGAGTAACCGATAAATGCAGAAAAGGGAAATAAATGAAGGAAAGTCCAGTAATAAGAGGGGAAGAGAAGCCTCACCAGCAAAAAGTGATAGAATCCCAGCCAAGCATCTGTCTGGCCCTTCGAACGTAGACGCATACCGTGGAGGAAATAGGCAAAGGTGAAAGACCCCCAGTCATAGTCACTAATCCGGTCCACGTCTCTGACAGCCCCTACGACGCTGAAATGAATGGTAGAGGAATTGTTCCCCAGGAAACAACCCCTCATGATGGTCAAGAACAAGCGCCATAGCAGGATATCCCGAGTACCCTGATCCGCTGGAATAGGCAGTGCGTATAGACCCTCGACAGCATCGACAGCCAAAGCACCGGACCGAATACTACGTGCCTTAAAGACCCGGTCCTCAGCGGCGAAGCCCAGTAAAGCTCGGACCTCTGCTGGAGTGATGTCAAGATCCAGAGGGACCCGGGATCCGGTGAACTCTATGCCGGTAATATACCTCCAATCCCAGGGGGTCAGCACAACCTCGCAGTCAAGAAGGTGAAGAGACTGCGTCTGGTGGAACCAGCGCTCGGACAAGGCCCTCATGTAACCCTAGGGGCACTGGCGGGGAATGATGGTGAAGAAGTAACGAAAGCCCCAGGAGTCCACCACCGCCCGGTACTCACTGTGCAGAGCTGTATAGAGGGAATATATGTTGAACCAGTTACCCCTCGGCTGAGTAAACTCGGGCACCTAGGACAATCACCAATGGGTCAGTCCAGATAAAAGGAGAATTGAGAAATTGAGAATGAAATGAGAATGGAATTGAATATACCTCGTTAGCTACAAGAGATGCCAAGGGGTGACGACTGAGATCCCGACCCAAGAGATCGGGTATCTGCACAGGGGCGCCAGAAGGAGCATGATGAGTAGATGGAGCCGGTGTGCTGGAGGATGGCCCCTCTGCCACGACCTCCGGAGGAGCAGCCTCCTCAACGTCCGGATGATCGGGACGGATGACAGCCTCCGCCAAGCGGCGAGCCTGACGGGTCCGAGGAAGAACAGGGGCAGGTGCAGCCCTACGACGGCAAACACCCGAGGTCCGAGACGCAGAAGAGCTACTAGGAGCGTCGGGATCCATAGCTGGAATAGAACAGGCCAGGAGGAAGGTAAGTTCCCTTTCTTTTAATTGTGTTACAAATATTCCAGTATTTATCGTAGAATTAATGCAACATGATGCATGTTTATGGTATGTGCATGAAAAAAAAAATCGATAGAGTTCCGTTTGTAAAATGGACATCCCAGGCATAAGCCAAACATGTTTTCCATCAATCCAATCCTCAAACAGATCAAATTTGCATTCATATGTGTAATTACAGCATGTAAAGGACCATAATGCATGATTTTCTTTCAAAAAAAGGAATAACAGTATGTGGGACCGCATCATGAGCATAAAATAGGACTCACACAGTTGATACATAGCATGTATATTCAATAATACATAGCATAGCATTGTAAAGCATACATTTCTATCTCTAACATGTAAATAGCCAAATGTATAGCAAAATATTGACGAAATTGAAAAGTGAACGGTCAAAGTGTTACCTGTAGCACGTAGAACGATCCTACCGGAGCAGTTTTTGCAGAAAGGTTGGAAAACTCGACAAAAGGTCCTTGCAAACGAGCAAAATCGCAAGAATCTATGTGGGGTACGAAGTTGAAAGTGACAGATCTGGAAGTGGCGAGCCGCTTAAGAAACCGATCTTGGCCGCAGATCTATCTGCGGCTGGCCGCAGATCAATCTGCGGCTGGCCCTGGTGGGTCCCCCTTGCAGCCGTTCGATGTGTTTAGTTAAATAAATTACGAGATAGGTGACCAGCGACGATACCCGACCCCGACGAGACAATTGACCGGCGACGATAACCGGCGAGTACGAGATGGATGTTCGGCGACGAAAACCGGCTCCGACAAGATAACCAACCGGCGACGATAACCTGGGGTTACGAGATGGGTGACCGGCGACGATATCCGGCCCCGACAAGACAATCGACCGGCGACGATAACCGGCGAGTACGAGATGGATGTCCGGCGACGAAAACCGGCTCCGACAAGATAACCAACCGGCGACGATAACCGGGAGTTACGAGATGGGTGACCGGCGAAGAAACCCGGCCCCGACAAGACAATCGACCGGCGACGATAACCGGCGATTACGAGATGGATGTCCGGCGACGAAAACCGGCTCCGACAAGATAACCAACCGGCGACGATAATCGGGGGTTACGAGATGGGTGACCGGCGATGATACCCGGCCCCGACAAGATAATCGACCGGCGACGATAACCGGCGATTACGAGATGGATGTTCGGCGACGAAAACACTTTAAAATAACTAAAGTATTTCTTCTTCTGGTTGGGAAAAATCTTCCTCAAATTCTTGTGTTGTTCCTTCTTCTTCTCCTGGTGTATTTTCTAATTCAGCTTGCTGGATTTGTTCATTTGGCTTGCTGAATAGATTTTTCCGGTTTGCTGGATTCACTGTAATCTCCAAATTACCTGTATCATCTTCTCTTTCTTTTGGAAGATCATTGTTAGTTTCATTAAAAGTTATATGAATAGATTCTTCAACACATAGCTTATATGTATTAAATACACGATACGCCTTACTATTTTGTGAATAACCAATGAAAATACCTTCATAAGATTTAGCATCAAATTTTCCCAAGTTATCACTAGTATTCAATATATAACATCTAGAGCCAAACACTTTAAAATAATTAATATTAGGAATTTTGTTATTCAAGAGTTCATAAGGAGTTTTCAAAATGATAGGACGAATAAGAACTCTATTTAATACATAACAAGAAGTATTAACAGCCTCTGCCCAAAACTTCTTAGGAAGTTTGCTTTCTTGTAAAAGAGTTCTAGCTGTTTCTTGAAGTGTTCTATTCTTTCTTTCCACAACTCCATTTTGCTGAGGTGTTCTTGGAGCTGAAAACTCATGGCTAATACCTTTTTGATCACAAAATATAATAAAGTCTTTTTGAAATTCGGTACCATGATCACTCCGAATTTTTATAAGTTTGAGATTATACTTAGTCTCTAAACTTCTTATCAATTTCTCAAATTCTTTAAATGCTTCATCATTGGTTCTTAAGAACAACACCTAAGTATATCTAGAAAAATCATCTACTATTACAAATGCATAAAACTTACCATTAATACTAGCATGCCTTTCAGGACCAAATAAATCAAGATGAAGTAGTTGTAAAGGAGAGGAAGTTGATACCATGTTCTTTGCTATAAACGAAGTTCTTACTTGTTTCCCAAGTTGGCAAGGAACACATATTCCTCTCTTTTCATACTTTATCTTTGGCAACCCTTTGACGAGATTCTTTGAGGATAATTTCTTGATTAAATCCATGTGAACATATCCCATCCTCTTATGCCATAGGTTAGCCACGTCGTGCACAGTTGCTAGACATAGTTATTCATCCTGTAGCTCAAAATCAATAGTATATATATTTCCTTCCCTTTGTGCCACTAGAATAGTATTGTTAGTACCATGAGTAATAGTGCATTTTTCTTTTTCAAAGATAACTTGATGACCATTATCCATTAATTGACTAACACTTATAAGATTAAATTCAAGTCCACTAACAAGATGAACATTGTCAATATTAACCTTACCATTACCAATTTTACCTTTCCCAACAATCTCACAGGTTCGATTGTCTCCAAAAGTAACCGTTCTATTTTTCTTTTTGGTCTTTAGTTCCACGAACTTCGACCTATCACCAGTCATGTGCCGTGAGCATCCACTATCAAGAATCCATTTTTGAGATGGAACCTTGGCCTTGAAGCAAACCTCATTTGATTCACCTTCAATTCCCATGAAGCATACTTGAGCAATTTCATCCTTGGCATCAACCTCGACTTCGGATTCATCTTCATCACTCCAAGTGACAAGAGCTTTGTTTCTTTTATTATCCTTGAAGTTCATTTTTCCTTTATTCTTAAGTTGAAAGCAATCCTTCTTGAAGTGCCCTGGTCGTCCACATTCATAACATGTCTCCTCAGTTTGCTTTCCTTTGCCTTTATTTGAGTTGAAGATATTCTTCCGTTTGTTCTTTCTTTGCAATAGTCCTTTGAGTCTTCTTGACATCATGGCTATTTCTTCATCCGAATCATCATCAAACTCTTCTTCATTCCCTGCATTAAGAGCTAAAACCTTTTCTTCGAGGAGTTTCATCCTCATCATCATATCTTTTTAACTGATGTTCATATTCCTCAAGTTCACCAAAAAGAGTTAGAGTATCCATAGTAGAAATAGTGGAAGAATCTTGAAGAGTAGTAATCTTAGAAGCAAACCTTTTGGGCATTGCCCGAAGTAACTTACGATTAATCTCACTTTGTGGAATAGTTTTGTCAAGTAGTTTCAATGAATTTAGCAGCACTAGAAACCTTGCTTGAGCAATCTTTATGGTTTCGTCTTTCTCAAGTTTAAACATTTCATAGTCATGCATGAGCATGCTAAGTTTGACTTCTCGCACCTTGGATGTTCCTTCATGGCTTACTATAAGAGTATCCCAAATTTCTTTAGCTGTGTTGCATGAAGATACTTTGTCAATCTCGGACTGTACCATGCCGCTTAGTAGAGTGTTCATAGCTCTCGAATCATAGGAAACCATAAAAGTTTCGGTTGAATCCATTTCTAGTAGAGTCTTTGGAGTACCGTCATCTTTTCTTGGAATCACTGGTCCATTCTCCACGACCCACCATTACCAAGGATCCCTTTTTAGGTAAATCCTCATTCGGAATTTCCAGAAGTTGTAATTTTCTGTTCCATACAGCAGTGGTGGTCTATTGGTTGATTGACCTTCTTGATTGTTGTTTCCAAACTGTGTCATGTCAGAATCTTTCCCTACAAGTCACCTTTAAGACCAAGTAAGTAGAGCCTTACTCTGATACCAAATGAAATTCAGATAAGGCACACTTAGAAGGGGGGTTGAATAAGTGTGGACACAGACTATTACCAATTTAAAAATTTATAACACACTTTTGAATTCAGCCTACTAGATTGATGAATGCAGTCTACTGAATGAATATGGTCGACTGAATTGAATCTTAATCGAAAAGCAATTTGGTCTACTGTACTGATTAATGCAGCCTACTGAATGAATACAGTCAACTAGATTGAACTTTTTATTTAAGAAAATATCTCGGTGATTTTATAAATGAAAAAACAAATATTCAAGTTTTCCTACAATTAAGAAAATTTACTAACTTTGAATAATTAAAGTATAGCAAGTAATAAAAATCAACACCAAGATTTTTTACGTGGTTCGGCTATTACCCTCTATAATAATAGCCTACTCCACGTCCAATACCAACTAGTATTGGAGACTAACTTTTATTAAAAATAATTCCGTTACAATACAGATTCTAACAAATTTTGAATTACAAAAATTCACTTGAGCACTTTTGCTCCTTGTGCACCAATGCACCCCTTAAGCACCTATGCTTCCTTGAATCCGTGTGTAAATAAATCTTAATCCACCTGGATTAAATTTCTTACAATACTTAGTCTAAAAAATTAAAATTACAATAATAGAGGTCTAATCATCAAAGCAAATAAGCAATTTAACAATGCAAGGCTCAACTAATGCATGCAATGATCAATTAAATATAGAAGGATATTACCAGTTTATAGCTCACAAAAATATACTGAACAGTATCAGAATATATAAAATGTAGACACCCAATTTTTGCGTTCCCTGTACTAACCATGACAGGAGGGCAAAATCGTCAATTGAACCGGCTTGCGGGAGCGAGGGAATGGGCACAAGTGCGCTCGTCCAACCCCATCACAATGATTGGCGACCAAGGCTGACGTGACAATAAGGCCGTCCGAAGCAGGCATTCCCGAATGAGGTGGCACGTCTCCTGGAAATTCCCGGACTGCAAAATACGAGCCTGTCAGCGAAAACTGACGTTACGGCACGAAAATCGAGGCGTGGCACGAAAAACGAGAAAGTCAAACCGTCCAGCCGCAGATTGATCTGCGGCCAAATAGTGCGCCTTTTGAAAACACGGAACTCGAAATCGGGTGAGTGGAAGGCAGGCGGCCAGCCAGCCTATTTCAGCTCAGTTTCGTGCAGCATACTTTGAGAAATTTTGAGGAAGAAGGAGTCCAACAGCAAAGAGCACGGAAATAGAGAGGAAATATAGCAAGTTTTGCAATCAAATAGGAAGAAAAGAGAGGAAAAAAAGAGAGGATTTATTTCTTTTGATTTTGATTGTATCAAAGATACTCCTCATCCTATTCAAATACAAAAGCTCATATCCAATTTGATCTCATTTTCAAGGTGAAAATCTCCTTATTTTTGCAATTTCTATCATATCATTTGATTAAGTTAAATGTAATTTTATGTATATTGTTGAACAATCATGGATTAGGGATTATTAGTGAGGATTCCATTGGAACAAAATTTCTTCCTAATAACCCGAGGATATCCGATTGGTGAAGTTTTTTTAGTTTGTTTATGATGATTTAGTGGATGTAATTTATTTAGATTGTCATTTTCGGACATCATGGTGTATTAGGTAAATTCGTGTGGATTAGTTTTGTAGTATTCATTTTTGTGGGTATGTAGCAATATCGGGTGTGAGCCTAGGAACGCGACCCCGTGGTCCAAATCCGATGATGGACGTTTTGATGTATGTAATAGATTCAAGGTGTTCGTTTGTAACATGTAATTGTCGGGCCTTAAAACGACGCTAGGGCGAGAATCGGGTTTAAGGCCCCGTAATAGTGGAATATGTGATTGTTGGCGTTCGGAGGGTGTCTTGATGGCTTACATGCCCATGGATAGCCCCGACGCGTATCTATGCTTTAGTTGGATTTCGTGACACCAAAATGATTTCAAAGATTAAACGATGAAGGTTTTTATTTAAATCAAACAAGCTAGGTTATTAGAATCACGAGGTTAAAAATTGGAAGTGTTAATAAATGTCGATTCCTATTGAACGAGAAGGCCAAAGGAAATCATTTCAAATATCACCAAAAATGGCTTCATGAATGAAATAAACGTTTTACTAAACCTTGATACATAGGACTAAAGAGATCCTAGAAATTGCCCATCATTTATGAAAGCAACGTATAAGTCTCGACTCCTATTTTGGTTAAGGTTTAAGAAAATTCACGTTTTATCAAAACGACGCCTAATAAAGATTCATAGTTTTGACGAGTAAAATCAAATCTTTCTCATGAATAGAGGAGCTCTCTCGTACTAACGGAAACGACGTTCTAAAACATTCCCAAAGCAAAGCACGATTTCTCAATAAAATGCCAAATGTTTCATCTCTCATGAAAGAACTCACCACAACATTCACATAAGCACACACACACACACGTATACACATTTTATGAATCAAAGGATAGGAAAGTATCAAGATTGCGATAACCGTGTTTCACGGAAGTCGGGGGGTACCTAACACCTTCCCCTCACTTAAGCAAGCCCCCGAACCCTACGAATCTCGATTCGCAGACCATTTAATTTGGAGTCACATATGAGCCATCGATTTATAAAAAACGAAAACTCGGATGAGTTGGTACATCCATTTCAAATATACCAACTGGCGACTCTGGTTAATTGGCTCATCATAAAAATGATCTTTCAAAACCCCGTCGACCTTAATGCCGACCTTTTCCCCAAAAATCATTAATCAAAAGGCAAGAAATCGGAAGAGGCAAGAAACCGACGTCGACAGCTGGCGACTCTGCTGGGGATCTTAGAGGGCTTAGGCCGCGTTCAAATCTTGATGCTATCCTATCCTTTTAAAATTCATAAAATGTGTGTGTGTGCGATATTTTGATTTTCTACTTTTGTTGTGTGAATGTGTGTTTTTGCCCAATAAATGAATATTAAACAGATCATCATCAAAACATTAGGTTTAGAATATGACAAAGTCAACAATTGTCCCCAATTGAAAGAGAGATCGCATGAGTTACTATCATGTATGCAATGAATATACTAGGCTTGATGTTGATCAGTCATATTCTGGAGAAGATTACTGTAAGACAGTGATAAACATCTTTAGGTACTTAACCGGTACTAAAGATGTGATTATGATTCATGGTAGGTCTGAATTAAAACTAGAGGGCTAAACAGACTCAAGTTTTTCAGACTGACCAAGACGATAACAAATCCACTTTAGGGTAAACGTTACCTTGAAAGGTGGTGCAGCGAATTGGAAAGGTTCCAAACAGTAAAGTGTTGTTGGTTTAGGGACAAAGACAAAGTATATAGTTATAAATGAAGCTGCAAGTTGATTGTTTGGATGAAAAGTTCATCACAGAACTAGGAATAGTTCCTAAGTCTCATCTTGGATTCAAACATGTGTTGCGGCACTTTCATTTGATTAGTGGAATCATTGAAAGAGGATAAGTCAATATAGAGATAGTGGACTCTCAATAACAACATTGCATATCCATCTACTGAAGCTTTATCCAAACAGCAGGATGATCGTCACTTAGAGAAGAAGGGTATTAGATACCATGACGAGTGGCTTTAGTGCAAGTGGGAGATTGAAAGTAGTATGCACACAAGTCAATCATATTAGATATGATGTAGCATATACTTTGTAATCTTATTCGGTTGTTAAAGGCATTTTACTTTATCTACGTGGTGTTGTTATAATAAATGTGATAAACCCATAGTTTTGAGCAATTCTTTTTGAATCATGATAGTGATCATGCTAATGAGATCTAAATTCTAGATAGCTCACAAACTAAAATCGTTCCTAATCGATGGATTACTAAAAAGGGGTTTAGTGAATCCGGATAGATTAGTACATACGTTGCTTGCTCTTATGAAGAGGATGATTGATCTCATAATCATTTGTGTGGAGACACTAAAGCAAGTATGTAGGTGCTTATTAGAGAATAAGTTCACTGAACGTGGCTCGCTAAGGAATACCTAATGGAGTTTTACTCGTCTGTCAATAGGAATTCCTCTAGTGATAGTAGTACAAGTGATCCTTGGACTTGAGATCATAATAGTATCTTCTGTATGATGAGTTATACTTTGACATATCCCTTAAGACCTTTAGGGTATATCAAAGGGTATGATTGGGTATAATAAGTTATACATGGAGATAGGTGAATGATCAACAAAGAATCTACCACTTCTAGTAAAAGGAGAGAATGCCCTATGTGATTCGATAAATGACGACTCAGAAGTCGTTGGCCAAAGCAGAATGAAATTAGAAAGAAGTTTCTAATTTACATTATCAGAGTTGTGCATTTGAGAATCGAAATACATATAATTAAATAAAATAAGACTTGACAGTAATTTCATGTCTTATATTTAATTGGGACATTGTATGGTAGAAGGATTGAATTGTACGGTAACTATTCACTGAAAGGTTCTTTTGTGATTAATGTTGAAATCTATATTATCTGGAAAGTCGTTGATCGCTAAGGGGGCTTACCCTTATTGTAGAATAAATATTATTTATTTAAATGAATTAAATAGTTTAATTTATTTATTTAAATAAGATTAGAATTGTTCTAATTGATTTATTCACAACCGGTTTAATATGGAGAACCTAAAGGGTCACACCGCAAAAGGAAAATATTTATTTAAGAAGTAAATGGCATAATTGTAATAATAAGTTTGGTGTATTTAATTTAATCTATGGAGATAGAATAAATTAAATAGCTTAATATTTATTATTTAATATTTTGGAAATATTAAATATATAAATTAATAAGAGGAGTCTTATTATTATTATTAGTACTATTATTTAATTCCTAATAGGGATTGAAAATTAATTAATAGAAGTACTCTCTCATAAATTCCTAATTGGATTAGGAGTTTAATTAATTAAAGGAGTTTAATTAAAATAAAAACCCTAATCCTAAATAGTTTAGGAGGGTTCCCTATATCTATAAATAAGAGGAGTCTTATCATGATTTAGGGTTAGACGATTTACACACTCTTCCATGAGAATTGGAGAGAGAGGGTAGTACTTGTAATTTCTATAGAGATAGAAACTAGGGTTTTGCCAACATCCATCTTCTTGAATAACTATTATTCCTTGGTGGATCATCTCTAGAGGCCAAACACTTCAGTGGCTAACATTGATCAAAGGAAGGAATCTCATTGGTGAAATTCAAGGAGAACGCGAAGGATTTGGAGGTGAACTCGTACCTGTGGAAGCATGGTTCTACAAGGGTATGATTCTCATACTTTATCTCTTTCGTTTAATTGAAAAATTGAGCACATGGATGATCATGGTGATGGTTTGTATGAAAAATTTTAAAATCCGTTTTATCGCGCTTCCGCACTATTTATGTAATTTGATTGCATGTTCGCGCTATATACAAACCTAACACACGATACATCATACACATCACATCTATCTACCCATTCATTATGAATTACGTCATTCATTACAATACCTTAATTCAAAACACATCATTATCCCAGGTTTAACTAACCTTAACAATACATGACTATTAATACAAAAGGTTTATATCAATACATAACATAATAAGCAATACTCAATTGACAATATTCGGTCGCCTTCTCTTTGCCTTTGTCCTTCCTAGAACCTTCGGCTACCTCGGCTTTAGCTGAAAAGTTTTATTTTAAGCAAGGGTGAGCAACTAATTTGCTCAGCAAGTTTAAAGCGTACAATAAATGTTATATCATGAATAGAAAAGTTTAACTTTCTAGAACTTTAACAATATTCAAAAGATTGTGAAGTAGCTGAAATAATGAATCATTTCCAATAACAAGGATTTTCTTAAATTCCATGCTGAATAACACATCAAGAATGAAAGAGTTAAATTCTTTTGAGGGTTCAACTATATCCAATTGATTTTGAATAATTAGCAATACTGTAACAACATTCAATAATGAGGATTATTCCCAGATTTCATACTGAGTGATCACAATGGATTGAGAACTCCTAGAGGAATCATCAGTTAATAAAACTGAATATCTCAAGAGTATAAGTTAGTTATAAAGACTAATTACACTCTTCTCCAAGTACGTGATGTGATCAGCCTCATTGTACCCTATATTATGCATAATACTCAAACATAGCGCGCGGGGTCGGATGTTATTAAAAATTAATGCCACTTGTTTTGGCTAGACCGATATTGAAATATTATGTTGAAATCATAGCATTTCTTTGAAATCAATCCAAACCATGTTGTTGTGGTTCGGACTCATGATGTAAGACTGAACTGAACAACCCTTATAAAAAGGGGAACTTTATTGTCGGACATCCGACCCCGTGCGTTATGTTTGAGTATTATGCATAATATAGGGTAGTAGCATAGAAGTAAAGTATTAATTTTAGAGTGTTAACGACAGCTCCTAGAGTCTAGTAGGGTGGTCTGCTTCAGACTAAGTCCTTCTTTATAGTTCAGACAGTAGGAACCCGTCTACTTTCAGGGGTCTGTTTATGCTTCAAACTCACTGCAAGATATATCATTACTTGGGCAATTTTCATTTTTTTCTCGTACTTACTTTGTGACTTCATAACTCGCTCATCCCTCATTGGAATAAGTCCGTTCTTGAGCCTACGACTCACGTTTTCCATGGACTACAAAAACCTATAAAATCAGATTTCTCCAAAAACATTAACTAATTGTAGACTTATCACGAAAGTCATACCAAGTAAGGGTTTTCGCGTTTTAATGTCTTTTTATGGAAAATTTCGCCATAACTTCGTATGGCATATTTTTCTTCCGTTCCACTTGGAACAATTACTTATCCCCTTTAACTATAGTTCCTTCTTTTCGGATTTAAAATAAACCACACAAACACACAAATATAGTAGTCCATTTACAGTCCTCTAACAAATAAATTCCATCCTTTACGCTTTGGCTTACAAGTTTTAGTTATTCGTTTACTTTCATGGCATTTACCAGTAGATTTAAACAAGATTAAACCACATAGCCTTATCACTCCAAGATCCTTCTTTAATCTTCATCAAACATTAACAACCACCAATAAAGCACTTCATTAACAAGCTAAAAAGATTTAAATCTATAAAACTAGAAAAAAGGAAGAAACTAGGGTTTTGTTATCCTTACCTTTCTTGTTGCTTTTGATCTTGTTCTTAACCTTGACCCAAGCTAGCACTTGATCCTCTCCTTTCTCTCTATATAATCTGCCCCTTTCCCTTTCTTTTCTCTCTCAAGCTCTTGCTTTTTACTCTCTTTCTTTACTTAGGAAATTATAAGGAATGCTCAAAGGAAATGTAAGTATACTTGCAATCCTATTTATAGACAATCCAAGAGCTAGGGCATTATAGTCTTTTAGGCCCTTAACCATGCTTTAGTTAATTTAACTAACTATAATTAAATTAACTAAAGTTAGACACAATTATTACCTAAGGCCTTGTTTGGGTAAATTAAATGGAATGGAGGGAACAACAAATCTTCCACTTAATTTATTTAGTTAGATATTTTCCAAAAAGGAAGGTGACTCATCCCATTTGTCCCCCCATCCCTTTATGCCGGGCCACTTCTCCCTCTCTATCTCATGACTCATCTCCCTTATTCAATTAACCTCATGCTTAATTCTTATTAAGTGACATATGTTCCAAACCTTTCCTTAGCTCCAAGTAATTAGGGTTTAATCCTAAGCTCCAAGCCTTGACTCAACCCTACCCAAGTCATCCCATACACTAGGCTTAACCATAGCCAAGCATTTTCAAACCCTAACCAAGCCATTTTAAACCCTAAGCTTAAATTGGTTTGGTTTGGCAAAAATAATTTGGTTACTCATTTTCTTTCTAGTTAGGTATTCCAAACTAGTTCGGTTAGCCAAACGTAAAAATTTCTGCAAGAAATTTTTTTATTAGAGATTACATCCTACATTCCCGAATAAACACTATGTTGTAATCCGAAAATTCGAAAACATGAAAAAGCATTTTAGCGTGAATAGTGTTTTTACGTCTTTTCTTGATAAAAATATTTTTATTGGAGATTACGTCTCCCTTCTTAAATAAACACTATAACGTAATTCGAAATATTGAAAAACGAAAAGAGCGTTTTTTGCGTTTTATAAATAGTGATTTAGCGTTTTTCTCGGAAAATTTTTATTTCGTTTATGAAATCGCAACACATACTCAAAATCAAATATCACATACATTAGGTCAAAATCGACCTTTAAACACATAACACATAAGCATTTCCTTCAAAATATTCATTTTATTTAATAAATATTAAAAATCCTAATTACAAAGCTAGTTTGTATTCTCGATCGTTACAGTGATTTCTTAGTTAAGTTTTGCAAAAAAAAATTCTATAATCATACATATAATGAATCCACACACATTAAATCACATAACACATAATTTCAACCACCAAAACATCATTTATTAATCATATAAGACTACATTACAAGTCTTATAAGGATTCGGAATATTACACTATTTGTCATGGATTTAGGAAGGA
Source organism: Aralia elata (assembly GCA_034770075.1). NCBI lineage: Eukaryota > Viridiplantae > Streptophyta > Magnoliopsida > Apiales > Araliaceae > Aralia > Aralia elata. The sequence continues at coordinate 59,736,940 of CM068384.1, read as the reverse complement.
TTTGTTTATAAGATCATCGAGAGATGCTTATAAATACTGATGAATTCTCAGTTAACAATCCAACGTAGTTGACATAATTCAACAGGAAGTGACAAGATTGGGGCGAAACATCAGGGGAAGTTGTAATCTTAAGTCTCTTAATCTAAATTTAATTATTGGTAATTAGTGAATACTTAGCTTAATTTAATTTATTTTTAAATTTTTAAACAATTTTAAGTTATTTGTTTACTAAGGTTGATTTGGTATAAAGTTAGTAATTGATAGATATTTGGATCAATTTTCTATGGGACGATACCTTGCTTGCCACTTTATTACTATTCGATCACGTATACTTGTGTGTATTTGCTAAGCATAAAATTAGGCAACAGAAGGGCATTTAGAAATGTATCTAATAACTATATTAGTGAAAAGACAGCACCTACGTGAGTGTCTTTGTAGCAGTCAGTACTATGAAAGGATATGTCATAGCCGAAAGCCGACACACCTCCTCTAAAGTCAACAATCAGAGATTTGCAAGTGTCTAAGTATTAATGGAGCAATAGTAACTTCCAAACGAGAAGATTTTGAGGAAGGTCTATAAAAGGTAAGTAAATTCAAACAAACAATGAACGAACAATCAAAAAGTCAAACTGCTACCATTTGAAAAAGGCTCCTACTCTACGATCTTAAACTTCTTATTCTGCTGCAAAGTCATTTTGTGTCGAACTTTAAGTAACTTAATAGCACCTCAAGCACATTATTCTTTATGTGATAATTTGCTCTTAATGACTTTTGTAACTAGGTCTTAGTGACCTATTCCAAGTCTTAATGATTTGAAGGAATCTTAGTGATTCAGTTGTTGTAACTGTTATTCATGAATAGAACTTAATGATCACCCTATCCTTAGTGGCTTATACCTACTCAAGGAGTAGAAGAGTGGACTAGGAGATCTTTGTGCTCCGAACTACTTAAAATCTCTCGTCTCATTTACTTTCAGCATTTACTTTCCTGTTACATTATTTTAAGTGCTTTACGATTTAGTCTGTGACTTAGTTCCACATTTGATTGCTAAATTTAGAGTTGTGATTTCTCTATAATCTTTGAAGGGGTTTTTCTAAACTATCATTTTGGGGTGCATAATCATCTAATTAACTTGTTTAATTATAAGATGGTAATAACTCTTTAAAAGCAAAAGTTTTTAAATGATCTATTCAACCCCCTTCTAGATCTCTCAGTGCCTTTGGTAATAACACCCTCGACTTCAGCCCAACAATATCCCCCTCCTCTTTTGAAGTTTCCCCTACTATTGTTACTCGATGGCGATTGCGATTGGGTCACTCAAAAGACTTATGCCCTAACCACTGGCACGTAAAACACCTCTCCTGGGTAATAGACTAAGAGTTGGGTGCAGTTATATTGTAACGCCCCCAAAATCGGGACCAACTTAATCTAAAATTAAGACTAATTTTAATCCTGACCTTGTGCGTTAAATACTATCTTAATTCAGCTTTACATCATATTAAGATGAAATAATAGCTGAAAATGCGGATAATTAAAAACTTTTTATATTTTTCTTTCTAATCCCTGAAATCGCAACCTTTACAATTATACATTGAAGTAGATATGAGTATATACAACTCAATTCTACATTCAAATTCTTTCTTATATAGTATTATCACTATATTGATTTTCTTTATATAATACTCATCCCAATATATTCAAAACAAATATTCTTTATATATTGAATAATTCAAACTTTACGTACCAGTCAATTACATATATCAAGAATCATTGTCGCGATTCAATACAAGTTCTAATTAAAGAAACGAAATTTCTTTGCACGACTTCTAATCTTTATCGTCCAGATAGCAGATAATATCGTCATGCATCTTTATCCTGCAAAATTTGGGTTTTGCAAGTCTGAGCTCGACAGCTCAGCAAATCTAGTAGTTTTCATGCTTCACGTAGCACATAATTTCATGTTCAGTTCATTCATTATAATCATTCTACTATGCATATCATACATGCATTATAACTCTAAATAATATGATTTCATATGCTTAATATATCACACATCATATATAGATTGAGTCCCATAACTCAATTAACTTAGTCATAATTTGACTTTCATAATTCATAGAGCATAGTATGAAAATTTAGCATGCTTTTGGAGATTCCATTCATAATGCGATAAAGATTACATATAATCAATATCAAATTCATATATCACAAAAGAACTGAAAGACTTGCCTTGCGAGTTGATTACATTTATAGCTTTTAGCTTAACTTCTCTTCACAAGTCCTACACAATTGTGTTCACATATGTACTATTAGGTAACAAATCATGTCACATAACATGTACTCATGTATGCAAATTGTATAACCACATAGACCACATTCTTGGTTTACATGAACTATAATCTTTTGTTCTTGTCTTAAGACTTAGAAACTTTTGTTCTTTATCACCCTTTTATGTCCAAAAAGGTTCTCTTATGGCTTTAGTATATAAATATTCTACGTTTCAAGTTATAAATCATTTACAACCCATTTTACGGATATTTCTTATCTTTATTTATAAACTTGAGACCATATGGTTTACGAATAACTTTTAATGCATAAACATGGCCTGACTACATCATTTCTTTAATTTTCATAATTTTTATGCTTTTTCGATGGTTCATGAGTTAAACCATGTTATCGCCTCGTACGCGAATGTTTTACTTCACTAGTAACTTAGCTTCACATTTTACCTCGCGAATAATTCGCATTCTCGCTTCGTGTATATATATTAAATATATATACACCATTATAAAATTCTTCGTTCAAAATCTTCGTTTCGAATCCCAGAAACTTTCATTTCATTACTTATTTTACGTTATTCGCGTTTTATAAATTAACTAACGCGATAATATTTCCAAAAATGTACGTCCTACGGCGTCGCGGCGTTCGGGAATGCCACGACCCACTTATCGCCCCCTACAATGGTTTATATTCATCAGTATACCTTTTATGATATGTCGTCGCGAAACGTCCCGGCGACACGCCCGTGACATGCCCAACATGCACGACGCCGCTCAGCATCGCCCAACACACCCCGAAATACACCACGTCGTTCGGCATTGTCTGGCATCACACAGCGAGTCCAGCGTGCCTCCAGCATCGGCAGCGTGCGGCATCGTGCGGCCAGCGTCGGCAGCGTGCGGCCAGCGTCGGCAGCGTGCGGCCAGCGTCGGCATCGTGCAGCCAGCGCAGGCAGCGTGCGGCCAACTTCGGCATTGTGTGGCCAGCGTCAGCAGCGTGTGGCCAGCGCCCCAATCTGCCGCCCAGCGCCCCACGCGGCGGCTGGGCAGTGCCCTGCTGCTGCTCAACTGCTTCTAGCCTACTTCATGTAATTTTAATTCCTTGCACGCTTAACGGATTGCAACCAATTTTTGATATGTTATAAACACCATACTAGGCTTTTTTTTAAAAAAATATAAACCATCCATTTTGGGTCTTTTAGGCAGCCCATGACAGGCCTCGAAAATGCCCCTCCATAACAGTTTTTAACTTTCGTTTTGTCTCAAAAATACTTCCTTTCTTGATTTAATTCACCCATACCCTTTTAACTACTTATGTATAATATATATGAAACCAACTCGGGTCTTAGCCCTAATTATGGATTTTTAGGCAAAATATCTCTTTTAGGAATTTAATCGAACATAACGCGAGCTTCCATTTCATGGACGAATTTCATAGCCATTTAATTAGGCTTCCGCCAATGTTTTTTTTTCCTCCTTATAACACTGCACAACGCACACTAGCTCCATATTTCTAATTCCAATCAATGAAAATTAATTACATAGCAAATTCCAATATATACCATTAACTATCACTAGTTAGTTTACTAACTTTGCAATTCTTAGTTCCTTTGATTCTAATATACCAATCATGAAATATTACAACCCCAATTGCCAAATAATGTGATGAAAACAATAACCCAGTCCAAAACTAATTCATTTACTAACTGATTTCACTTTCAAATTTATACATAATCCAATAGGTAATAATTCAACTACCTCTAACAGTTAAAGTAACCCATTACAATACCCTAATAACAAAATTAATATCCAATTCCATCCATTAACTAACTTCATCACAAATTTTCTAATTAACCAATTAACTAACTAATTTAGCAAAATTAGTTAAAAACATAGTAATGGAAGGTGTTATACCTCTTGCTAGCTTCCAATCACTCCCAATTAGCTTCCTTTAGTCTTAATTCTAAGCTTTACTTATCAATTTTGGAGTTAATTGGAGAGGAGGGAGTTCGGATATTGGGGTCTGTTTTGGGCAGCCATGTTCGGCTGGTACAGGGCAGTAGGGAGAAGTAATTTCGAACAACAGAGAAGAAGAAGAAGAAAAAGTGGGGCAGCTGGGTTTTTTTTTATAGGCCAAACTCTTCTTGCCTTGCACAAAATTTTCCTTGGCCTCCACGAAAAATCTGCTGAGTTTTCTTCTATGTTTAACCGACTTGCTCCTCTCTTTTTATTTGACCGACTTGCTGCTTACTTGATTCTTATCTGATTGTTTTTCTAACTTGAAGGCTACTCATACAATTAATATATTATATAACATATAATATATAATACTTTTTACATATTACATATTACATAATATATTATACATATTACTTAATACATATAATATATTACACATATATATTATGTCCCTTATTTTCTTTCCATAAAATTAATGTCACTCACTAAATAAAGTAATTTATTTAATGAATTCATTTTACAATATTAAAATAATTTAATATACTAAATTATTTTAATTCACTTAATTTAATGTACGCACTTTATTTAATGTATAGAATAAGATTTGTATACTTAAATAATTCTTTTCTATTTTCTTTTTATCTTGCACATTATTTCTAACCATTTATTTATATTATATTCCTATTAAAATAATTTAATATTATAAATTATTTTAATTTGCTCATTGATAGATACAAAAGTTTGTATCTTTAAAGCTATCTCTTACTTTAAATAAATTGTTTCCCACAATTTATTTCCAACTTAAACATATATAATGTTTGTTTTTTTTTTCAATTATTTTCTTTTCTTTCTATAAATTGCTTTCTCACAATTTAATTAACTATAGTAAATATATATTAATATATTCACTATATTAAAGCTTGCATACATTACATTCAACAATGTAATATTACTACAAAAATTCTTTCAATAAAATGGAGGTCATTAAATATATTTAATACCGCCAATTTACTATATTAAAATAATTTAATATTATAAATTATTTTAATAATTTCCTTTCTCCTAACCTTACTCATCTCATTTCTTCGTAATAAATTGATTCTACAATTTATCTACACGTATTAAATATATATTAATAATACATATTTATTATTCATAAAATCTCATATTACATAGCACGTATACACATATATAATGCAATATCACATATCATATCATTAAATAAGAATTTTATTAATTAAATTCTTATTAATAATATTTTCTGAAACTCCGGGACATTACATATACCCTTCCCTTTGTCACGAGATGTCCCAGCTACGGTGTTACTAGCCCTAGAGGACGCCTGAGAAGTGGGGAAAGGTCTATTCTACGAGAAATTTCGGCCACTGGGCTGACCTGAGTAAGAAGGGACTCTCCTAGCGATACCCTGTAACCCATACTCATTATCTAAAGCTAACTAAAAAATGTTATCTAGGGTAGTGATGCCACTGGTCAAGATGTGTGATTGAAGTTCAGGTCGTAACCTATTCTTGAACTTCATAATGATCAATCTATCACTCTCACTGATGCGACATCTTTGAGTCAACTCCCTAAATCTACAAATGTAATCAGCAGCAGACATATTATTACCTTGACGAAAGCTATCATACTGCTCCATTAACCTATCGGTATGTAAATAATATTTCTTTAAAGCGATTTTTCATTTTCGCTCAATGCCCGATTGGTGGCTCACCTAGACGCTCTAAGTCTCTCTCAACCCCTGACCAAAATAAACTCGTCAATTTCACTAATTTTATTTTGGCGAATCGCCCCTTCCTATCCTCAGACATCTCATACCAGTCAAAATACTTCTCCACTAGAAAACCAATCAAGGAATGCATTATCAAATCTACTGTCAAACTCTGGTGCATTTACCTTCATTTTTCTATAGTCGTCATCATAAGGATCATGTCTAGGATATTTATGGTGCCTAACATGTGGGTTTTCGACATGCCCATTCCTATTATTCCCCTAAGGTTCTACTACTACAAGTTGTCTTTGTTCAATGTGTGTGATCGTATCATTTATTTGACCCAGTTATGCAACTATGGTTACTAATTAGTCCTGAATTTCTTTTAAAACAGCTTGGGTACGTATAATCATGATGCAAATGCACGTGCAAAGCTGAGACAAGATAAAATTTTAATTGAAGCAAATTAAAATTTCAAGTCTAAGCCTATGCAATCGTAATCTCAAAAGTTATTGATAATAACCGAATAATATGCAACTAAATGGAATAATATGCAATTTTAAAAGAACAAATCCAAAATAAGTTTTCAAAAATTTTAGAACTAATGAACGAAGAGAATGTAAGTGATTAAATATTAAAAATCCAAATATTCAAAATGAAATATTTACTTTTACTTTTTTTTTAATAGACCTAACTGATCAGAAAGTATGAGACTGGGGTGAAAAGTGCTAAGATTAAAAGTTTAGGGCTCTTTATGCAAGAAACATGAGTAAAAAAAATATAAACTAATAAACTGTGGGTCAATATTTGAATAGAGAGCGGAAGTTTGTGATACTAAAAAGTAATTTGCAAGGTTTTTTTAATTTAAAGTAAGAAAGTTAGGTTTACCTCCCTATTTCTAAAACAACGCAGCAACAGGTTTTTTTTTAATAGAGAACCGTGATGAGCAGTAACTTCAGCGATGAACAGTAACTCTAGCGATAAAAAGTACTCCGATGAACGATAACTATTTTTTTTTTAAAACCCAAGATCTCCCAAAAATTAAGAAATTGATGGAGAAATCTTAAACTCTGATGCCAATATGATGTAGGATGGAAATTGATAAACAAATAATTAATTATAAGTGGTAAATTAATAAGAAAAATTAAAAGAACTACGACGATCCAACCGTAGGAGAACCACTGCTCCTAGGGTTTCCCAACCGTAGTAAGGAGGAAAAGTATTGATCGCAACCAATAATTAGGATAATTTCAATATCAAAGTGTGTCCAATAATTTGTCAAGACATAAATATTTATAATAACAAGAAACTCTAATAATTCTAAGTCCATTCACAATTGGGCTTCTAAATAAATAACCTAATACTGAAATAAACCAATAAATAACAAGTCCACGAACTAAATAAATAAATAGACACGGATAAATAAATAACTAAATAGCGAATCATCCTCGACAATAAAGTCTCATAGATCGATCCCTATCATAGTTCATAGTCAAATTAAGCGCCAAACATGGGACTAAATTCAATAAAGAACTAATATCCTTGCAAACAAAGATAGTCCTACTCACGTAATAACTTCTATCATGTTCTAAAAATTCTTGCCTAGATTAATCACCGTCGTCTAGGCACCTCCTAGGTGTCTGCCTAACAACTTTTAAAACACCGAGTGTGGCTATAAACTAGTAGATTTAAATCATTAACTCGAAGCAAATACCCTTTATACAAACAATAAGCAACGTGAACAAAAAAGATTACAACATTTCATACAATAAAGAAGTTTAGTCATATAAGACTAACAACAACCTAATCAAAACAAATTTCCTATTTGGATCAACATATAAAAGACCTAGATGACCAACTGCATAATCAAATTCTGAAAAAAAAAAAATATAAAAAAAATGACTATTCCTCAGTCATCGTCAGATTCTGTAGCAACATGCAGCAAATCATTCCTATCCGCTAAATTTGCAGCAAAATCTGCACCTTTCAATTTTCAACTGGCAGACTTAATGGAAAAAAGGGTTAAAAAAAATATGCAGTATAATTAGGATGACATAGATAGTATGAACAAAAATATGCAGAAAGTAAGTGTACTACATGAAACAAAACTACTATGAACAAGAGTTGCAACAAAAATATGCAGGGCATCATGAGAGACGAGAAATGGTTCGCTGCTGGCTGATTTTCCTCCCCCAATCCCTAAAATTCAGGTCTTGGAATCGGGCTGATTCAGTATGAGATGTTAAATTAAAATGCTGCACACTACCACAAGTACTAAAAACGCATAATGAAGGTGAACTTGGAGTTCAGGTACCTTCATATGGTAGACACCTCAAAACCTCAAAAGCTAAAGGAACTCAATCTCACCATGAACCTAGAATCCCTAGCACTTGAAATAGGGAATACAAAAGAAAAGGAACAAAACAACATTTATACTGTTTACTGAACCCCAAATCTTACATCATATTACATTAAGTTCAAGAATTTGAACCACTCTCTGAGGCATCATCATACAGATCCAAAAACTTTAATAGACCAAAGAACCTCACACGGGAGAAAAGGACTTCTAATGTGCAAGGGCATTGTTAACAAAAAAGGAAATTAACTAATTATCAACATCAAACATTTAATACCTTTTTACAAAGTTGCACATTAACTTTTGAATCGAACCGGCAACAGAAGATCAACAATTTCCCATACTAGAGAGAACACCCAATGCCAGAATGCAAAGTAAGAGGGACAGCATTTTATAAAAAAGTAGGATGCATAAACCCAAAGACTAGTACAAAATGTACAATAAAAAGATTTTACCAAGACTAAACTATAGTAGACAACGAAAATTAAATCATCTGGCTGTTATACCTAAAAACAATAGACACCCAAAGGCTGTCTGTATCTTCGTGTTGAAGCAATTCTAAAGAGTTTTTCCAGGAGGACAAAGAGCAACAGCACCTTTATCTGGATTAGAAAACTTTCGGTAGACAGCCTTGTGCTTACTTTCTGCAACAGCTGCATGATAGCTGATCAAGAGCTTTGCACAATCCCTAGTACACATTGCAAAGAAAGAAAATGTACGTCAGCATCTCTCTCAACGTTCATCTTCTTATCATCATCATATTTAATAATATTATAGCTAAAATTATAGTTAAACACTTGTATAAGAATATATTACTACCTCAATTGATCCTCAGAGTAGCCAGTGTAGTGCTTAAGTGTTTCGGTCCAAAAAGGGCTCTTGTTGAGCGTATATCGTGCAGCATAAACAGCTGAAGCAGCAATCATAGATGGGCAGTATACATTGTGATGGTCGAATGATGCATCAGACCAAGTTCAGCTAGGAAAAACACCATATTTTCCATCTACAATAGCGGAAAAGCAACAACCATTAAATGGGTCTAAAAATCACAAAGTCTTGTTTATTCAAGTTGTGACTTAAGAACAACTGATACGATATAGTAGTACCTCATGATCCGATGGAACTGAAGACTTTATATATCGAACTAGAAATACGTATGGTGTGGGAACTGTTAGATACCATTCAAGCTTTCCAAGAATTGCTTTCTCCATAAGAAGTACCTGTTCCCTAACATAAGCATTGTCCGATATTGCAATGAAGTCATTAACCTGCAAAGATCCCACAAAATAAACTTAGATTGCATGAAAACTATTTTAATTAGTTGAAACACAAAAGAAAACATTTAAATTTAAGTACTACCTCTGGTGCCCAAATTTCTTCATACTTGCATGCAATCAGCATTGAACCGATTCCAACCAATTGAAGTTCCCTCCTTGAAACAACCTTCATCGAAAGGTAACGATCAACTATATTAATAGTGAGGTAGAGACTTTCTGGCATGAGTTCAAACTTCCTGTGTACTTCTACCAGCCAGTCAATAAGAATGGCTCTCATCTTAGAGTTAATGTCAGGCTGTGAATTCATGTAATCATGAACTCGACCATCATCCTACATTACAAAAATTTCATTTAACACGACCATATATATATATATATATATATATATATATTATAAAGAAAGATTTATGGATCAGTACTTCTGTAAGCTTGTAAAATGTGTAGATATCATCTACATATTCAACAGCTGCCAATTCATCATCAATATCTGATTCATCAATATTAGCTATCTTATCCTTCGGCTTGCTGACAAGCCCACAAGCAGCCTGATCAGGACAATTCAAATCAGTACACACCAATCAGTAACTTGACATAATCCCCAGAAAAATACAAAGAGACGTACATATAATTTAAATTAAAAAAAAACTCCAGAACTGTAAAATCAAAGCCTAAATTGAAAATAAACCAACTTCTACAATTGGCTTCTGCAACGTGAAATAGTAGTGATTTTTCTTAAAATTAAATCTTTCAAACAAATAAAAACAATTTATTACAGAGATAAAGGACACCCAAATTCAATCAAGTACCTTGGTATTCTTTTCCCCTGCTACTTGTGCTTTTGCTACTCGTTGTGCACCAAAATTCCTAAAAGGTAAGAACTTCATCAGTTTAAATGCACACTATGAAACAAACACATACACAGATTGAAAAATAGAGAGTTAACCTTGTGATGGGGCAATTAATCTGAGTTTGGGGCTTCCCATCTAGAGCTGGAACAGTTACAAGATTTCCAATATCTCTAAGAACTCGCAGATTTCTTCCTTCTGCTTGTCCATTCTTTTGCTTTCCTTCTTCCCCTAGAATTTATTAGGAAAAAAATCGTTATAAGATAAAAATCAATGTGAAAATATATGGCATAAAACAAATTTAAATTTCTAAACGCAGCAACCATGGAAGGTTAGAAACTGTGAATGACAGAACAACCTTAATACACACCAATCATCAGATGCAAATAAACATAGAGACAGACTTTGGAAAAAAAAAAAGAAGAAGAAGAAAAGTAAAGAAATCACAGCACAAAAGCCTCCCACCAATTCACTACACAATCGAGCAAGGAAAACCATACGATGATCATCAATAAAATTTTAAACAAAATAAAACAAAAAAATAAAAATCAACCCTTTTTCAATCAACCAACCACCTAAAAATCTCACCCATCGAAACAGATTTCTAACTTTTCTTTTTCACAAATCAGACAAATCCACCAAACAATAATAAAATCTCAACCATAAGAAATAAATAAATAAATTTAATCAGTACATCAAGAACCACGGAAAATAGAAACTATTCCAATAATCGACAAAGACAGGGGAAGAAAGAGAAATCAGTAATACCTCTAGGTTTCTGGGTAAAAACAGCTTTAGAAGCCATCTCTAATTCTTCTTCTTCTTCGCCGAAAACCCCTCCTATATTCGCAAATAGTGACGATAAAAACAACTGGAGACAGCTATTACCCGCCTCTCCTTGTAGGTTTTCGGTCGCCACTCTCTCCCTACAATTCTTCTTCTCTCTCTCTCTTCTTCTTTCTCTCTCAGACAAATTCTGAAGTGGGGAAAAATTGAGGGGACGCCTCAATTTAACGGTCACACTCCTTGATTTTTGAACGGTGGCCGGTCGATCAAAGTTAATCGAACGGCTTGTAACGGGTTTTAGTTTGCCTATTAAGTCGGTTCAGGGTTAGCCGTTAGTGCTGTGCTGTGGTAAGTTTGGTGACATCACTACCTGATAGTAAAGTTACCGTTGAACAATTTTTATTCCTGTGATTTTTGTTGGGAATAATTTGAATGATACTTTTTCGGTTTCAAAAAATATAAGATTATTATTTATTTTATAAAGTTAATTTAATATATTTTTAAATTTAAAATTAATATATATTTCTTAATTTTATTCAATATAATAGTAAATATTGCAAATTATTTAAAAGATATTGCTCATTGTAATTATTATTATTTCATAAATTGTAATGAATTATTTCAAAATTTGTGTTTAAAAATGTATTAAGCTAACTTTTAAAAGTCAATAATAATATTATAACTTAGAACAAATATTTACTTTTTTTTGCCTTAAATTTTTGGTCTAAAAAAGTAAAGGTTAAATACAAATTTGTCACTCGGAGTATCACCCAACTTACAAATTTAACTCTTAGCTAGCAAAGTACATTTAAGTAAGCAAAAGTGACCCTAAAATTATTTTCGGTTATATCGTTGGTCGGTATTGTAAGACCCGACTTTTATTAAATAAAAGTTTATTTTTCTTTATGATTATTATTTTAAACAGTAAAGTTTTTAATTGTTATAATGTTATAGTTAAGGGTGATATATACAAATTATCTGATAAACAGTATGTCGGGAATATTCTTTCTGTCGGAGAATATTATATTCGGTGAAATACGACGATGCCGAAATAACAAAACATTGGTGGGCCCCACAACAACTAATTGTCGAATACTGAAAACGACAGTATTTTGTCAACAGTATTATCACCTGCAACTATTGAAATATCCGGTAATAAAAAAACAGTAGCACACGGTATTCCACAGTATCACACGGTATTGCACAATATTTCATATTATTGATTATTAATTCAATAATTGATAAAGTAGCAATTGCATAGCATTTTAACTCAATAATATACAGTAACATCTGCATAGTGTTTTATATTATTAAATCGGTAATTTGTCACAACACAATAACTCATATTATTTGATATGATATTATTAGACCAGTTAGCATTATTGAAAATGTCTATAAGTTCTGTCAAGGAAATAGGTTATTTAATTGTGCCCGTATATACGGAAGACCCCCTTTTTTTCAGAGAATGATCTGGTTGTCGATATTGTAAGTTTATAATATTAATGATGAATAATTGTTGAAAAACTGAAAATGTGTTGATTAAAGATAAGTGATATCTGGTAGTTATTTGTTCAATTTTTGGGGCTTGTTATGAAGCGTTTGTTGTAAGTTTGACTGATTATTTCATGGGACCCACCACTTGCCAATATTCAAACTTTCGGCAGAATTTTTAGAAATAATTTTTTATATAAAATAGAAAACTTTTATATTATATATAAAGTTATTTGTTTTATTAGAATATAAATAGAATATATTATATTATATATAAAGTTATTTATTTTATTAGAATATTTTATTGCACAGTAAAAATCAGATGAATTCGTCCCTGAACCTCAATAGTTCATCCGTGATTAAAGAGTGTGCTACTATTCTCTTATAAATAGGTTGCTCAGTTGAGCAATGAAACTCACACTAGAATCAGAAATTTCTTCTTCTATAAAATTGTGCGTATTTCTTTTGAGTATAAGGATATTTTGAGTGTAGCCTATAGTGCAAGATTTTCTCAAGATAATCTCCTTTATACCAGTCAGATCTAGTCTCCTACAAAGGTAGGGGATATCATTTATTTCATACTCGTATGTAATATCATTTGCTTTCACATTCGTAAGTGATATTATTTTACTTCATACTCATAAGGGTTGTCATTCTATTTCATGTATTATTAATCTGTGGGAATAACCTGACTATGCGGACTACCGCATGACTGGTAAATAACCATTTGTGTTCATTCTTTATTAGTCTTTTGTGGAAATGATCTGTCTACGTGGATTACCGCATGACGGGTGAAAATTCAATTGCAGTTTCGTACATTCTTTCATAATCGTAAGTGATATTATTTTCTTTCATACTCGTATGAGATATCATTTCCTTTGTACTCGTCAAGGGATATCGTTTTCTTTCATATTTCTCTATTTATGGTAAAAAAATTATTGTTTGTTTCCATAACCTTATTATTAAATGGTAAAAATTTCTGAAATTAGTAGAATATCCTTAATAGTTTGTGTTTCATCTAATATCTTTTCACCTGAATATTTCTATTTCGTTTTACACGTTATAGTTGAATCGTGAACTTTATTTATTTTATTCTTAAGTTATAATCGAATTTCTGGATATCATGTTGACAATTTGGACAATCTTCGACACTAGATAAATTAAATTACAAATCTCTAATATTTATTCTTATTCTTGATCTCATTGTTTTTATTATTTCTATTCATCCTCTATATTATTGTCATAATCCTCAGACTTAAATTGTGGTGAAAAGTTCTCTTTGGCCCGTAGTGCAAAGATGAACTGGTTATCGACATGATTATGACCAGAAACTGTGTATTGGTATAATCATGATCTTTGGTGTTACAGGCAAAGGCTTGTGGTGAAAATTCTCTTTGGCCCGTAGTGCAAAGATGGAATGGTGTTTGGCATAATCATGACCATTGGTGTTACAAATAAATATCTTTGGCCCGTAGTGCAAAGTTAAACTGTTGAATTGGATGTTCATAAACAGAAACTGTTGATTGGTGTTACAGGGATAAAATATTGATGGTGAACTTTTAAATTATAGAAGATCGTGGACATTATAATCTACCTGGCTCTTCTAATTGATTGTTTGTTCCGCTGTAGTTATTGTTGAAAACTTATATTATCTTTAAATCTCTGATCTATCAATGTTAAACGCTAAAGATAATTTATTCTTCATTATCTTAGTCATGATATTCTTTACTGGGCTATTTGTGCTCACCCTTTTTCTTTTTGTTCTATTGTTCTCCTCAGGAAATGAGAGTGTAACTGAGACTAGCTGGGGGATGGAGTGATGGTTCGAGACTGTAGAAGTATCTCAATACATTATAAAATAGTGTGACAATAATTGTATTGATTCTTTAGGTGTGATTATTATTGTACTAGTTTCAGTATAATATTTGTATTGAAACTCACAGTATGTGTGTTGTTGTATTTTGCACGACAGTTTAATAGTTATAAATTGAAAAATTTATATTTGTATTCGGATTTTGTATTATGTATTTTGGTGACTCAAAATGGGTTGTGTGGACCTATTTTGGGGGCGTCACAGGTATGCTGACGTATGACGAGAAAGTCCTGTATTCATATTATTTATATGTCGACGTTGAGATTTTTTCTTTTATGATTTTTATTAGAGATCGTGGATTTTAAGGGTAATTTTGGAAAAAATCGACATAAATGTCGACGGGGTTTGAAAGTTTGATTTTAATGGGGGCCAATTAGACAAAGTTGCCAGTTGGTAAAGATTTAAATGGATGTACCAACTCATCCAATTTTTTAGGTTTCAATAATCGAGGTGACCCATCGTGTGACTCTATAAAATTGGTTTTCAACCGAGATTCATAGAGTTCGGGAGCTTACTTAAGCGAGGGGAATGTTTTAGGCATCCCCTCGACTTCCATGAAATACGGTTACCGCTTTCCTAATGTTTTTCTTAAAAAATTAAATAGATTGCCTTGACAAACATGAAGTGTGTTTGTGTTCTATACCTATGTGAATTATGTCATTTAGGGAAAAACAAGGGTATCGTCTACTAGAGTCGATTTGAATTGAATCATGAAACATAAGGTATTGTCTCCTATGTCATTAAAGTCGAAATCTAGGGTATCGTCTCCTAGAGTCAAGTTGTGAAATATAAGTAACTTAGGGGTCGTCTCCTAAGGTTAAGTCGTGGAATCTAGGGTTTCGCCTCCTAGAATCGTCAAAGTCTTGGTGGGTGCATTATCTTGGAAGCAACTTTAAGCTTCTTTGAACTTATTTTGATTTGAAGAAAAAGTTTCATTTTAGCTTTCATTTGACAAGAACTTTATGTTGTCGTTTAGGAAAAACATTGTTTTACAAACCCTTCATCAAATAGGAATAGATACTCTCTATTACTTCTCATTTTAACCTAGAATTAATCTAATAATCTAGTTTGATTCAATTTTAAAAGATCGTTGTAATTTCATTCAAAAATCATTTTTGCATGTTGAAAGATAAAATCAAGCATCAAAAATAGGGTTGGAGTTACCCGTGGGCATGTAAGCCATCTAAATAACTCCAAACACATCGCAATAATAAAATTCACTATCAAGAGGCCTTAAATCCAATTTTTGTGGGATGGAACCCTCGATATCGTTTTAAGGCCCGAATTACATTTACAATGATCGAATCGCCAAAATTACAATCATTAACTATGTCCATCGTGGGAATATCCTTCAATTCTCATTAAACGCGATGTTTTATGACCCTTGAATTCATTCATAGGCTCACATGATTTGTAATTATACCCAACAACGCATCATAATCTATAAATGGAGTTTAGAGTTTAGGAAAGGACTTCCGTAAACCTTAAATCTATAGATCGTCCAACAAATCAGTAACATCGCAATTATATTATTAACTATATTGTAGGAATCAAATATCACCAACTACTATCGAAATCGCAAAGATCTATTACATATCGGCGAGATCTATTAAAGGAACTTAGAATCTAGGGAATGAAACCCATAGATCTAAGTTTCCATAGATCTAGAAAACAACATAATCGAGATCTAATCAAAAATATATCCTAGATTGACTATAAGGAGATTCTATTCATGAGAAATCCTCTGATGAATGCAAAATATTCATTTATTTCAATTCCTTTATGTTTAGTTTATTGCATGTTTTATGGTGTATATAAACTTATTAAGGTGTTTATTGATTTCAGGGATAATTGGAGCTAAAGCGAGAAAACAGGAGAAAATTTCAATTTTTGGAAAAACTGAAACCATAGAAAACATGAGTGCAGGAATCAAAATTTTTGGTATTAATTAATTTAATTGTGCAAGAAAATTAAAAAATGATGAAAGAGTCACTGTGGATGAGAATGTATCAGCGGTTCTCCAAAGAAAAATGTCACCTAAATGTAAAGATTTAGGCATGTTCACGATTCCATGTAAGATAGGTAATACTAGATTTGAGAAAGCCATGCTAGATTTAGGAGTTTCAATTAATGTCATGCCATTATCTGTTTATGCTTCTTTAAATCTAAGACCTTTGAAATAAACTGGTGTTATTATTCAATTGGTTGATCGTACTAACACTTACCCCCAAGGGGTAATTGAAGATGTCTTGGTGCAGGTGAATGAACTAATATTTCTTGCAGATTTTTACATTGTGGACATGGAGGATGATATATCTCTGAATCCTTCACATATCTTGCTAGGAAGGCCATTCTTGAAAACAGCAAAGACAATGATTGATGTGCACAATAGGACCTTGACCATAGAGTTTGATGGTGAAAAGATTCAGTTTAACATATATGGGGCCATGAGGTATCCTATTGATATTAATCCTGTTTTTGCGATTGACGTCATTGACTCTTTGGTGCAGGGATCTTTTGAACAAATTCATCAGGAAAACTTGGAGGTTGCCATTAGAAACAACATGGACTTGGACAAGGAAGAAGAGATTGAGCAGAATCAGGAATTGAGGAAAACTGTGGCTGCGTTGCATTCTCTACCTAAAATTTCAGATAAGTATGCAGTTTATTCCATTCAATTACCTGCTTCTCATTAAAAGTTATTGCCATCTGTTGTGCAGTCTCCAAATTTGGAATTGAAACCGTTACCTACGCACTTGAAAGATGCATACCTAGGGAAGGAGGATACACTACCCGTGATCATCGCCAACAATCTGACCAAAGTTCAAGAGGACAAACTGCTAAGAATCCTAAGGGACCACATAACAGTCTTTGGTTAGACTATAGCGGATATCAAAGGTATAAGCCCTGCTATGTGCATGCATAGAATCCTTTTGGAGGATGGAGCCAAGCCCACTAGAGAAGCACATAGAAGATTAAATCCACCCATGATGGAGGTAGTGAAGAAAGAGGTTATAAAATTGCTTGACGTACGTATCATCTACCCCATGACAGTCAATGGGTGCGTCCAGTTCAGGTAGTCCCAAAGAAATTTGGAATCACGGTCGTCAAGAATGACAATAATGAGTTGGTGCCCACAAGAATGTAAATAGGATGGAGAGTGTGTATTGACTATAGGAAATTGAATGCTGTAACTAGAAAAGATCACTTTCCTCTCCCTTTTATTGATCAGATGTTAGAAAGATTAGCTGGACATACTTATTATTATTTTCTAGATGGTTTTTTAAGTTATAACTAGATTGTGATAGCACCCAAAGACTAGGAAAAGACCACATTCACATGTCCATTCGGTACATTTGCGTTTCGTAGTATGTCCTTTGGACTTTGCAATGCACCAGGTACTTTTCAAAGATGCATGGTGAGTATCTTTTCTGATCTTCTTGAAAATTACATTGAGGTCTTTATGGATGATTTCATAATTCATGGTGATTTTTTGGACGCATGCCTAGATAATTTGACTCGTGTGCTAGATAGGTGCTTAAAGACTAATCTTGTTTTTAATTGGGAAAACTGTCATTTTATAGTAGAGCAAGGTATAGTACTCGGTCATGTCATTTCGGCTAGGGGATTAGAAGTTGATAAAGCTAATATTGAGATTATTACTACTTTGCCTTACCCCACAAGTGTGCGGGAGATTCGCTCTTTTCTTGGACATGCAGGTTTTTATCGCAGATTTATCAAGGACTTTTCGAAGATAGCGTTGCCATTGTGTAAATTACTACAAAAGGATGTGGAATTCCAATTTGATGATGAGTGCAAGGAGGCTTTTGATAAATTGAAGAAACTATTAACCTCAACACCGGTGATACAACTGCCTAATTGGAAATTGCCATTCGATATTATGTGTGATGCAAACAATTTTGCAGTAGGAGCTGTCTTGGGACAAAGAGTTGATAGAGCTGTTCATGCCATCTACTATGCCTCTAGAACGTTGAATGAAGCTCATATTAACTATTCTACAACTGAAAAAGAACTTTTATCTGTTGTATTTTCTTTAGACAAGTTTAGATCATATCTGCTTGGTACTAAAGTTGTAATTTATTCTGACCATGCTGCTCTCAGGTATTTGCTGACCAAGAAAGACTCTAAACCTAGAATTATTAGATGAATTCTGCTGGTACAAGAATTTAACTTGGAGATCAAGGATAATAAATGAGCAGACAACTTGGTGTCAGATCACTTGAGTAGGTTGCTTCGAGATTAGGAAACTCTACCTTTGCAGGATTCTTTCCCAGATGAGCATCTGTTTTCCATACATGAGTCCGTACCCTGGTATGCTGATATAGTAAATTATCTAGTGAGTGCTTATGTTCTTAGTGAGTTTTCCAAATCCCAAAAAGAAAAGCTTAAGAGTGATGCAAAATACTATGTATAGGATGACCCATATTTGTGAAAATTTTGTGCTGACCAGATAGTTAGAAGATGTGTGCCTAATAGTGAATTTCTATCGATTCTAAATTTCTGTCACTCTTATGCTTATGGAGGCCATTTTGGACCAAAAAGGACAACCCATAAGTTTTAGAATGTGGTTTCTATTGGCCGAAAATCTTTAAAGATTCTTATCTATTTTGTAAATCATGTGCGAATTGTCAAAAGTCAGGGAACATATCATATAGGAATCAAATGCCACAAACTCCCATCTTAATTGTTGAAATTTTTGATGTTTGGGGTATTGATTTTATGGGACCTTTTCCTGTTTCTTATGGTAATATTTACATTCTTTTACCTGTTGACTATGTTTCTAAATGGGTGGAAACTAAAGTCACCAGGACTGATGATTCTAAAGTTGTTACAAATTTTGTCAAATCTAACATATTTGTCAGGTTTGGAGCTCCGAGAGCCATCATCAGTGATAGAGGGACACACTTCTGCAACCGGATGCTAGCCGCACTTTTCAGGAAATATAATGTGATGCATAAGGTTTCTACATCCTATCATCCGCAAAGTAATGGTCAGGCTGAGGTATCTAACCGTGAGGTCAAGTCCATTTTGGAAAAGGTAGTAAACCCAAATAGAAAAGATTGGAGTCTTCAGTTAGAGGGGACTTTGGGCATATAGAACTGCATACAAAACTCCTATTGGTATGTCGCCTTATCGGATTGTATTTGGGAAACTATGCCACTTACCTGTAAAGCTAGAACACAAGGCTTTCTGGGCAATTAGGCAATGCAACATGAGTTTAGTTCAAGCTGGAGAGCCGCGGAAATTGCAGTTGCTGGAGCTCGAAGAATTGAGGAATGACGCCTTTGAAAGTTCTAAGATTTACAAGGAAAATACTAAAGCCGTCCATGACAAACAGATTTTGAGAAAGACTTTTGTTGTGGGACAGAGAATTCTCCTTTACCATTCAAGGCTTAAGTTATTTGCTGGTAGGTTGAGTTCTAGATGGGTTGGACCTTTTATTGTGACTAATGTTTTTCAACATGGTGCAGTGAAAATTCGGAGTCTGAGCACATGAAAGGTATTCAAAGTGAATGGTCACCGGCGAAAACCCTTCTATGAAGGATATCAGGTTGAGATGGTGGATTTGGTGGATCCAGATTATGAGGATTGAGAAGATTGGAATATTGGAGTCGAGCAAACGACGTTAAACAAATGCGCTGCTTGGGAGGCAACCCAAGATTTCAGATTTACTTTTCTATCCCTTTTATTTTTCCTTTTTGCATTTTAATTGCATTTTATTTAGTGACTTCGTCTTTTGCATGATTGTCTTATATTGGGGACAATGTAAGGCTTGAGTGTGAGGGATGGGTTTAGGTTATATTTAGGTTTACTCTAGGAATTATTTTCTGATTGTGGTTATTTTTGTGGAAAAAATTGAAAATTGAAAATTATTGGCTCTAAAACTTTTTCTATGATTAAGTTTGGCTAAGTTTTTAAGGGTTTTTGGTTGAAGAATGAAAATTGATGCTAATTTAATAGAATTTATTTGATGCGGAATTAGTTGATGAATGATGATAACTAAGTCATGATCCATAGTAACTGATTTGAATTGAATTTGTATTGCATGAGTTCTTAAATATGAGGTATATGCTTATTTGGCTGAATTATCTGTGGAGTTGTCTATGTGCACTGATTTTATTATTTAGTACTATTTAACTGCTTATGTTGTTTGCAAGACCATGAATAAGGACATGAGGAAGATTGAAATTTTTTTTTAAAAAAAGAAGTGCAAAAGAAAATCATGTGGTGGGTTGAGATGGAGCATAAAACGCACTCACTCATAAACACATGCAACGAGAAAGAGCGTAAAACGCATTCGTTAGTGAGGAGATAAATGAGATGGAGCATAAAATGCACTCACTTAAGAAGGAGTGAGAAAGGTGAAACGGAGCATAAAATGCATTCACCTGAAAAAAATGAATTTGTTGGTTCTGGAGAAAAAGAAAAAATGAATAATAGAGAAAATATGTTTTAAGTTTTGAGTTAGTGTGCACGGCTGTTGTTCCATGATACCTGAGTTGAGTAAGTGTGCAGATCATAGAAAAATTACTTATGTGGACACAGTTTGATTTAGAGATGTTCGTTGGGGAATAACGAGGTTATTGTTGTACATTGATTGATGAAGTGTTGACCAAGTTTTTGTTAGTTAGTATTGATATTCATGGTTGGTAATTGATTTAAACTTTTTGAAAGCTTGGTTAAATGAATTTCAGATGAAGTTAATATTACCTTTATTTTGGGTTTACACGAGGACATGTAAAGGCTAAGTGTGGGGGAATTTGATGAGTGCAAAATATTATCTTATTTTAATTCCTTTATGTTTAGTTTATTGCATGTTTTATGGTGTATATGAACTTATTAAGGTGTTTATTGATTTCAGGGATAATTGGAGCTAAAGCGAGAAAACAGGAGAAAATTTTAATTTTTGGAAAATTTGGAGAACTCGCCTCGGTGAGTTCATGAAGGCCAATGAATTCACCCCGATGAATTCACTTCTGCCCTACCTCGCCCCAGCGCCTTCTGAGTTCACGCCGGCCCGGTCTCATCTGGTGAATTCGCCCCGACGAATTCCTTAGTACAAACTAATCTGCCCCAGTGGATTCAGCGGGAAAAAAAGAAATCAGTTTGCTTCAGGCCAGGAAATTTGGAGGAATTCTAATTACAATTGGATTGTTATTTCTTAGATTATTATGATATTACCTTAAGACTAAATACATGTAATTAGTTAGATATTAGAGAGACATCTACATTATCATCTACATTAGAGTTCAAACCCTAGTTTTGCAAGATTGAAGGCATGTCGAGCTAAATTCTTTATTTCAGTTCTAAGAGATGTGAACCTTCTTTATAATTAATGGTTTGATCAAGTTTACTTTATTTATTCCTTCTTGTATGAAATTCATTTTGAATAATCTAATTTAATTGTTGAATGTTATTTGACTTAATTGATTTGATTTCTGCAGAATTGAATTGATTAGCTAATATCATATGCTAGATTAAAGAATAATATTACGTGTAATTGATATTATTCCTAATCACAAGTAGTAATTAGTAATACATGATTGTGGACAAACTTTTGAGTATTGCTAAGATTATCAGAAGACATGTTAAATAATCCAAGCTTGTGTGATTATTGCTTGGAATAGTTTAATTTCCTAGTTCTTAATGCTACTATTATATTAAATCTAGAGTGTTTGTTCTAGGTTGTATGATAGTTAGAATGTTGTGAAAAGCTTGTTTCATTGAGTGATAATCTAAGAAAAATTTCAGATAGTAGAGCTTATTGTTATCTAGGACTATTAGTTTTATTGAAAGATAAATATTGTTATATTTGATTACTTCATTTTTGTAAAAAGGCCATACTGAACTGAAGAATTGAAGTCTTTTATTTATTGTTTATTCTTATTAATTGTTTTATGTTACATTAGTTAGTTTAATTCAATTCAAAAGCCCCCAATTTATATTCAGTTGTATTAGGAAATATTAGGATAAATATAAAATAATTCACTCTCTGTGGGATCGACCCTTGCCTATGAAAGTAGTATGCACACAAGCCAATCATATTTGATATGATGTAGCGTATACGTTGTAATCTTATTCATTTATTAATAAAATAATTAATTTATTAAAATGTATTTTACTTTATCTACATGGTGCTGTTATATTAAATGTGATAAACCCATAGTTTTGAGCAATGCTTTTAGAATCATGATGGTGATCATACTAATGAGATCTAAATTCTAGATAGCTCACAAAATAAAATCATTCCTAATCATTGGATTATTAAAAAGGGGATTAGTGAATCCGGATAGATTAGTACATATGTTGCTTGCTCTTAAGAAGAGGATGATTGATCTCATAATCATTTGTGTGGAGACACTAAAGCAAGTATGTAGGTACTTATTGAAGAATAAGTTCACTAAACATGACTCGCTAAGGAATACCTAATGGAGTTTTACTCGTCTGTCAATAGGAATTCCTCTAGTGATAGCAGTACAAGTGATCCTTGGACTTGAAATCATCATAGTATCTTCTGTATGATGAGTTATACTTTGACATGTCCCTTAAGACCTTTAGGGTATATCAAAGGGTATGATTGGGTATAATAAGTTGTACATGAAGATAGGTGAATAATCAACAAAGAATCTACCACATTTAGTAAAAGATGTGAATGTCCTATGTGATTTGATAAATGACAACTCAGTAGTCCTTGGCCAAGGCAGAATGAAATTAGAAAGGAGTTTCTAATTTACATTATTTAGAATTATGCATTTGGGAATCGAAATACATATAATTAAATAAAATAAGGCTTAAGAGTAAATTCATATCTTATATTTAATTGGGACATTGTATGGTAGAAGGATTTAATTGTACGGTAACTATTCACTAAAAGGTTCTTTTGTGATTAATGTTGAAATCTATATTATCTGGAAAGTCGTTGATCGCTAAGGGAATAAATGTTATTTATTTAAATAAGATTAGAATTGTTCTAATTGATTTCTTCACAGCCGGTTTAATATGAAGAACCTAAAGGGTCACGCCACAAAAGAAAAATATTTATTTAAGAAGTAAATGACATAATTATAATAATAAGTTAAGTGTATTTAATTTAATCTATGGATATAGAATAAATTAAATAGCTTAATATTTATTATTTAATATTTTAGAAATATTAAATATAAATTAATAAGAGGAGTCTTATTATTATTATTACTATTATTTAATCCTAATAGGGATTGTAATTAATTAATAGAAGTACTCTCTCATGAATTCC
The DNA here is from genome assembly GCA_034770075.1 of Aralia elata. Taxonomy (NCBI): domain Eukaryota; kingdom Viridiplantae; phylum Streptophyta; class Magnoliopsida; order Apiales; family Araliaceae; genus Aralia; species Aralia elata. The sequence goes on along the minus strand of CM068384.1, from coordinate 59,713,068 downwards.
TAATTAGATTAGGAGTACAATTAATTAAAGGAGTTTAATTTGAATAGAAACTCTAATCCTAAATAGTTTAGGGAAGAGTTTTTCTATATTTATAAATAAGAGAAGTTTTATCATAGATTAGGGTTACACACTCTTGCATTAGATTGTGGAGAGTACTAACAATTTCTATAGAGATTGAAACTAGGGTTTTGCCAACACCCATCTTCTTGAACAACTATTATTCCTTGGTGGATCACCTCTAGAGGCCAAACACTTGGTTGGCTAACGTTGATCAAAGGAAGGAATCACACCGTTGAATTCAAGGAGAACGCGAAGGATTTTTGGAGTTGAACTTGTACCCGAGGAAGCTAGTTTCTACGAGGGTATAATTCTAACTCTCTATCTCTTTCATTTATTCGATAATTGAACACAAGGAAAGATCATGGTAATGGTTTGTATTAAAACTTTAAAATCCGTTTTATCACGCTTCCGCTCTATTTATATAATTTGATTACATGCTTGCATTATATACAAACCTAACAGTGGTATCAGAGCCAATCATTGTGTTAATTATTGATTTTGGTGATTCTATGTATGAATTGATATGTGATACGATCGGATTTTTAGGCTAAAAAAATTTCCTGATTCTGCATCTCGGCACGGCCGCGCCGCTTCTAGTTCATTTTGGAGCGCGGCCACGCCTTAACCCAGAAAATTATTTCTGGGGGTGCAGCACGGCCACGCCGTTTCTAGTTTATTTTGGAGCGCGGCTGCGCCGGTCTGCAGGTTTTGAAAAATTATTTTTCCTTCAATTAAAATAAATGGTGTATTTAATTGATAAAAGTTTAAAAGAAAGATGTTTATTTATCTGAAATATGATTTCAGATCGCTAAAATTAAAGGAATTTAATTTTGATTTGGTTTTTGATTAAAATAAAAGAGTTTATTTTGAGTAATATTATTCACGAGATGAATGCTATTTATTAATGCATATGGAGATATGTATGATAATAAATAGGGATTGATTATGGACTATTGACCAATGTGTGATTGGATTTATTTTAGAGAATGCTTGAATGAATGCGTTTTTATAATGGGGTCTGCGTACCTCGTCTTTTCTAGTTTTTCTTGATGTAAATTCTATCTTCCTCCTATGTACTTCCCCTTAACAGCTGATCAAGGTTTCTATTTATTGTAAATAGTTTATGTAATAAGATTAGTTAGAATTATTTTGAAGAATTGGAGACAAAGGAGCAAGGAGCGCTTGAAGACCCGTTTGTAATGGAGCCTGGGTTTAAATGTAATAGTTATATTTAAATTCAATTCTTGCACCATAGGTTTGACTTTTTGGTTCACTTGGTGGCTCTAGTGAGCCAAACTAGAATAAAAATCCATAATCAATCCGGGTAGAATATAATATTCTATATGTGCATGCTTACTATATATATATATATATATATATATATATATATATATATATATATTATATTATCCAACAGGCTTCACATGTTAAAATAATATGACGCATATTATATATATATATATATATATATATATATATATATATATGTGCATACGCGCTAAACAAGATGAGACAAATAATAACAAACCCCTCAAAGAAATCATATTAAGTCCTAAGCGTTCAAAGATATTTGGAATATCGAATGTCGCTTTCTAGCATGGTAAAGCGATAGAGTATTAAATATTTAATATGAGTTTGTTGTGCACACACAAGGTGAGTATTAAATATTTAAGATGTTTTTTTATCACATTTGATGCTTATTAAGGAATTGAACATTACTGGTTTCTCTTCACATATATGGAAGTGCTAGGTTAGACTTAAATTAGATTATTTTAGTTCGGATGTGCACACACTTGACTATTATAATCTAATAGGCAAAAGACAAGGAGTTACATAGTGATGTAATTGACAATAGTTATCTACCTATTTATTTATATATAGTTTGTTGTGCACACACAAGACTATATATATTTGAAATGGGATCCTTATTCTCACTAGCAAATCTTTAATTAGATTTGCCGAACTATATATTGAGGGTAATATAGTTTGATGAAAATAGTGGGAGATACCAATTTAAATAAAGACCTAATTTATTTTGATGATTAATAAAATGAATGCATGTTAAAATGTTGTCTATTTCACATGCAGAATTTAAAAAATGTCAAACTCACTATCACTGCGTAGCATACTTGATGCTAACAAACTGACCGGGCCGAATTACATGGACTGGTTAAGGAATCTGAGAATTGTTCTCACTGCTGAAAAGATTTCTTATGTCCTAAATTCGCCAGTCCCTGCAAGTGTTGCAGAAACAGCCTCTGAGGAAGAGATTGATACTTTCAGAAAGTTGCAAGATGATGCAATCCTGGCTCAATGCATCATGCTCGTATCCATGAGTAACGAGTTTCAGCGTCAGCATGAAACTATGGATGCTCCTACTATATTGCTGCACCTCAAGGAGTTGTATGGTGAACAAAGTAGGACTGCTAGATATCAGATATCTAAGGAGCTTTTCCAATCTCGTATGACCGAGGGCACTACCGTTGAGACTCATGTCCTAAAGATGATCAATCTGATTGAACAACTTGGACAACTAGGGTTCGTGATGGATGGGGAGTTAAGTCAAAATTTGATCTTGCAGTCACTCTCGGACACCTTCTCACAATTTGTTGTGAATTTTCACATAAATAAGTTGGACGTCAGCTTGCCTGAGTTACTTAACATGCTGAAAACTGCTGAAGGTCACTTCTCATCCAACAAGAACCAAGTCTTACTAGTGGATAATTCTTCCAAGAAAAGGAAGAGGCCCAAGATATCTTCTGAAAAGAAGAAAAATAAGAGGGTTAAGCGCAAGGCGAAAAGAAATGATAAAAAGAAAGCTGATCCTGATAGCAAAGGAATTTGCTACCATTGCAACAAGCCGGGACATTGGAAGAGGAACTGCAAGGAGTATCTTGCGGACCAGAAGAGGCTTGGAGAAGCTTTGACTTCCGATCTAGGTTTGTTCATGATTGAAATTAATTTTTCTGAAAGTTAAAATTCTACTTGGGTATTGAATACCAGCTGTGGTTCTCACATATGAAATAATATGCAGGGACTAAGCAGAAGTAGAAAGCTGAACAAGGATGAAGTCCTCCTACGAGTGGAAAATGGAGCAAAGGTTGCTACATTAGTTGCAGGAACTTATTGTTTAGCACTGTCTACAGGCAAGTCCATTAGTTTAAATAATTGTTATTATGTTCCAACACTCATTAGAAACATTATTTCAATTTCTGTATTAGATATTAATGGTTTTGATATTATAATAAAGAACAACAGTTGTTCTATTTATAATAAAAATATTTTATATGGTGTTGGCAATTTACTCAATGGACATTATGTGACACCCCCAAATCCGGGTTACCTTAACCTTGGATTCGGTGCACCACTAAACAATTCACAAAGCATTCTAACAATAACTTAATGCGGAAAATAAAATATTTACATTGATTTAACATAAATATTCTCGTCCCAAGTCTCGAAACCATAACCAAAACATAATACTAGTAAGTTTGAATACATAATACAACTTAGAACATAATCTTATCAAGTCTTAATGCAAGACAGGAACAACAACATAATAGGACAAGCTATTTCGTAGCTTTGTCTTTGCCCTTATCCTTTCCCGAGCTCTCGCCACATTCTGTAGTAACTGAAATGTTTAAGGGAAAGCAAGAGTGAGCAACAAATTTGCTCAGCAAGTATAACATCAAAAACAACAAATAATCAAGAGTAAGGCTCCACAATCTCAAAGGTTATAATGATTGATGATAGCTTGGGAAGTAAGCATATAGATTGTAAACAAGGTACGTCTCAAACGTTTCAATTCAATTCTCCACTAACATTGGTGAGTCACTGTAGACTGGATGATTATCAATTGGATTCGATGATTTCAAATTTTCAAATACAGGACTCACTGTGTGGACACCATGGCACTTACCTTTTCGATAGGATTAACAGTATTACACTATTAACCCAAAAACAGGTATAATAGGTGATCAGCCTAAAATACCCGGCGTTATGTATAAGCCTCAAACGTTCAACTTGCGCGCATGTCGGTCCCCCGACAAAAACATAATTTTCCCTTACTAAGAGGGTTGTTCATCTCTGCAAAGAGTCCGCACCAAAGCAATTGGTTTGGATCGCTTTCTAAATCTTGAACATTGGTCTAGCCGAATCAAATGGCATCGAGTCTCTTTATAAACCATTCATACATAATTGTGATTTCAAAAGCTTTAATAACATGCATTATAGCATAACTGGATATCTTGAATGATTATCAAATTATTTGCATAAACTTGGAATTCATGCAATATATAAGCATTGCATGAAACGAACTTCAATAATATATTTGAATAAAATGAGAGTATTTGCAATAAACTAGAGTACTGGTTCCATACCAAATTAAACAAGAGTTAAAAACTTGTTCAATAATTAAATGGGTAGGATAAGAAACTTGCATATTCATGATAAACTCACACAATATAAAAGAGTTATACGGGTTAGGAAACTTGCCTCTTTCGTTGATTAGGCTTAACGTAAATTGTTCTTCAAATATCCTACACAATGTAGTACATATTCACATAAAAATTAGTCACATAAGGGATTCCAAACATTGGTTTATACAACACTATAATGTTTCACTCATATTAGAAACAAAATATAAAACAAGGCTAAACACACTCGTTGCAAAGTTACGACGCTTGTATGTTCATACGCCAAACTTGCCTACTCAAATGCTTAGGCGATATACACAACGTCACCAAACTGCCAAATTTTGAATTTAAATCAGGCAACAAATCTTGATTCTTAATAGTGGAAGTTGTAGGTCTACTCTTCCTCTTTTCGAATCATCCTGGATCACCTCAATCTAAGTTCGTATGAGAAAGTTATGCCCATTTTACTAAGTGACGTTCTAGCTGACAGTCACTCTACGTTTTTATACTTAGCCATTTTCCACTCTACGACCCTTCCACTCTACGACCTACACTTAGCCAAATTTCCACTCTACGACCCTTCCACTCTACGATCGCCAATAGTGCTAAAGATGCTCAATTTTGAGATTCATCCCGACCTTAACTCTCAAAGCTCAGTAAATGAAAGTTGTATGTCTACTCTTCCTCTTTCCGAATCATCCTGGATCACCTCAATCCGAGTTTGTATGAGAAAGTTATGCCCAAATTACTAAGTCATGTTCAGGCTGAAAGTTACTCTACGATTTTACACTTAGCCAAATTTCCACTCCACGACCCTTCCACTCTACGATCGCCAACAGTGCTAAAGATGCTCAATTTTGAGATTCATCCTGACCTTAACTCTCAAAGCTCAGTAAAGAAAAGTTGTAGGTCTACTCTTCCTCTTTCCGAATCATCCTGGATCACCTCAATTCGAGTTCGTATGAGAAAGTTATGCCCGAATTACTAAGTCATGTTCAGGCTGAAAGTTACTCTACGATTTTACACTTAGCCAAATTTCCACTCTACGACTTACACTTGACAAATTCATAGCACCTTCTCCAAAACATCATAACTTCTTCATTTTAAGTCAGAATTAGTCCTTTCTTAAGGCTATGGAAAGCTTGTAACCTGAACTACAACATATCCAAAAATCATAACATTTTAGATTGGTCAACGCATCGAAACAGCGGCTCCAAAGAGCCTGGTCGCACCAGTTTTTCATGTTCTTGACAACTTTGACACATTTTCTTAAAATCGCTATATCTCCCTCATCCGAGGTCGAAATGCGTTAATTATAAACCCATGGCTTTCTAATTCAGTGTACTATACTACTCCAGAAACTCATAATTTTACAAGCAACACATCAATACCAGATTTGGTCGCAAGGTCACACTGTTCACACAAACCAATCGTGTTCTTGACATGGTTTACTAAAATCTTCGCCACAAATTCGTTTTAAAAGCTTTTTACTCCGTTCCAACTGGGTTAAGAAGATAACCCATGGAACTTCAATACCACAATAATAAATAAAGTAAACAAACACAGAATCGAAGCTACAAGTTCTCTAAAACAGTCTGAATGTCTATGTTTGTCCAAAATGTCCATGTTCTTCATTGTTCTTCATCCTTTACGCATAGGTTCGGATTTTTTCGTTATATTGTTCCACTTTAATGTTATTAATGGCTTACATAACCTCTCAACAACATATATAAGCAATCACAAGTAACCACAACAACATAAATCGCAACAAGAATCAACCCACGAGCATAGAAGCTCTAAAACCATAAAACTTGAAAACCCTAACCAAAAATTAAATGGGATGGGTTTAAGTTAATGATTTACCTCTGTAAGTCCCTTTTAGATGATAAGAAGATTAGCTAGGCTTGGCTTGAATCTTCTTCCTTGCTTGGCTCCTTCTTTCTTCTCTTCTTCTCCACCCGTGCTCCTTCTTTTTAGTCTTCTGTGGATTTTCTTCTTCTTGAACCCTCTTTCTCTCTCTACAATACCTCCCTCTCAATATCTTCTGATTGCAGCAACAAGGAAAAGATAATGAAATGGGAGAGGAAAAATGGCTGAACAAGATGGTGGCTTCGGGAGAGGAGAGGGAGTGCAATGTCCAAGTTGGTGGGTTTGGTCTTCAAAGAAGAATGTTGGGAAAATAAGGATTTCAAGGCATTGGGTGTGGCAATTGCCAACACCTTGCCGATACCCACTTCCATTCCTACTCTCCTATTGGTCCATGCATTTATGCACCAAAATAACACAATAACTATACCCATAATTTAAATGGGCACTCCCATAAATTATTGGGATAGGTAAAAATAATAAGGACGAGATTTGTCCATTTATTTGGATAACCATAATAAACCTTTCGGATAAAATATAAATCCCGAATAAGCTCAAATAAAATTTCTGATGCTTGGAAAAATTATTCCTCCGCATATACACATTAACAAAATTATTCAAAGTCGAAAAAGACGTAAAAATATTATGGCGTAAATAGTGCCTATGAATAGTAATTTAGCGACATTCTGCGAAATTAATTTATTCACTTATACAAAACTATAACACGTAAAATTCACGTATTCACATAATCCAGATTGTCACACAATCTTTAAACACATAACACTTAATAACGTAAATAAAGATAAAATTTTATAAAAGTCTATTTTATTCAATAAAACTCATAAGCTCAAATTACAAGGTTATCCAGAATTAACGACCATTACATTCTCTCCCCCTTATAAGGATTCTGTCCCCAGAATCACGAAATAAGGTTTAAATAAAAAGATGGGGATAGTTCTTTTTCATTCTATCTTCTAACTCCCACGTGGCCTCCTCAGCGCTGTGGTTTTGCCAAACTACCTTCACGGAAGGTATAACCTTATTTCTTAAAACCTGCTCCTTCCTATCAATTATCTTAATAGGAATTTCCTCATACGTTAGATCTTTCTCTATTTGAACAGGCTCGTAGGATATCACATGCTTATAATTGGACTTGTATAGTCGTAGCACTGAAACATGGAACGCATTGTGGATGTGCTCCAATTCGGGAGGTAAAGCTACCTCGTACGCCACTTCGCCTACTCTTCTCAAAACTTCAAACGGTCCTATGAACCTTGGACTCAACTTTCCCTTCTTTCTAAATCGGATCTTACCCTTCCAGGGAGATACCTTCAAAAATACAAAGTTACCACTTTCAAAATCTCGGCTTTGACGGTGCAAATCTGCGTACTTCTTTTGCCGGTCTTGAGCTGCTACTAGTCTGGCTCTTATTGTCTTCACAATATATGCCGTCTGCTGAACTAGTTCTGGTCCCAACAGTCGTCTCTCCCCGACTTCATCCCAACATAACGGTGTTCTGCATTTTCTTCCGTAGAGAGCTTCATACAGCGGCATACCGATACTTGCGTGGTAGCTATTGTTATAGGCAAATTCAACTAGGGGTAAATGGTCATCCCAGTTTCCCTTAATATCCATCACACACGCCCTGAGCATGTCTTCTAAAGTCTGTATTATCCGTTCGCTCTGCCCGTCAGTTTGAGGATGATAAGCAGTACTTAGCCTCAATTGCGTTCCCATTCTTTCCTGCAAGCTCTTCCAAAAATTTGACGTGAAGCGCGGATCTCGATCTGAAATAATTGACACCGGTACTCCATGTGGCCAAACAATTTCTTTTATATACAACTTTGCTAATTAATTTAGATTGAATCAGATCCTTATTGGTAGAAAGTGTGTTGACTTTGTTAATCGATCCACAATAACCCAAATTGCATCATAGCTCTTCTGTGTGCTTGTAAGTCCCACTACGAAGTCCATTATAATGTGCTCCCATTTCTATTCTGGTATCTTCAATGGTTGAAGTAGTCCACTCGGCCTTTGATGCTCTGCTTTGACTCGTTGACATGTGAGACACTTACTGACGCACTCTGCCACCTCCCGCTTCAAATTTGGCCATGAAAATTGCTAACGAAGGTCCTTGTACATTTTTGTGCTTCCTGGGTGAACAGAATATGGTGAATTATGTGCCTCATGCAAGATTGCCTCTCTTAGTTCGGTCACAGCTGGCACCCACACACGTTCTTCAAATCTCAAGATACCATCTTTATCCAATCTGAACTTTTCTTCATCGTTTTCTGCTAGTCTTTTCTTTATCTATTCACATTCCTCATCATTTCCCTGCGCCTCCTTTACTTTGTCTAGCAATGTCGGATGAGCTTCCATTACGAATAACCGCTCTGCTGCTCCTTTTAGAATTTTCACTTCTATCTCCAGCCGCGTCATTTCCTCCACTAGCTCCTCCTGTGTTGTCAACGTGAACAAGCTCTCCCTTCCCTTTCTACTCAACGCATTTGCTACTACGTTTGCCTTCCCTGGGTGATAAAGAATTTCACAGTCGTAATCTTTGATTAGTTCCAACCACCTCCTTTATCGCATATTGAGCTCCTTCTGTGTGAAGATATATTTCAGACTTTTGTGGTCTGTATATATCTCACATTTCTCCCCATAAAGATAGTGTCTCCAAATCTTCAATGCAAAAACTACCGCGACTAACTCCAAGTCATGGGTAGGGTATCGCTTTTCATAGTCCTTCAATTGACGCGACGCATACGCAATTACCTTGCCATGCTGCATTAGAACACAACCAAGACCTCGGTGCGACGCATCACTAAATACCACAAAACATCCGGTATCATCCGGTAGAGATAACACACGTGCCTTGCTCAATCTCTTCTTCAACTCCTTGAAACTTTCTTCGCACTTTTCCGTCCAAACAAACTTCATAGTCTTCGTCGTTAAATTGGTCAACGGGGTCGCTATATTAGAAAAATCTTGGACAAATATTTGATAGTACCCAGTTAGCCCTAAGAAACTCCGCACCTCAGTCGGCGTCCTTGGTTGTTCCCAGTTACTCACCACCTCCACCTTTGCCGGATCCACTGATATTCCATCTTTGTCTATCACATGCCCTAAAAATTGTACCCTTTCCTTCCAAAATTCGCATTTAGAAAATTTTGCATACAACTTCTCCCTCCTTAGTGTTTCTAGTATCGCCTCCAAATGCTCGGCGTGCTCCTCTTTGGTCTTCGAATAAATTAGAATGTCATCGATGAAAACTACCACAAACTTGTCTAGGTACTGCTTGAGAATTTGATTCATCAAATCCATAAATGTTGCTGGCGCATTCATTAAACCGAAAGACATCACTAAAAATTCATAGTGACCGTACCTTGTACGGAATGCAGTCGTAGGCACATGCTCCTTCCTTACCTTTAACTGGTGATATCTGGTCCTCAAATCTATCTTTGAGAAATATCTTGCTCCTTGCAGTTGGTCAAAAAGGTCGTCGATTCTTGGCAATGGATACCTATTCTTGATCGTTGCCTTGTTCAACTCTCGGTAGTCGATATACAGTCTCATCGATCCGTCCTTCTTCTTGACGAACAAAATTGGTGCTCCCCATGGGGACACACTCGGCTGAATATACCCCTTATCTAGCAATTCTTGAAGTTGTATCATCAATTCCTTCATTTCTACGGGTGCCATACGATACGGGACTTTTGAAATTGGTGTCGTTCCTGGCGCTAAATTAATTACGAATTCAATTTCCCTGTCCGGCGGAAGACCGGGTAAATCATCTGGAAACACATCTTGAAATTCCCTCACGATCGGTATATTCCTCATTACTACTCCCACTTCCTTCGTATCCATAATATAGGCTAAATAGCCTACTTCTGGTATTCAACAAATGCCAATGATCACTCTTGGTGTACTGTTAAGTTCTTCAAATAGGCTTTGTACTTTGTGAATAAATCAATTAGAACAATTCTAATCTTATTTAAATAAATAAATTAAACTATTTAATTTATTTAGATAAATAAAATTTATTCTACAATAAGGGTAAGCCCCCTTAGCGATCAACGACTTTCCAGATAATATAGATTTCAACATTAATCACAAAAGAACCTTTTAGTGCATAGTTACCATACAATTCAATTCTTCTACCATACAATGTCCCAATTAAATATAAGACATAGATTTACTGTCAAGTCTTATTTTATTTAATTATATGTATTTCGATTCCCAAATGTACAACTCTAAATAATGCAAATTAGAAACTCCTTTCTAATTTTATTTTGCCTTGGCCAAGGACTACTGAGTTGTCATTTATCGAATCAAATAGGACATTCACATCTTTTACTAGACGTGGTAGATTCTTTGTTGATCATTCACCTATCTCCATGTACAACTTATTATACCCAATCATACCCTTTGATATATCCTAAAGGTCTTAAGGGACATGTCAAAGTATAACTCATCATACACAATATACTATGATGATCTCAAGTCTAAGGATCATTTGTACTACTATCACTAGAGGAATTCCTATTGACAGGCGAGTAAAACTCCATTAGGTATTCCTTAGCGAGCCACGTTCAATTAACTTATTCTTCAATAAGCACCTATATACTTGCTTTAGTGTCTCCACACAAATGATTATGAGATCAATCATCCTCTTCCTAATAGCGAGCAACATATGTACTAATCTATCTGGATTCACTAATCCCCTTTTTAGTAATCCAATGATTAGGAACGATTTTAGTTTGTGAGCTATCTAGAATTTAGATCTCATTAGCATGATCACCATCATGATTCTAAAAGCATTGCTTAAAATTATGGGTTTATCACATTTAATATAACAGCACCATGTAAATAATATAAAATTCCTTTGATACTTTTATTAATAAATGAATAAGATTACAAAGTATGTGCTACATCATATCAAATATGACTGACTTGTGTGCATACTACTTTCAATCTCCCACTTGCACTAAAGTCAATCGCCTTGGTATCTAGTACCCATCTTCTCTAAGTGATGATCAAACTACTGTTGTGTTAAAGCTTTAGTAAATGGATCTGCAATGTTGTTTTGAGAGTCCACACGCTCCAGGGTGATATCTCCTCTTTCAATGATCTCTCTAATCAAATGAAACCACCTCAACACATGTTTGGATTTCTGATGAGACCTAGGTTCCTTAGCTTGTGCAACATCTCTAGTATTGTCACAGAATAAAGGTATGGCTCCTCTAATGCTAGGAACCACTCCAAGTTCAGTTATGAACTTCTTCATCCAAACAGCTTCCTTTGCAGCTTCACTTGCAGCTATGTACTCTGCCTCCGTCACTGAATCAGCAACTGTTTGCTGCTTGAAACTTTTTTAACTCACTGCGCCACTGTTTAAGGTAAATACATACCCTGAAATGAATTTACTATCATCTTGGTCCGTTTGAAAACTTAAGTATGTATAGCTCTCTAGTTTCAATTCAGACCCACCGTAGACAAGAAATACATCTTTAGTTCTTCTCAAGTACTTTAGGATGTTATTCACTGCCTTCTAGCGCTCTTCTCCTAGATTCGACTAATATCTACTTGTTACACTAAGTGCATGAGCGACATCTGGTCTAGTACATATCATACCATATATAATAGATCCTATTGCTGAAGTATAAGGAATCTTACTCATACGGTCTCTCTCTTCAGGTGTCTTTGGGGCTTGTTTCTTGGAGAGATGTATTCTATGGCTCATCGGCATGAGTCCTCTCTTGGAATCTTCCATGCTAAACTTCTTTAGCATCGAGTCAATGTGCTTTCCTTGGGTCAAGCCAAGCATCCTTTTAGATCTATCTCTATAGATCTTTATCCCCAAAATATAGGATGCCTCACCCAAGTCCTTCATGGAGAAGTGTTTAGATAACCAAATTTTGATCGACTGTAGCATAGGAACATCATTCCTTATCACTAATAAATCATCAACATATAATACATAAGTAAGCGTATCCATGTGCTATTATACGCAGTGCTAATTAATAGACCAACATTGTTAATGTTAGGTCCATTGAAGAAAGTCGTATAAAGCTAGAATATTTGTAGTTGAGCCAATAGGCAAGTTCCATCTTACTCAACTTTTACATTGAGCAAGTTCTCTATCCTTACTCATATTTTATCGAGCAAAGTTCCTTAACCCTACTCAAATTATATTCGAGCAAGATATTATTGTATTGCAAGTTAACTATTTAAACTTGAACCTTATTCCCAAGCATGCTTTAAGTAGTTTAATTACTTTATAATTATTCCACATCTATGATAATTATTGATACTCGCATTTGGTGCACTTGAGTTAGTATAGTCTTGGACTTGTACATTATTTAAAGTTCTATAATTTATGTACTGCTTTAGATTGAGTCTGAACCCTTGTTCGGTCAGATAATTGCATGAAATTTTGTTAAAGTTTTCCAAACCATTGAAGGCGCGGATTCTTGGACTAATATGAACACCCCAAAAATATAGGGGAGTACCCCACGTATCCAAATGTAAGATACAAGAATAGAAATTAAATGTTATGTATACACATAGTGTACTAGAGGCTGATCCCCTCGAGTACATATTTCTGAGCCAGTAACCAAAGGATCAATTAGCTATTGATTCCATTGGAAGTGTATTGTTCATGGTCTATATTGACTATCGTTTATTTTAAAAGCAGTTATTATTCTTGCTTTCATTATTCTCATCGTTGAATCATTTCCAAATATCTCTCTTTCATTCATGATATATATCATTTCTTACTACTATTAAAACTTGCTGGGCTAACTAGTTGTTCACCCTTGCTATATCATGAACCTTATTGCAGTTAAGCCCAAGACCTCAGGAAAAGACAAGGGCAAGGAAAAGATGAAGTGTTAGTCTCCTAGAGTCTGTATTTTGTTTCAGGCGTAGTAAATGAAATTTCTATTGTTATTTAAACCCTAAGTAATGGGTAAATTTGTATTCCTGGATTAAGGTTTCCGTATCTTGAGACTAGTAACACCTTTTGAATTAACGACATACGTTTATTTTCTTCCGCATTCAGTTATTGTAAGTTGTTAGAGGTGAATGATTGTATTGGATCGTGATGACCAGATCTGGGTGGTTGAGACCCGAATTTGGGTGCGTTACAGCGGCCTTGTTGTATAGCTAGTGAAACAACTAATGGCATAACGGGCTGATCACCCACTGTGCCCGTAAAAAGACAGTTACAGATGAATTTCTATTAAAAGCTTTGTATAAAACTTGAAAATAAAAGTTCATGGTCTTGTGACCACTCAGCATCGGAAGTCAGTATATCGTTTCAAAAATGCAAACGAGTCATGTTATTTATAAATGTTTTAGTTGCCTTACAGTCTTGTTCTACTGTCAGACCATATCTCAAAGAAAGTAGTTATTTCTTGCATATGTTGTTTATTAACTGTTATTACTTACTCAGCAATTGAATGCTCACTCTTGTTTTGAATATAAATATTTTCAGTTAAGCATGATCGAATAGAAGGGTCCGAAAATGACAAAGACAAGGGCAAGCTTAATAAATAGTCGAAGATGGTTATTCGTAGTAGATAAACCTTTGTTATATAAATATAATATCTATCATGTAATGAAGCAACTAAAGGTCTTTGTACCTTGGATAGATATAGTTTCAGGTATCATTCCGATTAATAATATAAAAGCATATGTATTTTTTGATTCAAGTGTGACCTATTTTCTTTTACGTATTATGTAATTTTGTTAGACATTTAAGTTTACCTATAGAAAAGCTAGAAACTCCTCTGAACATAGAAGTTGCGAATAAGGAAATAATTCTCATTAAACACATTCATAGGAATTGTTGCGTAGATATAAGAGAACATAAGTTGATGGTAGATTTAATTCCGATTAAACTGAGAGAACTTAACGTAATTTTTGGGAATAGATTGGTTATTTAACCACAGGTCAATGATAGTGTGTAAACCTTCAGACCTCGAATCAGTCTAAGGTAATATTTTACGATAGTAAATCTCCAAGACATTCTCGTTGTCTGATGATAATGTAAGTTAGGAAATTGTTAAGAAATGAACGTGTAGGTTATTTAGGACACGTGATCGACAAAGACAGAATATTTGTAGATTTAGTGAAGGTGGAGGCACTATCTATATGGTGAGAAATGTGAGATATACACGAACCACAAAAGTCTGAAATATATCTTCACATATAAGGAGTTAAATATGAGGCGGAAAAGGGGGTTAGAATTAATAAAAGATTACAATGGTAAGATTATATATTACCTGGGAAAGGTGAATGTGGTGGCAGATGCTTTAAGTAGAAAGGGTAGGGAGAAGCTGTCAATGTTAACGGCTTAAGATAAGCCAATAACAGAGATGACTAAAAAGGATTTGGAAATGAGGTGATGTCCGTTTATGGATATGAGTCACATGTTAGTACCAGTTATTTATGATGGAGACTCGTCCATCATTATTGGACAGAGTAAAGGAGGCACAACTCAAGGAATGAGGAGTGTGGGTGTATAAGGAAGAGAAATTTCAGAAGGGGAATAGATTAAGTATAAACTCGATAATAAGGGAGTATTAAAATTTGAAGGAAGAATTTGAGTTTAGATAGTACTAGAATTGTTGGTAGCCGAATATGAAGACAGAAGTCGCGAAGTGTGTCAGCAGGTGCCTGGCTTGTCATAAAGTCAAGGCCGAGTATCAGAGATCAAGTAGGTTGTTACAACCATTAGGAATTCCAAAGTGGAAAGGGGAGCACATCACAATGGATTTCGTGATAGGACTTCCAACGACACAGAAAGGGTACGATTAAAAATTAGGTTTAATTTATACCAATTAGTTAAACTCTATGTTAAAGAAATCGTTTCAAAACATGGAGTGCCAGTTTCGATTGTGTCGGATCGGGATCTGCGTTTCACGTCGAACTTTTGAGAGAGTATGCAAGAGCAAATGGGAACACAGCTAAGGTTGAATATGGCATATCAGCCCATAGAAGATATGTTACGGGCCTGCGATAGGGATTTTAAGGAAAGTGGAATGACCACCTACCTTTAGTAGAATTCGCTTATAATAATATTAGCTATCACACAAGTATAGGCATGTCGTCTTACGAAGCGTTATACGGTAGAAAGTGCACATTGTGTTTCACGTGTCGGTATTGCGACCATACAAGCTAGATTATAAGCATGTAATAGAATATGAACCTATTCAGGTTGAAAAAGATTTAACATATGAAGAAATTTATATTCAAATAATTGATAGAAAGGAACAAGTTTTAAGACATAAAATTATATTTTCTGTAAAGATAGTATGGAAAAAACCATAATGCCGAAGAGGCAATGTGGGAACTCGAAGATGAAATGAGGAGTAATTATCCTAGTTTTTTTGTGTAACCTTGTATTGTGATTCTGGGGACAGAATCCTTATAAGGGGGGAAGAATGTAACGATCGAGAATATAGTTTATTCTTATAATTAGGATTTTAATATTTATTAAATAAAATAAATATTTTTGATGGAATGAATTATGTGTTATGTGTTTAAAGGTCGATTTTGGCCTAATGTGTGTGATAATTGATTATGAATATGTGTTGCGATTTCATAGGCGAAATAAAAAATTTTCGAGAAAAGCGCTAAATCACTATTCATAAAACGCGAAAAACGCTCTTTTTGTTTTTTCGATATTTCGAATTACGTTATAGTATTTATTTAAGAAATGGAGACGTAATCTCCAATAAAAATATTTTTATCGAGAAAAGATGTAAAAACACTATTCACACTAAAAATATTTTTTTGTGTTTTCGAATTTTCAGATTACGGCATAGCATTTATTCGGAAACGGGAGACTTAATCTCCAGTAAAAATTTTACAAAAGAAAATTTTTACAATTTCGCTAACCAAACTAGTTAGGAAAACCTAACTAAAAAGGAAATGAGTAACTAAGTTATTTTGGCTAACCAAGCTAATTGGAAGCTTAAGGTTTGGCTTGGCTAGGATTTTATTTGGCTAGGTTTTGGTTTGACTTGGCTAGGATTGAGCCTAGGGTTGAGCCTAGAGTTAGAGTGGTTTGGCTAGGGTTAGACCCAAGAGTGAAGCCAAGGGCAAGCCTAGGGTTAAAACCTAATTACTTAGCATCAAAGTCTTGAAATTTCTATGTGTCATGTGACGCCCCCAAATTCAGGTACCTTCAAACCCGTATTCAGTGCAACACGATACAACTCATATAACATGTTAATTAATATAATAACAACAATTATTACAACAGAGTTCTCTAACTCGAACACGAAGACCTTTAGTTACTTCATTACATGATAGATAATATATTTACATTACAAAAGTCTATCTATTACAAATAACTATCCTCGGCTATTCATTAAACTTGCCCTTGCCTTTGTCTTTTCTGGACCCTTCTACTCGATCATGCTTAGATGAAAATATTTATATTTAAAGTAAGAATGAGCATTCAATTGCTCAGCAAGTAATAACAGTTAACAATAATATATGCAAGAAATAAATGTTTTCTTTGAGATATGGTTTGATAATAGAACAAGATTGTAAAGCAATTGAAACATGTCTTGTTTGCATTTTCGAAACAACATACTGACTTTTCAATATTGAGTGGTCGCAAGACCATGAACTTTTTTTTTTTCTGATTTTTTGTGAAAAGGTTTTAACACAAATTTATCTGTAAACCATCTAGCTTACGGGCACAGTGGGTGATCAGCCCGTTATGCCTTGTATTGATCAATACTATCTTACATGAACGACATTTGCGTTCATCGTCACTGCCTTTTTACGCAATATAAAATTTTCCAATTCAGGGATGTTCATTCTCAGTGTGGAGTCCAAACCAAAGTAATTTAGTTGGACAACTCTATCTATTCAATAATAATATTTTAAGACTTAATGTAAAAGAAATAAAATATTTTAATCCGTGTCTAGCCAAGTCAAATGGCTTAGACTTCTCTTAAACAATTTATACATACTGAATTTCAACAGGTACACACCATAACAAGCTATATCAAGGATTTTGATAACTTTACATAGCATATAAACTTTTCTTTAATCTACAATCGAACAGAATTAAAGATATTTACTCATTTCGAATGTAACTCAAGGTTAGGATACTTGCTTTGCTCGTAGTTTAACAACTATTGTTATCTCTTATTTCACGTATCCTGTATGATTTTAAGTTCACAGAAAGGCACATGTCAATGAAAGTAGTATGCACACAAGCCAATCATATTTGATATAATGTAGCATATACTTTGTAATCTTATTCATTTATTAATAAAAGAATAGATTGTCTTAAAAGGCATTTTATATTATTTACATAATGATGTTATATTAAATGTGATAAACCCATAGTTTTGAGCAATGCTTTTAGAATCATGATGGTGATCATGCTAATGAGATCTAAATTCAAGATAGCTCACAAACTAAAATCGTTCCTAATCGTTGGATTACTAAAAAGGGGATTACTGAATCCGGATAGATTAGTACATACGTTGCTTTCTCTTAGGAAGAGGATGATTGATCTCATAATCATTTGTGTGGAGACACTAAAGCAAGTATGTAGGTGCTTATTGGAGAATAAGTTCACTGAACGTGACTCGCTAAGGAATACCTAATGGAGTTTTACTCGACTGTCAATAGGAATTCCTCTAGTGATAGTAGTACAAGTGATCCTTGGACTTGAGATCATCATAGTATCTTGTGTATGATGAGTTATACTTTGACATGTCCCTTAACACCTTTGGGGTATATCAAAGGGTATGATTGGATATAATAAGTTGTACATGGAGATAGGTGAATGATCAACAAAGAATCTACCACGTCTAGTAAAAGATGTGAATGTCCTATGTGATTCGATAAATGACAACTCAGTAGTCCTTGGCCAAGGCAGAATGAAATTAGAAAGGAGTTTCTAATTTGCATTATTTAGAGTTGTGCATTTTGGAATCGAAATACATATAATTAAATAAAATAAGACTTGACAGTAAATTCATGTCTTATATTTAATTAGGACATTGTATGGTAGAAGGATTGAATTGTACGGTAACTATTCACTGAAAGGTTCTTTTGTGATTAATGTTGAAATCTATATTATCTGGAAAGTCGTTGATCGCTAAGAGGGCTTACCCTTATTGTAGAATAAATATTATTTATTTAAATGAATTAAATAGTTTGATTTATTTATTTAAATAAGATTAGAATTGTTCTAATTGATTTATTCACAACCGGTTTAATATGGAGAACCTAAAGGGTCACACCGCAAAAGAAAAATATTTATTTAAGAAGTAAATGACATAATTGTAATAATAAGTTAAGTGTATTTAATTTAGTCTATGGAGATAGAATAAATTAAGACAAAACTAATGAATTACCCATTGTAGTTGGCACGTTTTACTAATTACACCATTGAACTTTTAATTTTTTAAATTACCCCATTAAACTAATTATTATTTTGAAATTGGGTCATTCTGTTAAAAAATTAAATGAACGTTAATTTTTTATCAGCAAAACTAATAAATTAACCACTGTAGTTGACACGTTTTACTGATTACACCATTGAACTTTTAATTTTTCAAATTACCCCAGTAAACTAATTATTATTTTGAAATTGGGTCATTTCGTTAAAAAAATTAAACAGACGTTAATTTATTATCTACGATGGCTCTGGAAAGAGAAATACAAAAATTAAAAATATTACTTATGTGGCAAAAAAATTATAAAAAAACTTGAAAGTGAAAACAAAAAGATCAAAATATTTTTAGTACTTTGGTCTCAGATGTTTATCAATTGAAGAAACTTTAACAATAGAAATAAAAGCACGGTAATCGACAACAACCACATCTTGCATCTGCCTTTAAATTCTCTTCGCATCCACCTGTAGAAGTTCCAACTTCTATCAAATCATAAATACAATCCCAACAAAATTAATTTAACCAAATATTACTACCACATGTGTGTGTGTGTGTATATATATATATATATATACAGTACATTTCTTAAGCTCACCCTTAGCCGGCTCACCCCAAGCTCACCCCCCTTTAGCGACGGACCTGGCGATGGTTTGATCATACAACCGTCGTCTATACTTTAGCGACGGACAATATATAGCGTCTCTAAAAGTATAGACGACGGTTGTATAACCAAACCGTCGCCGGATCCGTCGCTAAATGGGGGTGAGCTTAGGATGAGCCAGATAAGGGTGAGCTTAAGATCCGGACCGTGTATATATATATATATATATATATATATATATATATATATATATGTATATATACATATACATATACATATACATACACACACATAAATATAGAGAGAGATTAGGGAAGGAGTGGACTTTGTGGAGGTGGTTGAGAGTGAAGGAAAGGAGTTCAGAGACATATAAGGCTGCTAAGTGTCGGAGGCGAGAGGGAGGAAACCTACTGCAACACAATTTACTTCATCTATTGTTGTTGTTGGGGATTCGAACTCCATTATTATATCTAATGCTGAATTTTGAAGCTCAATACAATGTTTTGGGTACTCGGATCTCAGAATTTTCATAGATTTTAGAGAGAAAATACGCATATCTATTTGATCTGGAAGAAGGGGGAGAAGAGAGAGAGAGATGGGAGGAAGGAAGAGAGAGAATAAATAAAATTTATATTTTTTCTTTTTTCTTTTTCACGACCACAAATGATAAAAACTAAAACGATTTAACAGTCGTGAGGTAGAGATAACAGAATGACCCAATTTCAAAATAATAATTAGTTTAATGGGATAATTTGAAAAATTAAAAGTTCAATGGTGTAATCAGTAAAACGTGCCAACTATGGTGGGTAATTCATTAGTTTTGCCATTAAATTAAATAGCTTAATATTTATTATTTAATATTTTGAAAATATTAAATATAAATTAATAAGAGTAGTCTTATTATTATTATTACTATTACTATTATTTAATTCCTAATAGGGATTGGGAAATATTTAATAGAAGTACTCTCCCATGAATTCCTAATTGGATTAGGAGCATAATTAATTAAAGGAGTTTAATTATAAAAGAAACCCTAATCCTAAATAGTTTAGGGAAGGGTTATTCCTACATCTATAAATAAGAGGAGTCTTATCATAGATTGGGGTTACACACTCTTGCATTAGATTGTGGAGAGTACTTGCAATTTCTATAGAGATAGAAACTAGGGTTTTGCCAATACCCAACTTCTTGAATACCTATTCTTCCTTGGTGGATCACCTCTAGAGGCCAAATACTTGGGTGGCTAACGTTGATCAAAGGGAGGAATCTCATCTGTATAATTCGAGGAGAACACGAAGGACTAGGAGTCGAACTTGTACCTGAGGAAGTTTTGATCTACGAGGGTATAATTCTTATTCTCTTTCTCTTTCGTTTAATTGATAATTGAACACAAGGATAGATCATGGTGATGGTTTGTATGAAAATTTTAAAATCCGTTTTATCACGCTTGTAATGTCCGGAAAATTTTAAACACTGTATCAAATTTATTTTTATAAATAAATTCATTTTATATAATTTTTATTTAATTTGGATCCATGTAAGCAGTATTATTCAAATTTATAAATTAATCCTAACATTTAATTTCAAGAAAATTGGGAAAAGAGGATGAATAAATGAATTCTTGTAAATAAAGAATTATGGTTAAAAATAATAATAATAATAATAAATGAATAAATAAATAATAAATATCTTAGATAAATAATTAATTGGGTTCGTCATTTAATTTCAATACAATGTGCTTAGATTAAATCGGGTCATTTTATTGGACTGGCCCAAATTTCCATCTTAAATTCCTTTTTGGGCCGTTTTTTTTAATTCACTTAGCTGGTTCAACTCTATTGGGCTGAGCCCATTTCAATTCTTTCCATGCCGGGTCGGGTTGACTCAAACCAATGGGTTAAGTCCATTTTGTTTTCAATTGGGGCAACCAGTGAGCTAAAGAGGGATAACCGGCAATTCGTTTGGGGGAGGGTTTCAAGAAGAGGAAACTGATTTGGGGAAAACAGCCGAGCAAATCAGTCAAAGCTTCAATCCATCAGTCGAGTAAAGAACGGGGGAAAAAGGCGCCGGCGAAGGGCTTGAATCGACCGACAGCGTGAAGAAGAACCAGCAGGCGAAGAGGGTTTCGCCACGGGCGACTGGACACACGACGAACGGACCAACGGGTTAGAGCGTGCTGCGACGTGACTGGTGGGGTTTCACAGCTCGAGGGTTGCCGGCAAATCGCGGCTTGGATTGATAGGTTGATATGAGCGATTGACAGCCCACTCCTTCCTACCGTTGGTCCCTGTTGAGCAATTAAGGTAATACCCATCTAAATTGGACAAACGATTTCCTATAAATTGGGTGTCCAAACCCTAGCCCAGTTACCGAGTTTTGTGAAGTCCAAATTGGGGAGAGAAAAACAAGTCACAGAGAGGAGCGACTGTAAATGTCCGTCTGGGTGGAGTATTGTGGACGACGACGAAGAACGGCAACTCGAACCACACACAGGTATACCAACAAGCGTTTGTGATAGTTCTAGGGGTTTTGTGTAAATTCTTTTTTTCTGTACAAGTTTTTTTCTCTGTATCTGGAATGGTAATGCCAAACGTGTTGTGTGGTTACACTGAGTTGGGCCAATTGATTTCTGAAACTGGTATTCAATTGTGTGAACACCTTTGGGTAATTTATTCTGGGTTTTGTATGGAAATATTCCTCTAAATTGGGAAATCTGTATTGTATTGGGATTTAGTTTTGGATGTTGCTTTGGTTTGAAAACCCAGAACATTGTATTAAAATTTTTGGGTAATAAATTGTTAATAACCTTGTTGGTTTTGATTCAAAGAAAGCTGGTACTATACGGTTTGGGTTGTAATATAACTGGAAATCTGGTATTGTGGTAGTAATATTATTGAGTAGTATAATTTCTGCTATGGGTTGATGTACACTGTATTGGAGTGTGTATTAAAATGCTTGGGTTGAGCTGTTTCCTTTCCATCTGGGATATGTTTCTGGCAGCTCAATTAGGAACAGTAGTTAGGCTTAAATTGAGTTCCTATATGCCCACCCCCTGTTTGGTGTGATGACTGAATGAGCCAAGTTGGGCTATGATTTCAGTCCAGAAACTTGAATAAGCTGTGTCACTAAGAAAGTTTTTAAGTCATAACTGCATAATAAAAATTGGCTATGATAGCCACGAATAAGGTGAATAAAGTAATTATTTAATTATTATTTAACTAATGTTAAAAGATAATTAAAATAAAGTTAATATGATAATTCTTATTATATAGTAAATAAGATAATAAATGTTTAATTATTATAACAATTAAATATGAATAAATATTTAATTATTATTTAATAATAATAATAATAATTAAATATTACTAAAGTTAATAAAATAATTATTTATTATTTATTAATAAATAATAAATAAAGATAATAAATATTTAATTATTATTTAATAATAATAATTAAATATGAATAAAGTTAATAAAATAATTATTTATTATTTATTAATAAATAATAAATAAAGATAATAAATATTTAATTATTATTTAATAATAATAATAATTAAATATGAATAAAGTTAATAAAATAATTATTTATTATTTGTTAATAAATAATAAATAAAGATAATAAATATTTAATTATTATTTAATAATAATAATAATTAAATATGAATAAAGTTAATACAATAAATTTATAAATAAAGATAATAAATATTTAATTATTATTTAATAATAATAATAATTAAATATGAATAAAGATAATAAAATAATTGTTTATTATTTATTAATAAATAGTAAATAAAGGTACTAAGTATGAATAAAGTTATTGAATAAGAAGGAAATTAACTACTTAATCATTAATGAAATAATGATTAAGTATAAGGGAGATTTATAAGTTCATTAGTTAACTGTGGCCCTTAATAAATAGTGATTATAAACACTTAATGATTAATTAAATATATTAAGTGTGTCAAGTATTAAATCAATGTTGAATAAGAGACAAGGTTAATGATTACTAAATTACCCCTAAGGTAAATAGTGATTAAGAGTGGATCAACTAAATAATTGATCAACGGTTTTCTGTTGTCTTTAAACCAAAATAAATTTATTAAACCATACCTAGATACAATTAAAGGTAATAAATTGAGTATTCGAATGATAGTGATCATGATTAATTATTATCTAATAGCTAAAGGTCATTAATAAATTTCTATTTAGCTAATGTCAATTAGTAATTAAATATAGATGATGAATTTTACCTGTTGAGCAAAAGGCATAGTAAGAGGTGCCAATATACAACTGTTAATTGATAAATCGACTTTACCCGATGATAGGTCACTCGAGATCAATTAATTAAAGCTAAGATTTAAATTGTAGCTGAGCAAACAGGCAAGTTCCTAACCCTAAACTTCTTTCATTTTTTGCAAGTTCTTCTCACTCAATTTTTGGCATTGAGCAAGCTTTTAAACCTTATGCATTGTTTTAATTCGTGCAAAAAGGTATATATTGTTGCAAGTTATTCTTTAAGCTTGAATCTTATTTCCGAGCACGCTTTAAGTGGTCTAATTACTTTTAAAATTATTCCACATCTGTATATTTATTGACAATCGTGCATTCGAATTCGTATATTTAAATTCAGAAATCTATAAACCATTCATGGTTAAGTCTGAACCCTTGTTCGGTCAGACAATTTTGTGAAAATTTATAAAAGCTATCCGAACCAATCAATGGTAAGGATTCTTAGACTGTATGAACACCCCTTTATTTATAGGGGAGTACCCCACGTACCGTATATAAGGTACAAATAGCAGAATTAAATGTTATGCATATACATAGGGTACGCGAGGCTGATCCCCTCAAGTACGTTTTTCTGTAGCCAGTAACCAGAGGGTCAACCAGCTATTGACTCCTCTGGAAGTTATCGTTCAAAGTCTATTTGACTATCAATTGTTCTAAAAGCATTTAATGTTCTTGCTTCTGATTATTCTATTGTTGAAATCCTTTTAATATTCCTTCATCATGATATATCTTTATTGTTGCACATTAAACTTGCTGGGCAAACTCGTTGCTCATTCTTGCTATATCATGACTTCATTGCAGCTAAACCCGAGACGTCAGGGAAGAATAAAGGAAAAGACAAGATGAAGTGATAGACTTCTCGTAGCAGACTTTAGATTTATGTGTTAGTTAATTACGGTTAATGTAATTTAACCCTGATAGCTATTTAGGGTATGTATTGTGTAAATGTTTAAGGTTAATCGTATTCTGGGACTAGTAACACCTTGTAATGAACAACGTATGTTTATTATATTCCGCACTTTCAGATATCATATGTTGTTAGAGGTGAATGTTTGTATTGGATCGTGATGACCAGATCCGGGTATTTGGAGACCCGAATTTGGGGGCGTCACAACGCTTCCGCCCTATTTGTGTAATTTGATTGCATGCTTGCGTAATATACAAACCTTACAGTGGTATCAGAGCCTAATTCTTGTGTTAATTATTGATTTTGATGATTCCATGTATGAATTGATATGCGATACGATCGGATTTTTGGGCTGGAAAAAATTTTCTGAATCTGCGTCGCGACGCAGCCGCGCCGCTTCCAGTTCATTCTGGAGCGCGGTCGCGCCCTAACCCAGAAAACGTTTCTTGGGATCCAGCGCGGCCGCGTCGCTCGTAGTTCAAATTTGAGCGCGGTCGCGCTGGTGTGCAGACTTTGAAATTTTTTTTTGTTTTTCTCAATTAACATAAATGTTTATTTAATTGATAAAAGTTTAAAATAAAGATGTTTATTTTATCTGGAATAGGATTTCAGATTGCTAAAATTAATGGAGTTTAATTTGGATTTGGGTTTTGATTAAAATAAAAGAGTTTATTTTGTTTCAAAACTAAATATTAGCAAAACTTTAGCCCATTAATTGATATCAATGCATATATGGAATGCTTTTATTATTCATGGGATGAATGTTATTTATTGATACATATAGAAATATCTATGATAATAAATAGGGATTGATTATGGACTATTGACTAATGTGTGATTGGATTTATTTTAGTGGATGCTTGAATGTATAGGTTTTTACAAATGGGGTCTGCGTACCTCGTCTTTTTCTAATTTTTCTTAATGTAAATTCTATCTCCCTCCTATGTACTTCCCCTTGACTGCTAATCAAGGTTTCTATTTATTGTAAATAGTTTATGTAATAGGACTAGTTAGAATTAATTTTGAAGAATTGGAGACAAATGAGCAAGGAGCACTTGAAGACCCGTTTGTATTGGAGCCCGGGTTTAAATATAATAGTTATATTTAAATTTAATTCTTGCACCTTAGGTTTGACCTTTTGGTTTACTTGGTGGCTCTAGTGAACCAAACTAGAATAAAAGTCCATAATCAATCCGGGTAGAATATAGTATTCTATATGTGCATGTTTACTATATATATTATATATTATACAACATGCTTCGCATGTTAAATAATATGACACGTATTTTATATATATATGTGCATGTGCGCTAAACAAGATGAGACTAATAATTACAAACCCCTCAAAGGAATTATATTAAGTCCTAAACGTTCAAAGATATTTGGAATATCGAACGTCGCCTTGTAGCATGGTAAAGCGATAGAGTATTAAATATTTAATATGAGTTTGTTGTATCACACAAGGCAAGTATTAAATATTTAAGATTTTGCTTTATCACATTTAATGCTTATAAATAGACTGAACGATATTATTTTGTTGTGTCACATAAGGACAGTGTTTTTATTTCGAATATATGGAAGTGCTAGGTTGGACTTAACTTGGATAATTTTGATTCGGATGTGTCACACTTGATCAAAATAATCTAAGAGGCAAAATACAAGGAGTTACATAGTGATGTAATTGACAATAGTTGTCTACCAATTTATTTATATATAGTTTGTTGTGTCACACAAGGCTATATACATTTGAAATAGGATCCTTATTCTCACTAGCAAATCTTTAATTAGAATTGCTGAACTATATAATGAGGGTAATATAGTTTGATGAAAATAGTGGGAGATACCAATTTAAATAAAGACCTAATTTATTTTGGTAATTAATTAAATGAATGAATGCTAAAATGTTATCTATTTTCACATGCAGAATTTAAAAATGTCAAACTCACTATCACTGCGTAGCATACTTGATGCTAACAAACTGATCGGACCGAATTACACGGACTGGTTAAGGAATCTGAGAATTGTTCTCACTGCTGAAAAGATTTCTTATGTCCTAAATTCGCCAGTCCCTGCAAGTGTTGCAGAAACAGCCTCTGAGGAAGAGATTGCTTCTTTCAGAAAGTGGCAAGATGATGCAATCATGGCTCAATACATCATGCTCGCATCCATGAGTAACGAGCTTCAGCGTCAGCATGAAACTATGGATGCTCCTACTATATTGCTGCATCTCAAAGAGTTGTATGGTGAGCAAAGTAGGACTGCTAGATATCAGATATCTAAGGAGGTCTTCCGATCTCGTATGACCGAGGGCACTGCTGTTGAGACTCTTGTCCTTAACATGATCAATCTGATTGAACAACTTAGACAGCTTGGGTTCGTGATGGATGGGGAGTTAAGCCAAGATTTGATCTTGCAGTCACTCCCGGACACCTTCTCACAATTTGTTGTAAATTTTCACATGAATAAGTTGGACGTCAGCTTGCCTGAGTTACTTAACATGTTGAAAACTGTTGAAGGTCACTTCTCATCCAACAAGAACCAAGTCTTACTAGTGGATGATTCTTCCAAGAAAAGGAAGAGGCCCAAGGTATCTTCTGAAAAGAAGAAAAATAAGAAGGCTAAGGGCAAGGTGAAGAGAAAGGATAAAAAGAAATCTGATCCAGATAGCAAAGGAATTTGCTACCATTGCAATAAGCCGGGACACTGGAAGAAGAACTGCAAGCAGTATCTTGCGGACCAAAAGAAGCTTGGAGAAGCATTGACTTCCGATCTAGGTTTGTTCATGATTGAAATTAATTTTTTTGAAAGTCAAAATTCTACTTGGGTATTGGATACCGGCTGTAGTTCTCACATATGTAATAATATGCAGGGACTAAACAGAAGTAGAAAGCTGAACAAGGATGAAGTCGTCCTACGAGTGGGAAATGGAGCAAAGGTTGTTGCATTAGCTGTAGGGACTTATTGTTTAGCACTGCCTTCGAGCAAGTTCATTAGTTTAAATAATTGTTATTATGTTTTGACACTCATTAGAAACATTATTCAATTTCTGTATTGGATATGGATGGTTTTGATATTATAATAAAGAACAATAGTTGTTCTATGTATAATAAAAATGTTTTATATGGTGTTGGGAACCTACTGAATGGACTTTACATACTTGACTTGCATGAAAATATATTTCAAATTAAACAAACTAAGAAAAGAAAAAGAGATGATGTTAATTATACCTTTATGTGGCACTGTAGACTCGGTCATATCAATGAAACAAGATTATCCAAGTTGCATAAAGATGGGCTTTTAGAGCTATCTGATTACGAATCATATCCAACTTGTGAATCTTGTCTCATGGGTAAGATGACTAAATCTCCTTTTAGTGGAAAAGGAGAAAGAGTTACAAAGTTGTTAGCATTGGTACACACAGACGTATGTGGACCTATGACAACGAATGCACGAGGAGGGTATTCTTATTTTATTACTTTCATTGATGATCATTCTAGATTTGGATATGTGTATTTAATGAAATACAAATCTGAATCGTTTGAAAAGTTCAAAGAATTCAGAAGTGAAGTAGAGAAGCAAACTGGTAAGAGTGTTAAGATTCTTCGATCGGATCGAGGAGGGGAATACTTAACCAATGAGTTTCTCAATTGTCTCAAAGAAAATGGTATAATCTCACAATGGACTCCACCAGGGACGCCACAGTTGAATGGCGCATCTGAAAGGAAAAATCGAACATTGTTGGACATGGTTCGTTCTATGATGAGTTTTATCGACCTTCCAGTATCCTTCTGGGGTTATGCCCTAGAAACGGCTGCATATCTACTTAACAAGGTACCTACCAAATCCGTCCCAAAGACTCCATATGAGTTATGGACAGGGAGGAAACCAAATCTTAAGTATGTTAAGACTTGGGGTTGTCCAGCTTATGTCAAAAGGTTTGAGCAAGATAAGCTAAAGACTAGATCCGACAAGTGTAGATTTGTGGGTTACCCTAAAGAAACTGTAGGGTATTATTTCTATCATCCTACTGATCAAAAGGTGTTTGTAGCGAAACACGCTGCCTTCTTGGAAAAGGAGTTTATCCTTGAAGGGGTCAGTGGGAGTAAGATATATCTTGAAGAAGTTCAAGAACTACAAGCTGCTACGGATCAAAGTCAGGTACCTAACTAAGTAGAAGAACCTACTGTACCACAACCTATTCGTAAATCTGGAAGAGTACCGAAGATACCTGATAAGTATGGATTCATCATAGAGGATGATGATGAGGTACGTATCATAGATGATGATGATCCATTGACTTACGAAGAGGCTATGAGTAGTGAAGACTCAGAGAAATGGCTAGAAGCCATGAAATCCGAGATGGACTCCATGTATGAGAACCAAGTATGGACTTTGGTTTCACCACTTGAGGGCATTAAACCTATTGGGTGTAAATGGGTCTTTAAGAGAAAGACTGGAACAGATGGCAAGGTAGAGACCTATAAGGCCCGACTGGTTGCAAAAGGTTTCAAACAAAGATAAGGAGTTGACTATGATGAAACCTTCTCACCAGTAGCTATGCTCAAGTCCATTCGGATTTTGCTTGCAATTGCAGCTTATTATGACTACGAGATCTGGCAAATGGACGTAAAAACGGCCTTCCTCCATGGAGAGCTTGAGGAAAATGTATATATGATACAGCCAGAGGGTTTTGTTTCAACGGTTGGAACAAACCAAGTCTGTAAGCTACAATGATCCATTTATGGGTTGAAGCAAGCTTCTCGAAGGTGGAACATCCGTTTTGATGAGATAATCAAAAGGTTTGATTTTATCAAAAACGAGGATGAACCATGTGTGTACAAGAAGGTTAATGGGAGTGCTGTATCATTCCTTGTATTATATGTTGATGATATATTACTGATAAGGAATGATGTTCCTATGTTACAGTCGATCAAAATTTGGTTATCTAAACACTTCTCCATGAAGGACTTGGGTGAGGCATCCTATATTTTGGGGATAAAGATCGATAGAGATAGATCTAAAAGGATGTTTGGCTTGACCCAAGGAAAGTACATTGACTCGATGCAAAAGAGGTTTAGCATGGACGATTCCAAGAGAGGTCTCATGCTGATGAGCCATGGAATACATCTCTCCAAGAAACAGGCCCCAAAGACACTTGAGGAGAGACACCGTATGAGTAAGATTCCTTATACTTCCGCAATAGGATCTATCATGTACGGTATGATATGTACTAGACCAGATGTCGCTCATGCACTTAGTGTAACGAGTAGATATCAGTCAAATCCAGGAGAAGAGCACTGGAAGGCAGTGAAAAACATCCTAAAGTACTTGAGAAGAACTAAGGATGTATTTCTTGTCTACGGTGGATCTGAATTGAAACTAGAGGGCTATACAGACTCAAGTTTTCAAACGGACCAAGATGACAGTAAATCCGTTTCAAGGTACGTGTTTACCTTAAATGGTGGCGTAGTGAGTTGGAAAAGTTCCAAGCAGCAAACAGTTGCTGATTTAGTGACAGAGGCAGAGTACATAGCTGCAAGTGAAGCTGCAAAGGAAGCTGTTTGGATGAAGAAGTTCATAACTAAACTTGGAGTGGTTCCTAGCATTAGAGGACCAGTACCTTTATTCTGTGACAACAACGGAGCTGTTGCGCAGGCTAAGGAACCCAGGTCTCATCAGAAATCCAAACACGTGTTGCGGCGTTTTCATTTGATTAGAGAGATCATTGAAAGAGGAGATGTCACCGTGGAGCGTGTGGACTCTCAAGACAACATTACAGATCCATTTACTAAAGCTTTAACACAACAACAATTTGATCGTCACTTAGAGAAGATGGGTATTAGATATCATGGCGATTGGCTTTAGTGCAAGTGGGAGATTGAAAGTAGTATGCACACAAGCCAATCATATTTGATATAATGTAGCATATACTTTGTAATCTTATTCATTTATTAATAAAAGAATTGATTTTCTTAAAAGGCATTTTATATTATCTACATAGTGCTGTTATATTAAATGTGATAAACCCATAGTTTTGAGCAATGCTTTTAGAATCATGATGGTGATCATGCTAATGAGATCTAAATTCAAGATAGCTCACAAACTAAAATCGTTCCTAATCGTTGGATTACTAAAAAGGGAATTAGTGAATCCGGATAGATTAGTACATACGTTGCTTGCTCTTAGGAAGAGGATGATTGATCTCATAATCATTTGTGTGGAGACACTAAAGTAAGTATGTAGGTGCTTATTGGAGAATAAGTTCACTGAACGTGACTCGCTAAGGAATACCTAACGGAGTTTTACTCGACTGTCAATAGGAATTCCTCTAGTGATATTAGTACAAGTGATCCTTGGACTTGAGATCATCATAGTATCTTGTGTATAATGAGTTATACTTTGACATGTCCCTTAAGACCTTTGGGGTATATCAAAGGGTATGATTGGGTATAATAAGTTGTACATGGAGATATGTGAATGATCAACAAAGAATCTACCACGTCTAGTAAAAAATGTGAATGTCCTATGTGATTCGATAAATGACAACTCAGTAGTCCTTGGCCAAGGCAGAATGAAATTAGAAAGGAGTTTCTAATTTGCATTATTTAGAGTTGTGCATTTTGGAATCGAAATACATATAATTAAATAAAATAAGACTTGACAGTAAATCCATATCTTATATTTAATTGGGACATTGTATGGTAGAAAGATTGAATTGTACGGTAACTATTCACTGAAAGGTTATTTTGTGATTAATGGTGAGGCGGGAAGATATCCCGAAGACTGCATTTAGAACTCGTTACGGGCACGGTGGCACGGTTCAACCAAGATAGAAAGAAGAGTCAGGAGGCTGCCAAAGCGGGAAGCAGCGGAGGCAGCAACCCCAATAAGCGCAAATGGAATGAAAGCCAATCGTTCGGGAGCAATAAATCTGGAGGAGAGGCTAAGAAAAGTGGGAAGTGCAACAACTGCGGGAAGAATCACTCGGGGGAGTGCATGAAAGGGAAAAGCGTTTGTTACCGATGTGGACAACCGGGGCACATGGCTCCTCAGTGTCCGAACAAACAGAAAGGAGGATGTTTCTCTTGTGGATCACCCGACAACCAGATTAAGGATTGCCCGAAGAGGAAGGGTGACGTCGGGAGTGGCAACAAGAGCAACAACAACAGCGGGAACAACAACCGGCTGAGCTACGGGGCACCAGCCAGTATAGCCAACAGACCCACAGCCCGCACATTCAACATGACCGTTTAGGATGCCATGGAATCCAGGGACATGGTGTCAGGTATCATCCCAATCAATGATATAAATGCATATGTGTTATTTGATTCGGGTGCTACCTGCTCTTTTGTTTCCGAAGAATTTGCTAGTCAGTTAAATTTACCTCGTGAAAAGTTAGAACACCCTATGAACGTAGAAGTAGCAAACAAGGAAATTATCCCTGTAGAATGCATTCATAGGAACTGTTGTGCTGAATTGCGATGAGTTAAGCTCAATGTGGATCTGATACCAATTCGGCTGGGAGAATTTGATGTAATCCTGGGAATGGATTGGCTATCAATTCACGGGGCAGTTATTGATTGTAAGAAGAAATGTGTACACCTGAAGACTCCTAACAAGTCGAAGGTGGTATTCTATGGTAATAAATCACCAAGACAATCTTGTTGTCTTACTATGATGCAAACCAAGAAATTGCTTAAGAAAGGTTGCATATGTTATTTGGCCCATGTGGTTGATACTCGTCAGGTCGGGGATGAGATGAGTCAAATACCAATCGTGAGGGATTTCGCCGATGTCTTCCCAGATGAGCTTCCGGGACTACCGCCGGACAGGGAAATCGAGTTCGTTATCGATTTGGTATCGGGAACCGCACCAATATCGAAGCCGCCGTATCAAATGGCACCTGTAGAAATGAAGGAGTTAATGGTTCAACTGCAGGAACTGTTAGACAAGGGTTATATCAGACCGAGCGTATCCCCGTGTGGAGTGCCAGTTCTGTTTGTAAAGAAGAAGGATGGTTCTATGAGGCTTTGTATCGACTATCGGGAGTTGAACAAAGTTACGATTAAGAATAGGTATCCGCTTCCTAGGATTGACGATCTGTTTGATCAACTTAAGGGAGCGAAGTACTTTTCAAAAATTAACCTAAGAACAGGCTATCATCAGCATAAGGTGAGGCAGGAAGATATCCCGAAGACTGCATTCAGAACTCGTTACGGGCACTTCGAGTTTTTGGTAATGTCATTTGGATTAACAAATGTGCCCGTGACATTTATGGATATGATGAACAGAGTGTTCAATCAGTACCTGGACAAGTTCGTAGTCGTATTCATCGATGACATCTTGGTCTATTCAGAGTCAGAGGAGGAGCATACTGAACATTTAAAGATTGTATTAGAAGCTCTCAGAAGGGAGAAGTTGTATGCAAAGTTTTCTAAGTGTGAGTTTTGGTTGCAGAGGGTGCAATTTCTGGGTCATGTCATCGACAAAAATGGTGTTTCGGTGGACCCAGCAAAGGTAGAAGCAGTTATCAATTGGGAGCAGCCGAAGATGCCAACAGAGATCAGGAGCTTTTTGGGATTAGCAGGATACTATGGAAGATTCATACAGGACTTTTCAAAGATAGCATCGCCGTTGACCAATCTCACCAGAAAAACAGTTAAGTTCATTTGGTCGGAGAAGTGTGAGAAGAGTTTTATGGAGCTAAAGAAGAGGCTTAGCCAAGCACCGGTGTTGACCTTACCCGACAACACTGGGGGCTTCGTAGTGTATAGCGATACGTCACACAAAGGTCTTGGTTGTGTGCTGATGCAGCACGACAAGGTTGTTGCGTACGCATCACGTCAGCTGAAGGATTATGAGAAGGGTTACCCGACTCATGACCTGGAGTTAGCCGCGGTAGTTTTCGCCTTGAAGATTTAGAGGCACTATCTATACGGGGAGAAGTGCGAGATATATACAGATCACAAGAGTCTAAAATATATCTTCACTCAGAAGGAGCTGAACATGAGGCAGCGCCGATGGTTAGAATTGATCAAGGATTACGATTGTGAGATTTTGTACCATCCGGGCAAAGCAAATGTGGTGGCTGATGCCTTAAGCAGGAAAGGCAAGGTGAAATTGATGCAGCTGATAACTCAGGAGGAATTGATAAAGGATTTTGAGCGTCTGGAATTGGGGGTTAAGTATCCGATGGAGACGGAGGGAAAATTATTTACCGTGACAGCAGGTCCGACTCTACTGGATAAGATAAAGGAGGCTCAAGAATTTGACGAGGAGTGCATTGACATTAAGAAGCAACTATCGGAGGGAAAAACATTGAAGTACAAGATTGATAGCACAGGATTGCTGAGGTTCGAGGGAAGGATCTGGATACCTTACGTACCAGACTTGAGGGAAGAAATATTGCAGGAGGCCCATAATACGAGGTTTTCGGTACATTCGAGTAGCACCAAGATGTATCAAGATCTTCGTCAGCATTATTGGTGGCCGCATTTGAAAGGAGAAGTTGCAGAATACGTCAGCCGGTGTTTAACTTGTCAGAGGGTCAAGGCAGAGCACCAGCGGCCGAGCGGATTGTTGCAACCTTTGGAGATTCCGGAGTGGAAGTGGGAGCACATCACAATGGATTTTGTGGTAGGACTTCAACGACACAGAAAGGTCTAGACGCCATCTGGGTGATCGTAGATCGTTTGACCAAGTCTGCCCATTTTCTACCAATCAAGATCAGGTACAAATTAGAGCAGTTAGCGAAACTTTACGTAAAGGAGATAGTATCGCGCCATGGAGTGCCGGTATATATTGTATCTGACAGAGATCCGCGCTTCACGTCAAATTTTTGGAGAAGCCTACAGGAAAGAATGGGGACACAGTTGAGAATGAGTACGACGTATCATCCTTAGACTGATGGTCAGAGCGAGCGAACGATTCAGACCCTGGAAGATATGCTCCGAGCAGTCGTGATGGACTTAGGGGGCAGCTGGGACGATCACTTGCCCTTGGTAGAGTTCGCTTATAACAATAGTTACCATGCTAGTATTACATGCCACCGTACGAAGCGTTGTATGGGAGGAAGTGTCGAACGCCGTTATGTTGGGATGAGGTTGGTGAACAGAGATTGTTGGGACCAGAATTGGTACAGCAAACCGTGAAAATCATTAAAGTAATAAGACAACGGTTAGTAGCAACTCAGGATCGTCAAACAAAGTATGCCGACTTACATCGTCAGAAACGAGACTTTGAAGTAGGCAGCTTTGTATTTTTGAAGGTATCTCCCTGGAAGGGGAAGATCCGTTTTGGGAATGTCGACGCCGGGTTTTCTCGCTTTCTAGTTTTGCGACTGTTTGTCCTTTTCCGATTTTTAGCCTTTTGGTTTAGATGATTTTTGGAAAAGGTCGGCATTGAGGTCGACGGGGTTTTGAAAGATCGCTTTTTATGATGAGCCAATTAACCAGAGTCGCCAGTTGGTATATTTGAAATGGATGTACCAACTCATCCGAGTTTTCGCCTTTTTTTTTATAAATCGCTGGCTCATATGTGACTCCGAATTAATTAGTCTGCGAATCGAGATTCATAGAGTTCGGGGGCTTGCTTAAGTGAGGGGAAGGTGTTAGGCACCCCTCGACTTCCGTGAAACACGGTTACCGCAATCTTGATGCTTTCCTATCCTTTAATTCATGAAACGTGTGCGTGTGCGCGTGTGTGTGTGTGTGCCTACATGAATGTTGTGGTGAGTTTGTATGACAGAATCATTTGGATTTTTTAGGGAAAATCGTGCTTTGATTTGAGAATGCTTCGGAATGTCCTTCGATTTATACGAGAAAGCTTGATTCTTTATAAGAAAGGTTTGATTTTAATTTGTCAAAACAATGAGACTTTCATTAGGTGTCGTTTTGGTGAAACAAGAGTTTTAAACCTTCGTCAAAATAGGAATCGAGATCTATACGTTGCTTTCGTAACTCAAACGATGGGCAACTTCTAGAATCTCTTTAGCCCTATGCACAAAGAATTTAATAAAACGTTACATATTTATAAAATCATTTTATGTGATATTTTGGGAAACGATTTTTCTTTAGCTTTCTCGTTAAAATGGGAATCGACATTCGTTGGCACTTTCAATTTCTTATCTTCGTGAAGCTAATAACCTAATTTGATTGATTTTATGAAAATCTTCATGGTTTAATCTTTGAAATCATTTTTTTTGTGTCACAAGATTTAATCAAGCATGAACACGCGTCGGGGCTATTCATGGGCATGTAAACCATCAAAATATCCCCGAACGCCAACAATCACATATTCCACTAGTACGGGGCCTTAAACCCGATCCTCGCCTTAGCGTCGTTTTAAGGCCCAATGGTTACATGTTACAAAACGAGCATCTTGAATCTATCACATACATCAAAACGTCCATCATCGGATTTGGACCACGGGGTCGCATTCCTAGGCTCACACGAGATTAATACATGCCTACAAAATGAATCCTATATAACTAACCAACCCGGATTTATCTAATATACCATGATATCCGGAAATGACAATCTAAATAAATTACACCCAATAAATCACCCTAAACAAGCTAGAAATTTCATCACTTGGATATCCTCGGGTTATTAGGAAGAATTTTATTCCGATGGAACCTTCACTAATAATCCCTAATCCATGATTGTTCAACAATATACATGAAAACTACATCCCATCTAAGCAAATAAGATGATATGAATTGTTATAACCAAAGGGAATTTTTACCTTGCAAAATGATCTCAAAAGGATGAAGTCTTGGTATTTGAATAGTATGAGAAATATATTTGATACAATCAAAATTAAAGGAGTAAAATTTCTTTCTTTTTCCTCTCTTTTCTTCCTATTTTTGTTGCAAAATCTACTATTTTTCTCTCAAATTCCGTGCTGCTGTTGTGCTGAATCCTTCTTCTTCCAAATTTCTTCCAACCTCCTGTATGCTGCCCGAAGCTGGGCTTAAATAGGCTGGCCAAAGCCAGCCGCAGATCTATCTGCGGCTGGCCGCAGATGGATCTGCGGCTGGCCAGCTGGCGCGCCTCCCATCGCACTCAGCTGGTAGTGCTGATTTCCTGGTTTCCGTGCTGGCGCACCCACTTGGCCGCAGATCTATCCGCGGCTGGCGGGCTTGACTTTCTCGATTTTCGTGCCACGCCTCGATTTTCGTGCCGCAACATCGGTTTTCGCTGACAGGCTCGTATTCTGCAGTCCGGGAATTTCCGGGAGACGTGCCACCTCATTCGGAAATGCCTGCCTCGGACGGCTTTATTGTCACGTAAACTTGGGTTGCCCAAAACATTGCGGCGGTGCCGGGCGCTTGCCCTTGTGCCCGCTCCTTTGCTCCCGCAAGCCGGTTCAATTGACGATTTCGCCCTCCTGTCATGGTTAGTAGAAGGAAACGCAAAATTTGGGTGTCTACAGCTGCCCCTCTTTATCATGTTTATGAAATGATAAATGAAATGAACAGGATAAAGAATAGACACTCGATGCATGAATGACAGTGCGTAAGAATGACAGTACATACATGATGCCACACATATAGCTTATGATGCAACATAAGATGTAATGCATGCAAGACATTCGTAAGAGTGTCAATGTATCAACCCCTTGACCGTGTTTGTTAGTCTTTGGGTTCCTTCTTTCAATCTATCGTCTCGTTCGGGGCCGGGTATCGTCGCCGGTCACCCATCTCGTAACCCCCGGTTATCGTTGCCGGTTGGTTATCTTGTCGGAGCCGGTTATCGTCGCCGGACATCCATCTCGTGATCGCCGGTTATCGTCGCCGGTCGATCGTCATGTCGGGGCCGGGTATCGTCGCCGGTCACCCATCTCGTAACCCCCGGTTATCGTTGCCGGTTGGTTATCTTGTCGGAGCCGGTTATCGTCGCCGGACATCCATCTCGTGATCGCCGGTTATCGTCGCCGGTCGATCGTCATGTCGGGGCCGGGTATCGTCGCCGGTCCCCCATCTCGTAACCCCCGGTTATCGTCGCCGGTCGGTTATCTGTCGGAGCCGGTTATCGTCGCCGGACATCCATCTCGTGATCGCCGGTTATCGTCGCCGGTCGATCGTCATGTCGGGGCCGGGTATCGTCGCCGGTCACCCATCTCGTAACCCCCGGTTATCGTTGCCGGTTGGTTATCTTGTCGGAGCCGGTTATCGTCGCCGGACATCCATCTCGTGATCGCCGGTTATCGTCGCTGGTCGATCGTCATGTCGGGGCTGGGTATCGTCGCCGGTCACCCATCTCGTAACCCCCGGTTATCGTCGCCGGTCGGTTATCTGTCGGAGCCGGTTATCGTCGCCGGACATCCATCTCGTGATCGCCGGTTATCGTCGCCGGTCGATCGTCATGTCGGGGCCGGGTATCGTTGCCGGTCACCCATCTCGTAACCCCCGGTTATCGTCGCCGGTCGGTTATCTGTCGGAGCCGGTTATCGTCGCCGGACATCCATCTCGTGATCGCCGGTTATCGTCGCCGGTCGATCATCATGTCGGGGCCGGGTATCGTCGCCGGTCACCCATCGCGTAAACTTTTCACTTCAACACGTCAAATGGCTTCAAGGGAGCAAGGTGGGGCCCACCAGGGCCAGCCGCAGATGGATCTGCGGCCAGCCGCAGATACATCTGCGGCCAAGATCGGGCCTTATAACCAACGCGCCTCCTCCAGATCTGTCACTTTCAACTTGCAATCCTCGGAGATTCTCTCGATTTTTCTTGTTCGCAAAGGCTTTTTGTCGATTTTTTCAATTTCCCTGCAAAAACTGCTCCGGTAGGATCGATCTACGCGCTACAGGTAACACTTTGACCGGTCACTTTTCAATTTCGTTAATGTTTTGCTATACATTTGACTATTTGCATGTTTAGACATAAAATGTATGCTTCACAATGTTTATGCAATATACCATCATATATACATGCTATGTATCAACTGCGTGAGTCCTATTTTATGTTCATGAGGCGGTCCCACATATTGTTATTCCTTTTCTGCAAGCAAATCATGCATTACATGCTGTAATTACACATATGAATGCAATTTAAATCTGTTTGAGGCTTTGATTGATGGAAAACGCGTTTGGCTTATGCCTGGGATGTCCATTTTACAAACGGAACTCTGCCGATTTTTTTTTTTTTTTTTTTTTTTTTACCATAACCATGCATCATGTTGCATTAATCATATGATGAGGCTAGAAATTTAGAATGTTCATTACATAATTTTAAAAGGGAACTTACCTTCTTTCTCGCCCGTTCTATTCCAGCTATGGATCGTGATGCGCCCAGTAGCTCCTCCGCCTCTCGGACTTCGGGTGTTCGCCGTCGTAGGGCTGCACCTGCCCCTATTCCTCCTCGGACCCGTCAGGCTCGTCGCTTGACGGAGGCTGTCATCCGTCCTGATCATCCGGACGTTGAGGAGGTTGTTCCTCCGGAGGCTGCGGTGGAGGGGCCGTCTTCCAGCACACCAGCTCCCCCTTCTCATCGCGCCTTATCTGGCGCCTCTGTCCAGATACCCGACCTATTGGGTCGGGATCTCAGCCGTCATCCCTCGGCATCCCTTGTTGCGAATGAGGTATATTCAATTTTGCTCTGAATTTGCTCTCAATTTCTCAATTTCTGCTCTCTCTGGACTGACCCGTTGGTGATTTTCACAGGTGCCTGAGTTTACCCAGCCGAGGGGTAACTGGTTCAACATTTATTCCCTCTACGCGGCCTTGCACGATGATTACCGCGCGGTGGTGGACTCCTGGGGTTTTCGCCACTTCTTCACCATCATTCCCCGCCAGTGCCCCTGGGGCTATATGCGGGCCCTGTCCGAGAGGTGGTTTCATCAGACCCAGTCCCTTCATCTTCTGGACTGTGAGGTTGTGCTGACCCCTTGGGATTGGCGGTATATCACGGGGATCGAGTTCACTGGGTCCCGTGTCCCTCTAGATCTCGACATCACTCCGGCGGCGGTCCGGGCTTTATTGGGCTTTGCTGCTGAGGACCGGGTCTTTAAGGCCCGCAGTATTCGTTCTGGTGCCTTGGCTGTTGATGCAGTTGGGGGTCTCTACGCGCTGCCTATTCCAGCGGATCAGGGTACCCGGGATATTCTACTCCGACGCTTGTTCCTGACGATCATGAGGGGTTGTTTCCTAGGGAACAACTCCTCCACCATTCATTTCAGCGTCGTGGGAGCGGTCAGAGACGTGGACCGCATCAGTGACTATGACTGGGGGTCATTCACCTTTGCCTATTTCCTCCACGGTATGCGCCTACGCTCAGAGGGACAGACCGACGCCTGGCTCGGTTTCTACCACTTTCTGTTGGTGAGTCCTCGCCTCCTTTTGATTTATTGCACTTATCCTTATTTCGTTTCTCTTTTCTGCATTTAATAGTTACTCACGCCCTGCCCTGTTTTTGTTCACAGTTCTGGGCCTATGAGCGTTTTCCATGCCTGAGGCCTGTCACTACCCTTGGCCCGGACACCTATCCCCGGGGTCGACGATGGCATCATAGCACGCTGGAGGAGATCCCGGTATCTGGCAGTTTCGCACACTGTCGCATCCAGCTGGAGCTGATCCCGGCTGCGGAGGTCGTCTGGACTCCCTATCTCTCGGAGCATTTGGATGTGGGGTTCACCGATGGATATCCCTCCGGCCCGGAGTTTGCACTTTCCACCCGTCGCCTCACTTTGCAGAGTGTCGGAGGATGGGTTATGTACCTGGGAGAGCGCGCATTCAGATGCGTCACTGGAGAGATCCGCATCCCGCACTCCCTTTCTTTCACTACTTTCTGGCCGCTGGATTCTCAGCCCTCGGAGATCATGCTCGCCGGGGAGGACGGTCGGATGCTTTCCACAGGCCCCAGTACGAGTGAGGCTTTCAGGACTTGGTGGGTACCTCGTACCATCGGTCCCCAGACTCGGGCCACTTTCTTTCTTGGAGACATGGTTCCAGGTTCGGTTACGATGACCGATTGGGCTGCCTGTGTTCGGACCCCTACCCACGCTGAGCAGATCGCCACATTGACTCGTCAGGTAGATCAGTTGTCGGTGTTTATTCGGGGGTTGGGCCGGACCCCGGAGGAGGCTTACACCTACGATCCTGACGGTGCAGGTTATGATGCAGGCCCGAGTTCATCTGATGCCACAGCGTATCCCTACATCCCTGATATGAACTTTGGTCCTCCGAGCTCGACGACTCCAGGGGATCAGTTCGAGGATCCTGCTTTCATAGATGATACTGATTTTATTTAGACCAGGATAGGATAGGGCCTTTTGTATCGGCACCTGCTTAGATTTTTTTTTCTTTTTCATTTATGCACTATGTACTGAATTCATTTATTTATTTATGCACAGTTTTCTTTTTCATTTTATGGAATTCACCTGTTTTCTTATTAATTGTATGATGCATGCTCTTTTATTTATGGATAGAGAATGACCCCTGTACAGTCCTTTTGATACTATTTTTCTATAGATGTTGTCCTCAGATGCCGTGGTCCGTTTGGATTCCACCCCTCCCACAGGGTTGGTTGGCAGCCTCTTCCGCTGGTTGGACAATTTACTGCCGGCCGATAGGATTATCGTAGATGGTCTTTTGGGACATTCTTGGTCCTTATTAACCTTCCGGGTGCCAGCGGGCTTTGTGGATGGTCTTCTGAGCTATTGGGCCCCTGCCCGTCAGGTGTTTAGGTTTGGGACAGTAGAGCTGACCCCCACCCTTGAGGAGTATGCTCGCTTCACCGGCTTGCCGTTGGATGGTCCCTGTGCTAGGGTTACTGTTGGTTCCATGCGCCGTCAATTCTTGACTTTCACCGGTTTGCGGAGGGCTGTACTATTACCGGCAATCACGTCAGACCATATGGTTCCTCTTCAATTCTTGATTGACCGATTTGGCTCACCTGACAGTTTCCGTCTTTTCCTCGGTGATTTTTTCGTGTCCGAGGAGCGCTGGGATGCCTTGAGAGTGGACGTTCTGATGGCCTGTGTCATCTCAGTTTTGTATTTGCCTGCAGGATCCGATCATTTGGACATGCGGATTGTTGCGGCCGTTAGGGCCCTTCAGGAGGATCACACCATTCTCCCCATGATATTGGCGGATACCTATATGTCGGCCACATATTGCCAGTCCTTCCGAGGGAGATTCTTCAGAGGGAGTTCGACCTTATTGTATATGTGGTTCATGAGTCATCTTAGTCCCATCGGCCATTTCCGTCGCCAAGGGTTTTGCTTCAATCACAACATAGCCGCGCAGTTTTCGTTTCGTCCCGTGAGCTGTACTGATGTGGCCTCCTGGATATCCTTTTTGTCTGTCATTGAGGATCCCTTTCACCTATTGGTCTACTCAGGCTATTGCTCCTTCATGAGCTTCTTGACTCATGTGCCCGACCTGGATTTCATCCCCATTGCTGGGCTGAGGGGCGTGACGACCTACCATCCCCTGGCGGTTATGGGGCAGTTTGATCAGACACAGGATTTACACCCCTTCGCGGGCACAGCCGCATACCGATTCCTTATATCATCCTGTACAGAGAGGGATCTATTACAGGTATACGAGCTTTGGGATTGCAGGATCCTTGCCGCATATAGTGAGAGCTGTCACATCCAGACATTTGCTTACGTGCAGTGGTTGCGCGGAGACTTGGATTCGGCTAGTTTGAGTCAGACTGGGGGCTCTGGTGACTCCGGAGTGATTCTCCCAGAAGATACCACAGACCATCCCATCTCGGCCGATTCTGCCCCGAGTCGGATTACTGAGGATTCCCGACTCCGCCTGGCCCTGATTACTACTGAAACCGAGAGGGATGTCGCCCTTGTCGAGAGAGATGAGGCCATTCGTGCCAGAGACGCTGCCATTGCTGACAGAGACGCCATTGTATTTCAGACCAGGGCAGTTATAGATGCTAATTCTGGGACTGTCAGCCGAGCTACTGCTTTACTGGATCGTATTGATATGATGGGGCAGCAGATTGCAAGAGATGCTGATGCTTCCGATCTATCCACCACCCTGTCCATCCTGCTTCAGCTAGTTTCAGATTTGTAGATTATTTTATTTCCTGCATAGACTATGTTGGTTTCATCAGTTATTGAAAGAGAAATCTTGTAATAAAACGACTTATATATATAGACATGCATTTGAATTTAGTCATTTTCCCCCTTTTGTCGTATCATTGCCTTCCATTGGATCATCATTTTATCCAATTGACCATGATTTTGACATTTCGCCTTCTTTCTTTTCTCAAGACTTGATGGAGATTTGACAGATATTGCCGCACACCTTTTGATTTCATCGGATTGAATCTCAGATTTTGGATAACTGTTTGGTTGGGTCAAGGTCTGTACTTTGGGATGAAACTGGTCAGGCAGTTGGTTTCGGGAAGGTTTTGAGGGTGTAGGAAGGTTTTATCTGGCTATCAAAAATTGGTTTAGGTTAGGGAAAGGATTATTTTTAAAGGATCGGACCGCGCCATGACGGCTGCCTACGTACCCCCACAAGTTGGGAGATCAGGTCCTACGTAGTTCGCTCTCAAAGGAAAAAAAGAACTGATGATTTAAGCGTAGAACCGCTTCACCGAGTCAGCATTGAGGGGTTGTGGAAATACCTCACCATCCATTTCTTGCAATATGAGGGCTCCTCCGGATAGCACTTTCTTGATCACAAATGGCCCTTCCCAGCTTGGGGCAAACTTCCCCTTGGCTTCGTCTTGACAAGGCATGACTCTTTTCAACACCAAATCATTTTCCTTGAACCTCCGAAGTCTTATCTTTTTATCGTACGATCGAGAGATCCTCTGTTGATATAGCTGACCATGCCAAACGGCAGCCACTCTCCTTTCATCAATCAGGGCCAATTGGTCATATCGACTTTGCATCCAATCCTCTTCGCTTATCTGAGCGTCGATCACTATTCTGAGGGACGCCATCTCAACTTCAGCTGGCAGGACAGCCTCCATTCCATATACCAAGGCGTAAGGGGTTGCCCCTGTGGAAGTACGCGTTGACGTTCGGTAGGCCAGCAAGGTGAGGGGTAACAGATCTGGCCATCCCCGATGATTAGCAGACATTTTTGCCATGATCTTCTTGATGTTCTTATTGGCAGCCTCCACTGCCCCATTCATTTTGGGACGGTAAATGACGGAATTGAGATGCTTAATCCTGAACTGGTCACACAGTTCCTTCATGAGGGCGTTGTTTAAATTCTTGGCATTGTCGGAGACCACAACCTCAGGTTGCCCATATCGGCAAATGACATTATTCCTGACGAAGTTGACGATGACCTCCTGAGTTACTTTGGGGAAAGATGCTGCCTCTACCCATTTGGTGAAATAATCGATCATGACGAAAATGAATCGGTGCCCGTTGCTCGCTTTGGGCTCTATTGGTCCGATTACATCCATTCCCCACATTGAAAATGGCCATGGGGAGGTCATACAGTGCAGTTCATTGGGAGGTGTATGGATCACATTACCGTGCGCCTGGCATTGATAACACCGTTTGACATGATCATCGCAATCGGCTTTCAGCGTTAACCA
Organism: Aralia elata; assembly: GCA_034770075.1. Taxonomy (NCBI): domain Eukaryota; kingdom Viridiplantae; phylum Streptophyta; class Magnoliopsida; order Apiales; family Araliaceae; genus Aralia; species Aralia elata. Next base: position 59,668,971 of record CM068384.1, on the reverse strand, counting down.
ATAATGCCCTGTCCTCAAGATCTTTTTGGCCAACATCGGTCCACTCATGTGTGGCCCACACACCCCGCCATGGATTTCATTCATAATCCTTTGGGATTGCGCTTCGTCTACGCATTGCAACAGTCCCAACCCGGCATCCCTTTTGTAAAGTGAATCGCCACTCAGGTAAAACTTCATCGCCATCTTTTGAATTCTCATCCTTTCAGTCCGATTTGCCTGATCGGGAAGGGATCTGTCTCTCAGATATTCCCTTATGTCGTGATACCAGGGCTGCCTCGTCAACACCACCTCGTTTGATAATACTGCCACATTTTCCTCATATGCCGGGGCATTCTGTACGGTGATCTCAATCTGTGGACTGTCCCTACTCTTGATCACGTGGATTAAGGAAGCCAAAGTCGCCAATGCATCGGCAAAATCATTTCGTCCCCGAGGAATATGGCGGAAGGCGATATCTTCGAACTCTTGCATAAGCTGGGTGATACAACGATGGTATGAAAGTAACCGAAGCTCCTTAGTGTTGTATACCCCGATTGCTTGTCTGATTACCAATTCTGAATCCCCGAACACCGCTAGTCTTTTTACTCCCATGTCACGGGCCAATCGGAGTCCCAAGATACACCCCTCGTATTCAGCGGTGTTGTTCGAATTGCTGAAACGAAGTTTAGTGGCCACGGGGTATTGTTCTCCGGTGATAGAGACTAGGACCGCTCCGGCTCCTGCCCCCTCGGCATTCATGGCACCATCAAAATACAGCTTCCAGAATTGTCCCTCGTCATCACATTTTTCGCGCGATACCCAAAATATATCCTCGCCCGGGAGAGGAGTTTCTAACGGCTCCATCCCTCCTGCCGGGGCTTCTGCCAACTGATCTGCAATTCCCTGCCCTTTCATGGCCTTCTGGGTCACGTACACCATGTCAAACTGTTGTAAAATTAACTGCCATCTTGATAGTCGACAATTCAGCATGGGCCTTTCGAAAATATATTTCAGGGGATCCATTCTTGATATCAGGTACGTTGTATGCCCATGGAGGTAGTGCTGTAATCTCCCTGCAGCCCAGGCCAGAGCACAACAGGTCTTCTCAATGGGAGTGTAATTCTGCTCACATTGGCTAAATCTTTTACTGAGGTAATAGATGGCCTGCTCTTTTTCCGCCTCATTTTTCTGTCCCAACATACATCCCATCGCGATGGCATTTACCGATATATACATAAACAGAGGGATCCCATCCTTCGGGGGTACCAGCACTGGTGCCTCCGTCAATTGTTTCTTAATGGTCTGAAACGCCCTCTGACATTGCTCATTCCATTCTTGGGACACCCCTTTTCTTAACAGTTTAAAAATCGGCTCACATGTAGTCGTCAAGTGGGATATAAAACGGCTGATGAAGTTTATTCTCCCCAGGAATCCTCTTATCTCCTTCTCTGTGTGGGGTGCCGGCATATCCACAATGGCCTTAATCTTTGCTGGATCCAACTCAATGCCCCGATCACTAACCAGGAATCCCAAGAGCTTGCCTGACTGCACTCCGAAAGCACACTTGGCTTTGATTTCACAATAATGTCATCCACGTAGACCTCTATCTCCTTGTGCATCATATCATGGAACAAGGCCATCATGGCTCTCTGATAAGTAGCCCCTGCATTTGTGAGACCGAAAGCCAGTCGTCTATAGCAGAAAGTGCCCCAGGGGGTGATGAATGCGGTCTTTTCCCGGTCTTCTTCCGCCACCATTATCTGATGATATCCCGCAAAGCAATCCACAAAAGAATACATTTCGTACTGGGCTGTGTTATCTACCAGGATGTGTATGAAAGGCACCAGGAAGTTATCCTTGAGACTGGCCTTGTTTAGATCTCTGTAGTCTACACATACCCTCACCTTTCCTCCAGGCTTAGCTACCGGGACCACATTGGATAACCATTCAGGATAAGTGGATACCATAATGATTCCCGCCCTGAACTGCTTGATGATCTCTTCCTTCACTTTTAAGCTCCACTCCGGTTTCAATTTCCTTAATTTTTGTTTGACAGGCTTGAAACCCTCCTTGATGGGTAATCGGTGTTCCACAATGTCGGTGGACAATCCGATCATATCCTCATGAGACCAGGCAAAGACATCCTCATATTGTTTTAGCAGCTCAGTCATTTCGGCTTTCTGGCTGGGGGTGAGGTCCGTCCCTATCTTGAGTTCCTTTGGCTTGTCAGGGGTTCCAATATCAACGGTGATGGTTTGGTCCAAGTTGGGTTTGGGTTTATCCTCGACCCATCCTTTGATCTCGTCAGGTGCGTCGTCGTAATCTGTCTCGTCTTGTTCAATGCCCATTAAATCGAAATCCAGCTCAATGTCAAAATCATAATCATCATTCAAATTTGAAAGACCATTTGTTAGGCAAGGATTACTCAAATGGGTACACCTGACATGAAACAAAATACTTGTCATATATAAATCATTTTTCACGACGATCGCAATTTCAAATAACACGAAGAAACGACACACTTATGCAGAAATAAAACAACAACAAAATAAAACTTCTTCATTCCCCCATCCTCTAGGGTTAACCACCCTGACGTCGAGCTTTACCCTTGTTTGGATATCACTGGTTTCTGGGTCCAATTATCGATGGTCAGGTCAGATGAAATGCGCTGGATAAAGGAGGGCCTCACATCGGACACCTCCCCGATGATTACGGATACGTCGCCTGAGTCCTTCTCCATATCTTCTCCAGGAATAATCAGCCCTGCCCAATTGATGACAGGCACAACTTGTTGGGCTCCCGGTGGTGTGATAACATTCGTCCCCTCCTTACTGCTTGTTGATTGTCCGGGGATATAGCATTTGGTTTCAAACTCTTTTGCGACCTCCCGCAGGAAACTTTCCCTCCGGGCCGACTCATTACGTGTGGGGGTTAACTCTTCATTCCCTGCCCCAATCACAGGTCCGCTGATCCCCTGCTTATTGTCGACTTTGGTCACTGGACTGCCAACTAGTCGAATCGGAGTCGCACCCTGACGGTGTCCCCGTACTGCGCCCACATGGTATCCCAATCCTGCTTTGCCTATCTGCTGTGGTAGGTGGATGGGCTCGGTGATTCCCTGACTGCTTTTTCCCTAGTCCCTGTCCAGGTTGGAAGTTCATTTTAATCATTTCCCTTGCCACAAAGGTGAGTTCCGGAGAGACCCTTGGTTTCACAGCTGGAGCTCCCAGGCATCTATAATGGGGAGTGCTAATCTCTAGTGCTTGAAAGCTGGCAGGCGCCGCTGACTCATCCACATTGATTACTGGTAGGCCACTCCTGGGAGGAGAAGGGTCATCACATTCGGCCGAGATTGTTACCAGATTCCCATCGATGATCAACTTGATTTGTTGGTGGAGCGTGGAAGGAACTGCCCCGGCCATGTGTATCCACGGCCTCCCTAACAGCAGGTTGTAGCTTACCGTAATATCTAGGACTTGGAAGGATATATCAAAAGTACAGGGCCCTATCTCCACTGGCAATTCTATCTCTCCGATGGTATCCCTCCGGGATCCGTCAAAAGCCCGAACCACCACATGACTGGCCCGTAGGCGCTTGGGACTGATGTTCATTTTCTTCAGCATGCTGAGAGGACATATATTCAATGCCGATCCCCCGTCGATCAGCACCCCATTCATGACATATCCTGAGGAGATTACCGCGATGTGTAGCGGTTTTCGGTGCCCCCTTCCCTCTTTTGGAATGTCCTCATCCGTAAAGGATATTGCATCGGTTTCCAATAAGTGGCCTACCAGCTGGCCGAAACCCTCCTCACTAATTTCTTTGGGCACAAATGCCTCCTCCAGAACCTTCATCAGGGTTTTGCAATGCTCACTGGATGACAACACCACGTCCATGACTGATGTTAGGGTTGATTCCTCATTTAAAATCTGGATCCCCCTCGTTTCTGGGTGATCCATCCTTTTCAAAAACTCTATGGCCCTTTCCTCGGAAACCTCTTCATTTTTTCTCTTTTGGCTCTCAAGGACTCGCCCGGGAAGATATAAGGGGTTCCCCTTGGTCGTCACGGAAGCACAACTGGCCGCTTCCTCTGGTATTCCCCCATAATTCCAGGGTACAGTCTTCAGACTACTGATAGGGAGTTGCGGCCTTGCTGCAAGGATGATGGGCCTCGGGGCTGTCAACTTGACAGGTCTTTCCATGCCATTTGTACTTATCCCTATCAACCTGATGGGCGCTCCCCGTGCACTCCCATGATCATGTATCACGTTGATCAATTCCTCAATTTTCTGCACATAGTTCAACCTTCGCGGCCCCCCAACCTCACTTGCCTCCGTCGCATTAACTCCCCCTCCATCATGTCTTGGCAGGGGATTTGCTTTAACATTCGGGGAGTCCGGTTGTTCCACCACAATTTCCCCACTGTCTATCATGTTTTGGATTCGATGCTTCAACGTCCAGTAATCTTGTGTATCATGGCCAGGGGAACTGGAGTGGTATGCACATCGCTTGCTCGGGTCAAACCTTCTACCCTTTGGGTCACTCGGTGGTGCCAGACCAACTATTTTCTTTTGGGCTACTAATACCGCTAATACCCGTTCAAGCGGCTCCCCGAGCGGGGTGAATACTCGATTCTGCGAGGCCTCATATCTTCTTCGCCCCTCTGCCCTTTGATCTGTGAAGTTTGGCTGTCGGGATGGCCCTCCCCTCTGCACCTGCACCGGAGGATGACCTTCTGCTTTTCTGGATGACCCCTGTAGGATGAGGGAGACATCCTCCTCCTTTTTCTTTTGGACCCTCCGGGAAGTGCTGCCGTAGTTTCCATTCTGTATTTGCTCGGCAGCAGTTTCTAAAGCAGTAAGATCCCGGATTTTACCCGATTTCAACCCCATGTCAACCATCTCTCCATGTTTAATCATTTCAGCAAAGGGTCTTCCAATCCCCGAGATGACCCGCTCATAATACGGTGCCTCCTGAATGTCTACAAAGGTCATTACCATCTCTGATTCGCTCATCGGGGGGGTTACCTGTGCGGCCATGCCCCTCCATCGTTGCGCATATTCCCTGAAGGATTCCCTAGGCTGTTTTTTAACCTTTGTCATTTGGTACCTGTCAAGAGCCATCTGGGCCTGAAAGCTGTATTGGGTTAAGAAGGTATGGGCCAATTCCTCCCAGTTGTGGATTCGGGCGTTGTCGAGGCGGGCATACCAGATTCTTGCCTCCCCTGTTAAGCTTTTCTGGAATAGTTGCATTCTTAACCCCTCGTCTTCGGCATAAGACCCGAGTTCTCCAATGTATATTTTCAAGTGTGCATAGGGGTCTCCCTTTCCATTGTATTTTTCAAACTCGGGAACTTTGAACTTTTCTGGATATCTGGCTCCGGGGAAAACACATAGATCCGAATAATTAACCCTGCCCAGGGAGCCTATGCCCCTTAGAGATTGGATGGTCTCCTCCATGTGTTTCATTTTTCTCCGAAGGTCGTCATTGTCCCCTTCTTCTGGGATAGCAATCACTGTCCTGCTAGGTATGGGAACGGGCTTTGGGATGACTGGCTCGTCCTTGAGTCGGGGTTGGTCCTCTTTAAGCAAGTTTGTACCATTTTTAGGAGGATTCTGATCATCCCCTGGTGGTGGAACATTATGCGATCCCTGGTTTGCCGGATCCTGTCTGATTAAGAACTGTTCCTTTAGCATTGTGGCCATTTCCATCATCTGTCTTTTAAAATCATCAAACTCCTCCCGAGATATGGAACTATGATTGGGAAGATCAGCCATTTCAGAGGTAGAGACCTGGGCTTTCTTAGACTGCGAACGGGTTTGAGGAGCAATCCTACAGAGACAATGGTTCGAAGTTTAGTCTTGGGGAAACGCAAAATGGATGCATGCTAAAACTGTAATTTTTTGTGTGTTTTTTTGGGTTTTTTTAATCTTTCCCTGCAAAAGAGAAAGTTAGTAGTCCTTTAGTGCCATAACCAATGCTAAACATGCTTTATTATGCTCCACCAACTATTCCCTGCAATTCACAGCGGTTAGTAATCTCTTTCGACACAGAAAAGGGATGTATGAATATTGAATGAGATCATGACATTTAGACATATAAACGTAAAAAGGCATGAAGAGACTTTTCCTGCGTTGGGTTAATCTGAGGCTGACCTACCCTAGGGTTACTCTCGCGGGCTTTTCGGCATGAAGGTTCCCAAATCTTCGCAATCTACTCGTTTGAGCCCTTTCGATTGGAGCGGATTTGAGTGGTGCGTTTCCTGAGCCATCTCCGGGGAGCAGCCCCATCGAGTCCAGTAATAAGCAACCGACGGGTTCGCCTCAGGAGGAGGTACTCTCTCAACATACATTCACATTCATCGTCCTCACCGTATGCAAATGATTACTTTGAAGTAAAGCAAACCCATTCAATCCTTCATTCATTGGACAACAACACACATTCACACAACAATAAAAAGAAGTCAAAATGTCGCACGCACATACACATTTATAAATTTTAAAGGATAGGATAGCATCAAGACTTGACGCGGCTTAAGCCCTCTAAAATCCCCAGCAGAGTCGCCAGCTGTCGACGCCGGGTTTTCTCGCTTTCTAGTTTTGCGACTGTTTGTCCTTTTCCGATTTTTAGCCTTTTGGTTTAGATGATTTTTGGAAAAGGTCGGCATTGAGGTCGACGGGGTTTTGAAAGATCGCTTTTTATGATGAGCCAATTAACCAGAGTCGCCAGTTGGTATATTTGAAATGGATGTACCAACTCATCCGAGTTTTCGCCTTTTTTTTTATAAATCGCTGGCTCATATGTGACTCCGAATTAATTAGTCTGCGAATCGAGATTCATAGAGTTCGGGGGCTTGCTTAAGTGAGGGGAAGGTGTTAGGCACCCCTCGACTTCCGTGAAACACGGTTACCGCAATCTTGATGCTTTCCTATCCTTTAATTCATGAAACGTGTGCGTGTGCGCGTGTGTGTGTGTGTGCCTACATGAATGTTGTGGTGAGTTTGTATGACAGAATCATTTGGATTTTTTAGGGAAAATCGTGCTTTGATTTGAGAATGCTTCGGAATGTCCTTCGATTTATACGAGAAAGCTTGATTCTTTATAAGAAAGGTTTGATTTTAATTTGTCAAAACAATGAGACTTTCATTAGGTGTCGTTTTGGTGAAACAAGAGTTTTTTTAAAAACCTTCGTCAAAATAGGAATCGAGATCTATACGTTGCTTTCGTAACTCAAACGATGGGCAACTTCTAGAATCTCTTTAGCCCTATGCACAAAGAATTTAATAAAACGTTACATATTTATAAAATCATTTTATGTGATATTTTGGGAAACGATTTTTCTTTAGCTTTCTCGTTAAAATGGGAATCGACATTCGTTGGCACTTTCAATTTCTTATCTTCGTGAAGCTAATAACCTAATTTGATTGATTTTATGAAAATCTTCATGGTTTAATCTTTGAATCATTTTTTTTGTGTCACAAGATTTAATCAAGCATGAACACGCGTCGGGGCTATTCATGGGCATGTAAACCATCAAAATATCCCCGAACGCCAACAATCACATATTCCACTAGTACGGGGCCTTAAACCCGATCCTCGCCTTAGCGTCGTTTTAAGGCCCAATGGTTACATGTTACAAAACGAGCATCTTGAATCTATCACATACATCAAAATGTCCATCATCGGATTTGGACCACGGGGTCGCATTCCTAGGCTCACACGAGATTAATACATGCCTACAAAATGAATCCTACATAACTAACCAACCCGGATTTATCTAATATACCATGATATCCGGAAATGACAATCTAAATAAATTACACCCAATAAATCACCCTAAACAAGCTAGAAATTTCATCACTTGGATATCCTCGGGTTATTAGGAAGAATTTTATTCCGATGGAACCTTCACTAATAATCCCTAATCCATGATTGTTCAACAATATACATGAAAACTACATCTCATCTAAGCAAATAAGATGATATGAATTGTTATAACCAAAGGGAATTTTTACCTTGCAAAATGATCTCAAAAGGATGAAGTCTTGGTATTTGAATAGTATGAGAAATATATTTGATACAATCAAAATTAAAGGAGTAAAATTTCTTTCTTTTTCCTCTCTTTTCTTCCTATTTTTGTTGCAAAATCTACTATTTTTCTCTCAAATTCCGTGCTGCTGTTTGTGATGAATCCTTCTTCTTCCAAATTTCTTCCAACCTCCTGTATGCTGCCCGAAGCTGGGCTTAAATAGGCTGGCCAAAGCCAGCCGCAGATCTATCTGCGGCTGGCCGCAGATGGATCTGCGGCTGGCCAGCTGGCGCGCCTCCCATCGCACTCAGCTGGTAGTGCTGATTTCCTGGTTTCCGTGCTGGCGCACCCACTTGGCCGCAGATCTATCCGCGGCTGGCGGGCTTGACTTTCTCGATTTTCGTGCCACGCCTCGATTTTCGTGCCGCAACGTCGGTTTTCGCTGACAGGCTCGTATTCTGTAGTCCGGGAATTTCCGGGAGACGTGCCACCTCATTCGGAAATGCCTGCCTCGGACGGCTTTATTGTCACGTAAACTTGGGTTGCCCAAAACATTGCGGCGGTGCCGGGCGCTTGCCCTTGTGCCCGCTCCTTTGCTCCCGCAAGCCGGTTCAATTGACGATTTCGCCCTCCTGTCATGGTTAGTAGAAGGAAACGCAAAATTTGGGTGTCTACAGGGAAGAAGGGCGAATTGAGCTCTAGGTTCATATGACCTTTTGAAATATTAAGGAAAATAGGTGAAGTGGCGTACGAGGTAGCGTTACCTCCTGAACTTGAGCACATTCACAACGTGTTCCATGTATCAGTATTACGTCCATATAAGCCGGACTACAAGCACGTTATTTCCTATGAGCCAATTCAAGTCCAGAAGGACTTATCATACAAGGAAATTCCTGTTCAAATACTGAATAGGAAGGAGCAAAAGTTGAGGAATAAAATCATTCATTCCGTTAAAGTTCTCTGGAGGAATCACGCGGTGGAAGAAGCTACGTGGGAACTCGAAGAGAAGATGAAGGCGAACTATCCGCAATTATTTGAGTAACCTTAGGTTGAAATTCCAAGGACGGAATTTTTATAAGGGGGAGAGGATGTAATGTCCGAGAATTTTTAAACCTTGTTATCAATTTATGTTGATACATGAAATTTATTTTATTTAAATGTTACGGGCTTAATTGGATCCATGTAGGTATTGTTATTTAATTATAATTATAGACCTAATAATTTTCTTGCATTAAAGGGATTCACTAATAGCTTGAATAAATTAGTAATTTAACCCTAAGAGATTGTTGGCAAGGAAATTGGGAAAAATCTAAATAAATAATTCGAATGAGGGTTTATTGTCAAAATAAATATTTTAAACCATTAATTAATTGAATTAGTTATTTAATTTAAATATTAGAAACATAATGTTACTAATTTTATTTGGGACTTTTTTTATTTCATTCCAGCTGACCCAATATCAATTGGGTTGAACCCAAATTCCATTCCATTTCCTATTGGGCCACCTTTCTATTTATTTCATCCGGCTTAACTCCATTTGGGTTGAGCCCAATCCTTCTCCTGTCGGGTCAAACCAATTTCAATCGGGATGGGGCAAGTCCATCTTTATAAACCAATTTTGGGAGCAGAGCTGGATTAAAATCACAGCCTAAATGACCTAAGCTCTCAACTGAGACCAAGCCGAGAAGGAATTGGGGAAGAGATAGGGGTTAGCCAGTTTTCTAGGGCTGGCAATCGGATGGGACGGGAAAGCGCCGGCGTGAAGAGGGCTGGTGTGTCGGCGTGATGACGAAGAGACCGGCGACTGGGACCGAGGGAAAGGTTCAGCTACCAGCGGGTTGTTCAAGGATTCGAAGTGAGTAACCGAGCGCCCTCGACTGGACCAAAGGATTTAGGGCGCTAGGCGACATGACCGGTGGGAGTACGTGGCTCAAGGGACTGCCGACTGAATAGCTGGGCAGTGATGGGGCTTGATGTGAACGACCGGTCACCTACCTCCCTCCTACCCTTGGGTTTTAGTTCTGTCAATTGGGGTATTACCCAGCAATTGGGCAAACCTTGCCCTATAAATAGGGACCCCAAATTCATCTAGCCGAACTACTGGGCTCTTTGGGTATGAGTTATATCAGTGCCATACGAGAGTAAGGGTTGAGAAGGAAAGGCAGGGCGAAGGGGAAGCTAGCCGCTGGATGCCGGTCGGCTTCACCGTCTATTTCGGGAGGAGGCGAAGGACAGCCGCTAGGAGCTCGATCGGTGTCGACCCAGCCTTATGGTATAAACCCAGCTGCCGCGGTGGTTCCTTTTGTGTCGATTTCCTTTTTGTTTCGATTTTTCTTTTCGTTTTTCTTTGTTTCTCTGTTATTGGGTGTGATTACTGGTTGGGAAATTTGTGTACTGAAGAGCCATAAGAGGTTCAGGCAGCGGGTGTTGTACTGTGAATAGGCCAGTGTCGAGTCTCAGTGTGCCCACCAAGTGTTTGTTGTAATGCCTGAATAAGATTGTTCTTCATTTGGTATTAATTATGCTGTCGACGACATTGTTATACCAAAATCAAACTTTGATTTATTATATGATAGTATTTTGGCTATGCACAGAGACTGAAACTAGTGTTATATGCATATCATTTGTTAATCGGGGCTTGCTGTTAGGAGTCGTGGCTTTAGGAGTTGTGAGTATGGTATGTATGCATCCTGTGCAGAAAACTCCGCATGATAAAATTTTGGCCAATAACTAAATTACTGTAATCGAGTGACCTAGTTACCCAATAAACCTTGTAATACTTGAAATATTTTTCCAAATTGGTTAAGTAATTCATTGGTTTATTCAAACAACAAATAAACTAGGGTTAATAATTATTTAACTATTATTGATAGTAATTAGGTGTAATACCATCGGATTAATTATTAGTTATTATTTGAATTAATAATACACTAATAAATAATTATTTATTTTATAATAAATAAAGGTAATAAATATTTAATTATTATTTAACCAATATTAAATAATAATTAAGTATGAACGTAGTAAATAAAAATAATTATTTATATTTAACATTAAATAATAAATAAAGATAATAAATATCTAATTTTTATTTAATATTGAATAATAATTAAGTATGAATAACATTAATAAAATAATTATTTATTATTTATCAATAAATAATAAATAAAGATAATAAATATTTAATTAATATTTAATTAATATTAAATAATAATTAAGTATGAATAAGTTAGTAAATAATTAATTATTATTTAGCAATAAATGATAAATAAAGATAATAAATGTGTAATTATTATTTAATTAATATTAAATAATAATTAAGTATGAACAAAGTTAATAAAATAATTATTTATTATTTATCACTAAATAATGAATAAAGATAATAAATATTTAATTATTATTTAATTAATATTAAATAATAATTAAGTATGAATAAGGTTAATAAAATAATTATTTATTATAATAAATGAGGATAATAAATATTTAATTATTATTTAATTAATATTAAATAATAATTAAGTATGAATGAAGTTAATAAAATAATTATTTATTATTTATCACTAAATAATAAATAAAGATAATAAATATTTGATTGTATTCAATTAATAATAATTATGTATGAATAAAGCTAATAAGGATAACCATTACTTAATCCTTATTGAAATAATGATTAAGTATGAGTGAGATTAATAAGTTAATTATTTTTGGCCCTTAATAAATAAAGATAATAAATACTTAATGATTATTTAATTAATATTAAATAATAATTAAGTGTGTGGAGAATTAATACATTAAGTATTTTTGAATAAGGAACAAGGAATAATAATTACTCAATTACCCTTAAAGGTGAATAGTAATTAAGCGCAAATAAACTAAACAAGTAATCAATTATCATTTAGTTGCTATTAAACCATAATAAATTATTATTTAATTTATAAATAGTAAATAAGGATTATTAACCCATATTTAGAGACAAATAAGGGTGATAATCTGAGTATTCGAAGAATAAGTAATCATAATTAGCTATCATTTATTTTAATAGCTAAAGGTTATTAATTAATTTCTGTTTAGCTAATGTTAAATAGTAATTAAATGTAGATGATGAATTGTTTATCTGCCAAATAAATAGCATAAGAAGATGTACCAATATACAACTATGCCATATTAATTGATAAGTCGACCTTATCAAATGATAGGTCATCCAAAGTCGATTAATTAAAGCTAAAATTTATCTGTAGCTGAGCAAACAGGCAAGTTCCATCTTACTCAACTTTTATATTGAACAAGTTCTCTATCTCGAAACTTTAATTGTTGCAAATTTCTTTTCGTTCGAGCAGGCTACTATTGCATTTTGTAGCTTGAAATTTTATCCCAAGAATGCTTAAGTGGTTTAATTAATTTACGGTTAGTCCACATCGATATTATTGACACTCGCATTCGGTGCATTTGAATTCGTACATTTATTAAAGTTCCGAAATTCATGAACTATTCATAATTAAGTCTGAACCCTTGTTCGGTCAGGCAAGTATATGAGAATTTATAAAAGCTATCTGAACCAATCGACGGTAAGGATTCTTAGACTGAATGAACACCCCTTTTATTATAGGGGAGTACCCTAGGTACCGTATATAAGGTACAAACAGCAGAGTTAAATGTTATGCATATACATAGCGTACGCGAGGCTGATCCCCTCAAGTACTTATTCTGCAGCCAGTAACCAGAGGATCAACTAGCTATTGACTCCTTTGGAAGTTATTGTTCAGAGTCTACTTGACTATCAATTGTTCTAAAAGCAATAATCGTTCTTGCTTCTGATATTTATAGTGTTGAATTTTTTTTTCTATATTCCATTCATCATGATATATCCTTTATTGTCATAGTTTAAACTTGCTGAGCAAACTCGTTGCTCATCCTTGCTATATCATGACTTTCATTGCAGCTAAACCCGAGACATCAGGAAAGGACAAGGGTAAAGAAAAGATGAAGTGATAGGCTTCACGTAGCTGGCTTTAGTTTATGTTCAGCGTAATTGCTATTAATGTAATTTAAACCCTGATTATTATTTAGGGTGTGTTTTGTGTTATGTATTAAGGTTATTGTATCTTGGGACTAGTAACACCTTTCTAATGAACAACATATGTTTGTTATATTCCGCATTTTAGTCAATGTATGTTGTTGGAGGTGAATGTTATATTGGATCGTGATGACCGAATCCGGGTAGTTGGAGACCCGAATTTGGGGGCGTCACAGGTTGGTATCAGAGCTGTAGGTTATAAACCTTAGGATCGCTAAACATAGGTTATGACCTTAGATTTAAACTCGTATTGAGTACGCTAGGATATGAATCAAGGAGATTCAGATAATGGCCTTGTCTGGGGGTGGATTGTGGAAATCTGCCAAGCCGAGATGTACATGATAAAATATTCTTTCATTTTATCGATGAATATATTTTATTATGATACTGACATTGTTGTCTCTGTCTGTGTTTGTAGGATGGCTGACATAGGAGGGACCAGTGGAGTCCAGGAGGAGGTATTCACCGATATACCTGTTGTTACCGAGCAGTTAGTGGGTTATGCACCTGTTGCCCCAGGAGTACCACTGAATAGGCCTGATCCAAGAGAGGACTATCTGGAGGATCTAATAGAGCCTGTTATAGGTAGGGTAATGAGGACCGGCAGTCAGGATCCGGATAATGACGAGGAGGACCCAGAGACTGAGGGTGATGAGCCACCTGCATATATTGATGGCATGGGCTCTACTGCAGATGATATCATTGAAGGACTGTCAAGTAGGAACGAGGAGCTCGAGAATAGGGTAGCTCATCTGGAGGAACAGAACCAGACCCATCAGTCGATAGAGGATCAGTATAGGGAGCTAGCATATCAGTTGGAGCATGAGTTGGGAGTGTTGAAGGCACAACTACAGGGTTATGAGGTCTCAGCACAGCAGATTGGACCACTACTACATCAGATGGTGGCCAGGAATGCTGAACTGAGAGAGAAGCTGGAACGGAAGGATATGGAGATCACCCATCTGAAGGCCAAGCAGGAGGCTATAAGGTTCGAGTTCGGGCTAGAGATTGCTGAGAGGATGCGGGTTAGAGATGCTTGGGTCAGAGAGGCAAGAAAAGTTAATCAGTTGGAAGACAAACTGGAAGCAGGAGAGGTGAGGATAGAGACCTTGGGATTAGCTTTGGACGCAGCCTATAGGAGGCCTCGGACGAAGATGGGAGAGTCTAGTCGCTCGGTTCGTCGCCGAGTCATGGGTGGAGCATTTTCTTCGGGTCAGCAGGCGCGAATTCGTCACGACATGTAGTGACGTGTTAGGATGGATGTCTTGTCTTGTCTTGTCATGTTCATAGGTGCAGTAGGTCCCACCTTTTGTTATACCAGGGACATATGTGTTGTGTTGTAAACCCCGTATTTGTAGCATGCTTGGGGTAGCAGTTAAACCCCAATTTTTGTTTGATAGAGGGGTAGAAGGTTATCATTTCCCCACTTTTTGTCTTAGGGGATATTCAATGTTTAATAGGACATGTCAGTGCGTATTTATAGAAGTATGCTGTAGACACCCAATTTTTGCGTTCCCTGTACTAACCATGACAGGAGGGCAAAATCGTCAATTGAACCGACTTGCGGGAGCGAAGGAATGGGCACAAGTGCGCTCGTCCAACCCCACCGCAATGATTGGCGACCAAAGCTGACGTGATAATAAGGCCGTCCGAAGCGGGCATTCCCGAATGAGGTGGCACGTCTCCCGGAAATTCCCGGACTGCAAAATACGAGCCTGTCAGCGAAAATCGACGTTACGACACGAAAATTGAGGCGTGGCACGAAAATCGAGAAAGTCAAATCGTCCAGCCGCGGATTGATCTGCGGCCAAATAGTGCGCCTTTTGAAAACACGGAACTCGAAATCAGGTGAGTGGAAGGCAGGCGGCCAGCCAGCCTATTTCAGCTCAGTTTCGTTGCAGCATACAGGGAGTTGAGAGTTGGGAGAAATTTTGAGGAAGAAGGATTCAGCAGCAGCAAGAAGCACGGGAATAGAGAGGAAAAAGAGCAAAATTTGCAAACAAATAGGAAGAAAAGAGAGAAAAAAGAGAGGATTTATTTCTTTTGAATTTGATTGTATCAAATATACTCCTCATCCTATTCAAATACACAAGTTCACATCCATTTGAGATCATTTGCAAGGTGAAAATTCCCTTTATTCTAGCAATTTATATCATATCATTTGGTTGAATTAAATGTAGTTTTCATGAAATTTATGGTGGGATAATGGATTAGGGATTATTAGTGAGGGTTCCATCGGAACAAAATTCTTCCTAATAACCCGAGGATATCCAATTGGTGAAATTTCTAGCTCGTTTATGGTGATTTATTGGGTGTAATTTATTTAGATTATCATTTTCGGATGTCATGGTGTATTAGATAAATCCGGGTTGGTTAGTTATGTAGTATTCATTTCGTGGGCATGTAGCAATCTCGGGTGTGAGCCTAGGAACGCGACCCCGTGGTCCAAATCCGATGATGGACGTTATGACATATGTAATAGATTCAAAGTACTCGTTTTTTTGTAACATGTAATCGTCGGGCCTTAAAGCGACGCTAAGGCGAGAATCGGGTTTAAGGCCCCGTAATAGTGGAACATGTGATTGATGGCGTTCGGGGATGTTTTGACGGCTTACATGCCCATGAATAGCCCCGACGCGTATTTATGCTTGATTTGATTTGTAACACCAAACAAAAGATTTCAAAGCACAAAACAATAAAGATTTTTCTAAAATAAATCAAAGTAGGATATTAGCATCACGAGGCTAAAAATTGGAAATGCTAACGAAAGTCGATTCCTATTTTACGAGAAAGCTAAAGAGAAGTTGTTTCAAGTGTCACAAAAAAATGGTTTTACAAAAAAGAAATAAATGTTTTACCAAACCTTGATACATAGGGCGAAAGAGATCCTAGAAATTGCCCATCATTTATGAAAGCAACGTATAAATCTCGATTCCTATTTTGGTTAAGGTTTAAGAGAATTCACGTTTTACCAAAACGACGCCTAATAAAGATTCGTAGTTTTGACGAGTAAAATCAAACCTTTCGCATGAATAAAGGAGCTCTCTCGTACTAACGGAAACGACGTTCTAAAGCATTCCCAAAACAAAACACGATTTCTCAATAAAAATGCCAAATGTTTCATCTTTCATGAAAGAACTCACCACAACATTCACATAAGCACACACACACACACGCACGTATACACATTTTATGAATCAAAGGATAGGAAGGTATCAAGATTGCGGTAACCGTGTTTACGGAAGTCGGGGGGTGCCTAACACCTTCCCCTCGCTTAAGCAAGCCCCCGAACTCTATGGATCTCGATTCGCAGACCAATTAATTCGGAGTCACATATGAGCCAGCGATTTATAAAAAAACGAAAACTCGGATGAGTTGGTACATCCATTTCAAATATACCAACTGGCGACTCTGGTTAATTGGCTCATCATAAAAAACGATCTTTCGAAACCCCGTCGACATTAATGCCGACCTTTTCCCAAACTCATCTAATAATAAAAGGGCACAAAAATCGGGAGAGGCAAGAAACCGGCGTCCACAGCTGGCGACTCTGCTGGGGACATTAGAGGGCTTAAGCCGCGTTCAAATCTTGATGCTATCCTATCCTTTTAAAATTCATAAAATGTGTGTGTACGATATTTTGATTTTTTACTTTTGTTGTGTAAATGTGTGTTTTGCTCAATAAATGAATGATTGAATGGAATTGCTTTACTTTTAAGTAAATCATTTGCATACGGTGAGGACGATAAATGTGAATGTATGTTGAGAGAGTACCTCCTCCTGAGGCGAACCTGTCGGTTGCTTATTACTGGACTCGAAGGGGCTGCTCCCCGGAGATGGCTCAGGAAACGCACCACCCAAATCCGCTCCAATCGAAAGGGCTCAGACGAGTAGATTGCGAAGATTTGGGGACCTTCATGCCAAAAAGCCCGTGAGAGTAACCCTAGGATAGGTCAACCTCAGATTAACCCAACGTAGGAAAAGTTTCTCCATGCCCTTTTACGTTCACGCGTATAAAATGTCATGATCCCATTCATATATGCCTCCCCTTCTGTCAAATGAAATTACTAACCTCTATGTTTTGCAGGGAACAGCTGGGGAACCATAATAAAGTCAGGTTTAGCATTTGTTATTGCAGTAAAGGACTACTAACATGCTGTTTTGCAGAAAAAGATTAAAAAACCCAAAACCCAAAAGTTACAGCTTTAGCATGCATCCATATCCTTTCATTGCCCAGGATCTAAACTTCGAACTGTTGTTTCTGTAGGATTGCTCCTCAAACCCGTTCGCAGTCTAAGAAAGCCCAGGTCTCTACCTCTGAAATGGCTGATCTTCCCAATCATAGTTCCATATCTCGGGAGGAGTTTGATGATTTTAAGAAGTAGATGATGGAAATGGCCACAATGCTAAAAGAACAGTTCCTAATCAGACAGGATCCGCCAAACCAAGGACCGCACAATATTCCACCACCAGGGGGTGACCAGAATCCTCCTAAAAATATTGCAAACCTGTTTAGGGATGACCAACCCCAACTCAAGGACGAGCCAGTCATCCCAGGGGCCGTTCCCATACCTAACAGGATAGTGATTACTATCCCAGAGGAGGGGGACACTGACGACCTTCGGAAAAAAAATGAAACACATAGAGGAGACCATCCAATCTCTAAGAGGCATAGGCTCCCTGGGTAGGGTTAATTACTCGGATCTATGTGTTTTCCCCGGAACCAGATATCCAGAAAAGTTTAAAGTCCTCGAGTTTGAAAAATACAATGGAAAGGGAGACCCCTACACACACTTGAAAATATACATTGGAGAACTCGGGTCTTATGCCGAGGACGAAGGGTTGAGGATGCAACTGTTCCAGAAAAGCTTAACGGGGGAGGCAAGAATCTGGTATGCCCGCCTTGACAACGCCCGAATCCACAACTGGGAGGAATTGGCCCATACCTTCTTAACCCAATACAGCTTTCAAGCCCAGATGGCCCCTGACAGATACCAAATGACAAAAGTTAAGAAACAACCCAGGGAATCCTTCAGGGATTATGCACAACGATGGAGGGGTATGGCCGCACAGGTGAATCCCCCGATGAGCGAGTCAGAGATGGTGATGACTTTTGTAGACATTCAAGAGGCCCCGTATTATGAGCGGGTTATTTCAGGGATTCGTAGGCCTTTTGCTGAAATGATTAAACATGGGGAAATGGTGGATATGGGGTTGAAATCTGGCAAAATCCGGGATTTCACGGCTTTGGAAACAGCTGCAGAACAAATACAGAATGGAAACTATGGCAGCACTTCCCGGAGGGTCCAAAAGAAGAAGGAAGAGGATGTTTCCCTCATCTTGCAGGGGTCATCCAGTAAGGCAAAAAACCATCTTCCAGTACAGGTACAGAGAGTGGGGCCATCCCGACAGCCTAACTTCGCTGATCAGAGGGCAGAGGGGCGAAGGAGATATGAGGCCTCGCAAAATCGAGTATTCACCCCGCTCGGGGAACCTTTTGAACGGGTCTTAGCAGTGTTAGTAGCCCAAAAGAAGATAGTTGGTTTGGCACCCCCGAGTGACCCAAAGGGAAGAAGGTTTGACCCAAGCAAGCGATGTGCATACCACTCAAGTTCCCCTGGTCATGATACACAGGATTGTTGGACATTGAAGCACAGAATCCAAAACCTGATTGACAGCGGGGAAATTGTAGTGGAACAGCCAGACTCCCCGAATGTTAAGGCTAATCCCCTGCCAAGGCATGATGGAGGGGGGGTAAATGCGACGGAGGCCAATGAAACCGAGGGGCCGTCAAGGTTGAACTATGTGCAGAAAATTGAGGAAATGATCAACGTGATACATGATCATGGGAGTGCACGGGGAATGCCCATCAGATTGATAGGGGTAAGTACGAATATCACGGAGGGACCTGTCAAGTTGACGGCTCCGAGGCCCCTCATCCTGGCGACAAGGCCGCAAATCCCTATCAGTAGTCTAAAGACGGTACCTTGGAATTATGGGGGGATGCCAGAGGAAGCGGCCAGTTGTGCTTCTGTGACGACAAAAGGGAACCCCTTATATCTTCCCGGGCGAGTCCTTGAGAGCCAAAAGAAGAAAAATAAAGAGATTTCCGAGGAAAAGGCCATCGAATTCTTGAAAAGGATGGATCACCTGGAAACAAGAAGGATCCAGATTTTAAATGAGGAGTCAACCCTAACATCAGTCATGGACTTGGTGTTGTCATCCAATGATCACTGCAAAACCCTGGCGAAAGTCCTGGAGGAGGCATACATGCCCAAGGAAATTAGTGAGGAATGTTTCGGCCAGCTGGTAGGCCATCTGTTGGAGAGTGATGTAATATCCTTTGCAGATGATGACATCCCCAAGGAGGGAAGAGGGCACCGAAAACCGCTACATATTGCGGTAATCTCCTCGGGTTATATCATGAATGGGGTGCTGATTGATGGAGGGTCGGCATTGAATATCTGTCCCCTCAGTACATTGCAGAAGATGAACATCAATCCCAAGCGCCTACGGGCCAGTCATGTAGTGGTGCGAGCCTTCGATGGTTCCCAGAGGGATACAATTGGAGAGATAGATTTACCGGTGGAAATTGGACCTTGTACTTTTGATATCTATTTCCAGGTCCTAGACATTGCAGCCAGTTATAACCTGCTATTGGGGAGGCCGTGGATACACATGGCCGGGGCAGTTCCTTCCACGCTACACCAACAAATCAAATTAATCATCGATGAGAATCTGGTAACAATCTCGGCAGAATGTGATGACCCTTCTCCTCCCAGGAATGGCCTACCAGTAATTAATGTGGACGAGTCGGCAGCACCTGCCAGTTTTCAAGCGTTGGAAATTAGCACTCCCCACTACAGATGCTTGGGAGCCCCAGCCGTGAAACCTAAGGTCTCTCCAGAGCTTACCTTCGTGGCAAAAGAAATGATGAAAATGAAATTCCAACCTGGACAAGGATTAGGAAAGAGTAGCCAAGGAATCACTGAGCCCATTCAGCTACCCCATCAGATAGGTAAAGCAGGGTTAGGATATCGTGAAGGCGTAGCACGGAGACACCGTCAGGGTGCGGATCCGATTCGACTAGCTGGCAGTCCGGTGACCAAGGTCAACAATGAACAGGGGACTAGCGAGCCTGTGATTGGGGCAGGGAATGAAGAGTTAACCCCCGCAAGTGATGAATCGGCCAAGAGGGAAAGTTTCCTATAGGAGGTCACGAGGGAGTTTGAAACCAAGTGCTATATCCCTGGACAATTAACAGGCAATGGAGAGGGGACGGATGTTGTCATGCCACGGGAAGCCCGACAAGGTGTGCCTATCATCGATTGGGCGGGGCTAATTATTCCTGGAGAGGATAGGAAGAGGGATTCAGGCGACGTAGCCGTAATCATCGGGGAAGTGTCCGACGTAAGGCCCCCTTTTATCCGGCGCATTTCATCTGACCTGACCGTCGACAATTGGACCATGAAACCCGTGATATCCAAACAAGGGTAAAACCCGACATCAGGGTGGTAGACCCCAGAGGATGGGAGGATGAAGAAGTTTGTTTTTGTTGTTGTTTTATATTTTGCATAATTATGTCGTTTCTTCATGTTATCTGAAAATGTGATCGTCGTGGAAAATAACTTATATATGACAAGTATTTTGTTTCATGTCAGGTGTACCAATTTGAGTAATCCTTGCCTAACAAACGGTCTTTCAAAATTGAATGATGATTATGATTTTGACATTGAGCTGGATTTCGATTTAATGGGCATTGAGCAAGATGAGACAGATTACGACGACGCGCCTGACGAGATCAAAGGATGGGTCGAAGATAAACCTAAACCCAACTTAGACCAAACCATCACTATAGATATCGGAACCCCTGACAAGCCAAAAGAACTCAAGATAGGGACGGACCTTACCCCCAGCCAAAAAGCCGAAATGACTGAGTTGCTAAACCAATATGAGGATGTCTTTGCCTGGTCTCATGAGGATATGATCGGATTGTCCACCGACATTGTGGTACACCGATTGCCCATCAAGGAGGGTTTCAGGCCTGTCAAGTAAAAATTAAGAAAGTTGAAACCGGAGTGGAGCTTAAAAGTGAAGGAAGAGATCATCAAGCAGTTCAGGGCGGGAATCATTATGGTATCCACTTACCCAGAGTGGCTGTCCAATGTAGTCCCAGTGGCTAAGCCCGGAGGGAAGGTGAGGGTATGTGTAGACTATAGAGATCTAAATAAGGCCAGTCTCAAGGATAATTTTCCAGTGCCTTTCATACCCATCCTGGTGGATAACACAGCCCAGTACGAAATGTACTCTTTTGTGGATTGCTTTGCGGGGTATCATCAGATAATGGTGGCAGAGGAGGATCGGGAAAAGACCGCATTCATCACCCCTTGGGGCACCTTCTGCTATAGACGATTGGCTTTTGGTCTCACAAACGCAGGGGCTACTTATCAGAGAGCCATGATGGCCCTGTTCCACGATATGATGCATAAGGAGATAGAGGTCTACGTGGATGACATCATCGTGAAGTCTAGGGTAGAATCTGACCATATAACCCATCTCAAAAAGCTATTCGATCGGCTCAGAAAGTATAATTTGAAACTCAATCCAGCAAAGTGTGCTTTCGGAGTGCAGTCGGGTAAGCTCTTGGGATTCCTGGTTAGTGATCGAGGCATTGAATTGGATCCAGCAAAGATTAAGGCCATTGTGGATATGCCAACACCTCACACGGAGAAGGAGATAAGAGGATTCCTGGGAAGAATAAACTTCATCAGCCGCTTCATATCCCACTTGACGACTACATGCGAGCCGATTTTCAAATTGTTAAGGAAAGGTGCTTCCCAAGAATGGAATGAGCAATGTCAGAGGGCTTTTCAGATCATTAAGAAGCAACTGACAGAGGCACCAGTGCTGGTACCCCCGAAGGACGGGATCCCTCTGTTCATGTATATATCGGTCAATGCCATCGCGATGGGATGTATGCTGGGACAGAAAAATGAGGCAGGTCAAGAGCAGGCCATCTATTACCTCAGCAAGAGGTTCAGCCAATGTGAACAGAATTACACTCCCATCGAGAAGACCTGTTGTGCTCTGGCCTGGGCTGTAGGAAGATTACAGCATTACCTCCATGGGCATACGACGTACCTGATATCGAGAATGGATCCCCTGAAATACATTTTTGAAAGACCCATGCTGAATTGTCGACTGTCAAGATGGCAGTTAATCTTACAACAGTTCGACATGGTGTACGTGACTCAGAAAGCCATGAAAGGGCAGGGAATTGCAGATCAGTTGGCGGAAACCCCGTCAGGAGGGATGGAGCCGTTAGAAACTCCTCTGCCGGGCGAAGATATATTTTGGGTATCACACTCAAAATGTGATGACGGGGGACAGTTCTGGAAGCTGTATTTTGATGGTGCCATGAATGCCGAAGGGGCAGGAGCCGGAGCGGTCCTGGTCTCTATCACCGGAGAGCAATACCCTGTGGCCACTAAACTGAAATTCAATAATTCGAACAACATCGCTGAATACGAGGGATGTATCGTGGGACTCCGTTTTGCCCGCGACATGGGAGTGAAGAGACTAGCGGTGTTCGGGGATTCAGAATTGGTAATCAGACAGGCAATCGGGGTGTACAACACTAAAGAGCTTCGGTTACTTCCATACCATCGTTGTGTCACCCAGTTAATGCAAGAGTTCGAAGATATCGCTTTCCGCCATATTCCTCGGGGACGGAATGATTTTGCCGATGCATTGGCAACTCTGGCTTCCTTAATCCACGTAATCAAGAACAAGGACGTTCCACAGATTGAGATAGCAGTACAGAATGCCCCGGCATATGAGGAACATGTGGCAGTATTATCAAACGAGGTGGTGTTGCCAAAGCAGCCCTGGTATCACGACATAAGGGAATATCTGAGAGATAGATCCATTCTCGACCAGGCGAGTCGAACTGAGAGGATGAGAATTCAAAAGATGGCAATGAAATTTTATCTGAGTGGGGATTCACTCTACAAAAGGGATGCTGGGTTGGGACTGTTGCAATGCGTAGATGAAACACAGGCCCAAAGGATTATGAATGAAATACATGGTGGAGTGTGTGGGCCCCATATGAGCGGACCGATGCTGGCCAAGAAGATCTTAAGGACAGGGCATTATTGGTTAACCCTGAAAGCCGATTGCGATGATCATGTCAAACGATGTTACCAATGCCAGGCGCACGGTAATGTGATCCAGACGCCTCCCAATGAACTGCATTGTATGACCTCCCCATGGCCGTTTTCAATGTGGGGAATGGATGTGATCGGACCAATAGAGCCCAAAGCAAGCAACGGACACCGATTCATTTTCGTCATGATCGATTACTTCACCAAATGGGTAGAAGCAGCTTCTTTCCCCAAAGTAACCCAGGAGGTCATCGTCGGTTTCATCAGGAATAATGTCATTTGTCGATACGGGCAACCTGAGGTTTTGGTCTCCGACAATGCCAAAAATTTGAACAACGCCCTCATGAAGGGGTTATGCGAGCAGTTTAAGATCAAACACCTCAACTCTGTCATTTACCGTCCTAAGATGAACGGGGCAGTGGAGGCTGCAAACAAGAACATCAAGAAGATCATGGCAAAGATGTCTGCTAATCATCGGGGATGGCCGGATTTGTTACCCCTCACCCTGCTGGCATACCGAACGTCAACGCGTACTTCTACAGGGGCAACCCCTTACGCTTTGGTGTATGGAATGGAGGCCGTTCTGCCAGTTGAGGTTGAAATGGCATCCCTCAGAATAGTGATCGATGCTCAGATAAGCGAGGAGGATTGGATGCAAAGTCGATACGACCAATTGGCCCTAATTGATGAAAGAAGGGTGGCTACTGTTTGGCACGGTCAGTTATATCAACAAAGGATCTCTCGATCATACGACAAAAGGATAAGACCTCGAAAATTCAAGGAAAATGATTTGGTGCTAAAAAGAGTCATGCCTTGTCAAGACGAAGCCAAGGGGAAGTTCGCCCCGAACTGGGAAGGACCATTTGTGATTAAGAAAGTGCTATCCGGAGGAGCCCTCATGTTGCAAGAAATGGATGGGGAGGTATTTCCACAACCTCTCAATTCCGACTCGGTGAAGCGGTTCTACGCTTGAATCATCAATTCTCCCTTTTCTTTGAAGGAACGAACTACGTAGGACCTGATCTCCCAACTTGTGGGGGTACGTAGGCAGCCATCATGGCGCGGTCCGATCCTTCAAAAAAAATAATAATCCTTTCCTTAAACAGAACTATTTCCCAACAGCCAGATAAAACTTCATAAACCCTCAAAACCTTCCCAAAACCAGCCTCTTAATCAACTTCATCCCAAATGACATAGCCCTGATCCACCCAGACAATTATCCAAGATCTAAGACCCAATCTGATGAAATCGACAGGGGTACGGTAATATCTGTCAGATCTACATCGAGACTTGGAAAGAGAAAGAAAGCGAAATGTCAAAATCATGGTCAACAGGATAAAATGAGGGTCCAATGGAAGGCAATGATACGACGAAAAGGGAAAATGACTAAATTTAAATGCATGTTTATATATATAAGTCATTTTATTACAAGATTCCTCTTTCAATAACCGATGAAACTAACATAGTTTATGCAGGAAATAAAAATAATCTACAAATCTGAAACTAGCTGAAGCAAGATGGATAAAGTGGTGGATAGATCTAAAGCATCAGCACCCCCTGTAATCTGCTGCCCCATCATATCAATGCGATCCAATAAAGCAGTGGCTCGGCTAACAGTCCCAGAATGAGCATCTATAACTGCCCTGGTCTGAAGTACAATGGCATCTCTGTCAGCAATGGCAGCATCTCTAGCCAGAATGGCATCATCTCTCTCGACAAGAGTGGCATCCCTCTCAGCCTCAGTAGTAATCAAGGCCAGGCGGAGTCGGGTATCCTCAGTAACCCGACTTGGGGCAGAATCGGCTAAGATGGAGTGGTATGTAGTATCATCTGGAGAAATCATTCCAAAGTCATCAAAGGCCCCAGTCCGACTCAAACCAGCCGGATCCAAGTCTCCGCGCAACCACTGCACGTAAGCAAATGTCTGGAGGTGGCAACCCTCACTATATTCGGCGGAGATCCTGCGAGACCAAAGATCGTATACCCGCAGTAGTTCCCTCTCTGTCTGGGATGATATAAGGAATCGGTAGGCGGCTGCACCCGTGAAGGGGTGAAAATCCTGTGTCTGATCAAACTGCCCTATAACCGCTAAGGGATGATAAGTCGTCACGCCCCTCAAGCCAGCAATGGGGATGAAGTCCAGGTCAGGCACATGAGTCAAGAAGCTCATAAAGGAGCAATAACCCGAATAGACCAGTAGATGAAAGGGATCCTCAATGACCAACAAAAATGATGTCCAAGAGGCCGCATCAGTACAGCTCACGGGACGAAACGAAAACTGCATGGCTATATCATGACTGAAGCAAAACCCTTGGCGACGGAAATGGCCGATGGGACTGAGATGACTCATGAACCACACGTACAACAAAGTCGAGCTCCCTCGGAACACTCTGCCTCGGAAAGACTGGCAATATGAGGCTGACATGTAAGTATCCGCCAATATCATGGGAAGAATGGTGTGATCCTCCTGAAGGGCTCTAACGGCCGCGACAACCCGCATGTCCAACTGATCGAGTCCTGCAGGCAAGTACAAAGTTGAGACGACACAGGCCATCAGAACGTCTACTCTCAAGGCACCCCAGTGCTCCTCGGACACGGAAAAATCCCCGAAGAAAAGACAAAAACTGTCGGGTGAACCAAATCGGTCAATCAAGAACTGAAGGGGAACCATATGGTCTGAGGTGATCACTGATAACAAGGCTGTCCTCCGCAAATCGGTGAAAGTTAAGAATTGACGGCGCATGGAACCAGCTGTGATCCTGGCACAAGGACCGTCCAAAGGCAGGCCGGTAAAGCGAGCATACTCCTCGAGAGTGGGGGTCAGCTCTACTGTCCCTAATCTGAACACCTGACGGGCAGGGGCCCAATAGCTCAGAATACCCTCCACAAAGCCCGCTGGCACCTGAAAGGATAATAAGGACCAAGAATGTCCCAAAAGGCCATCTGAGATAACCCTATCGGTCGGCGATAAACTGTCCAACCAACGGAGAAGACTGCCGACCAACCCTGTAGGAGGAATGGAATCCAAACGTACCACGACATCTGAGGACGACATCTGTGAAAAAATAGTATCAAAAAGACCGTACAGGGGTCATTCTCTATCCATAAATAAAAAGCATGCATCATACAGTTAATAACAGAGCAAATGAATCTCATAGATATAAAAGATAAAAAAAAAATTGTGCATTAATGAATAAATAAGTTCAGTACATAGTGCATAAAATGAAAAAAAAAATAAATCTAAACAGGTGCAGGTACAAAAACCCTATCTTATCCTGATCTAAATAAAATCAATCTCATCTATGAAAGCGGGATCCTCAAACTGATCCCCCGGAGTCGCCGAAGTCGATGGCCCAAAGTTCATGTCGGGGATGTATGGCTGCGTTGTGGCATCAGATGAGCTCGGGCCCGCATCATAACCCGCACCGTCAGGATCATAGGCATAAGCATCCTCTGGAGTCCGGCCCAGCACCCGAAGATATAGAGACAACTGGTCTACCTGACGGGTCAGGGTGGCGATCTGCTCAGCATGGGTAGGGCTCCGAACGCAGGCTGCCCAGTCAGTCATCATCACCGAGCCAGGGACCATATCCCCAAGGAAGAATGTGGCCCGGGTCTGAGGACCGATAGTGCGGGGCACCCACCAAGTACGGAAAGCATCACTCGTACTGGGACCCGTAGAAAGCATCCGGCCGTCCTCCCCTGCGAGCATGATCTCCGAAGGCTGAGAATCCAGCGGCCAGGAGGTAGTGAAAGGAAGGGAATGCGGGATGCGGATATCTCCAGTGACGCATCTGAATGCGCGCTCCCCCAGGTACATCACCCATCCTCCAACACTCTGCAAAGTGAGGCGACGGGTGGAAAGCTCGAACTCCGGGCCAGAAGGATGCCCATCATTAAATCCCACAGCCAGATGCTCGGAGAGGTAGGGAACCCAGACGACATCAGCAGCCGTGATCAGCTCCAGCTGAATGCGGCAGTGTGCAAAGCTGCCTGATACCGGGACCTCCTCCAAGGTGCTATGATGCCATCGCCGGCCCCGGGGATAGGTGTCCAGGCCAAGAGTAGTGACGGGCCTCAAGCATGGAAGACGCTCGTAGGCCCAGAACTGCGAACAGAAATAGTGAAAAGCATTAGTAACTGACAAATGCAGAAAAGAGAAATAAATGAAGAAAAGTCCAGTAAGAAAAGAGGAGGAGAAGCCTCACCAACAAGAAGTGATAAAATCCGAGCCAAGCGTCTGTCTGGCCCTCCGAACGTAGACGCAGACCGTGGAGGAAATAAGCAAAGGTGAATGACCCCCAATCATAGTCACTGATACGGTCCACGTCTCTGACGGCTCCTACGACGCTGAAATGAATGGTGGAAGAGTTGTTCCCTAGGAAACAACCCCTCATAATGGTCAGGAATAAGCGCCGTAGTAGAATGTCCCGAGTGCCCTGATCCGCTGGAATAGGCAGTGCGTATAGACCCCCGACAGCATCGACAGCCAAGGCACCGGATCGAATGCTACGGGCCTTGAAGACCCGGTCATCGGCGGCAAAGCCCAATAAATCCCGGACCTCCGCTGGAGTAATGTCGAGATCCAGAGGGACACGGGACCCGGTGAACTCTATACCTGTGATGTACCTCCAGTCCCAGGGAGTCAACACAACCTCACAGTCCAGAAGGTGAAGGGACTGGGTCTGGTGAAACCATCTCTCGGACAAAGCCCGCATATAGCCCTAGGGGCACTGACGGGGGATGATAGTGAAAAAGTGACGGAAGCCCCAAGAATCCACCACCGCCCGGTAGTCGCTGTGCAGAGCCGTGTAGAGGGAGTAGATGTTGAACCAGTTGCCCCTAGGCTGAGTAAACTCCGGCACCTATGGCAATCATCAATGGGTCAGTCCAGGTAGAACGGATATTAAGAAATTGAAAATGAAATGAGAATAGAATTGAATATACCTCATTAGCTACAAGAGATGCCGAGGGGTGACGACTGAGATCCCGACCGAAAAGATCGGGTATCTGCACAGGGGAGCCAGAGGGAGCATGATGAGGAGATGGAGCCGGTGTGCTGGAGGATGGCCCCTCTGCCACAACCTCCGGAGGAGCAGCCTCCTCAACGTCCGGATGATCGGGACGGATAACAGCCTCCGCCAAGCGGCAAGCCTGACGGGTCCGAGGAAGAACAGGGGCAGGTGCAGCCCTATGACGGCGAACACCCGAGGTCCGAGACGCGAAAGAGCTACTAGGAGCGTCGGGATCCATAGCTGGAACAGAACAGGCAAAGAGGAAGGTAAGTTCCCTTTTTTAATTTATGCCACAAATATTCCAATATTTATCGTAGAATTAATGCAATATGATGCATGTTTATTATATGTACATAAAAAAAAATAAAAAATCGGCAGAGTTCCGTTTGTAAAATGGACATCCCAGGCATAAGCCAAACATGTTTTCAATCAATCCAAGCCTCAAACAAATCAAAATTGCATCCATATATGTAATTACAGCATGTAAAGGACCATAATGCATGATTTTCTTTAAAAAAAGGGAACAACAGATATGTGGAACCGCATCATGAGCATAAAGTAAGACTCACACAGTTGATACATAGCATGTATATATGATAATACATAGCATAGCATTGTAAAGCATACATTTCTATCTCTAAACCATGCAAATAGCCAAATGTATAGCAAAACATTGACGAAATTGAAAAGTGAACGGTCAAAATGTTACCTGTAGCGCGTAGATCGATCCTACCGGAGCAGTTTTTGCAGAAAGGTTGGAAAACTCGGCAAAAGGCCCTTGCAAACGAGCAAAATCGCAAGAATCTATGTGGGGTACGAAGTCGAAAGTGACAGATCTGGAAGTGGCGAGCCGCTTATGAATCCCGATCTTTGCCGCAGATCCATCTGCGGCTGGCCCTGGTGGGTCCCCCTGGTTCCCTTGCAGCCGTTTGATGTGTTTAGTAAAAATGAATTACGAGATGGGTGACCGGCGACGATACCCGGCCCCGACAAAACAATCGACCGGCGACGATAACCGGCGATTACGAGATGGATGTCCGGCGACGAAAACCGGCTCCGACAAGATAACCAACCGGCGACGATAACCGGGGGTTACAAGATGGGTGACCGGCGACGATACCCGGCCCCGACGAGACAATCGACCGATGACGATAACCGGCGATTACGAGATGGATGTCCGGCGACGAAAACCGGCTCCGACAAGATAACCAACCGGCGACGATAACCGGGGGTTACGAGATGGGTGACCGGCGACGATACCCGGCCCCGACGAGATAATCGACCGGCGACGATAACCGGCGATTACGAGATGGATGTCCGGCGATGAAAACCGGCTCCGACAAGATAACCAACCGGCGACGATAACCGGGGGTTACAAGATGGGTGACCGGCGACGATACCCGGCCCCGACGAGACAATCGACCGGCGACGATAACCGGCGATTACGAGATGGATGTCCGGCGACGAAAACCGGCTCCGACAAGATAACCAACCGGCGACGATAACCGGGGGTTACGAGATGGGTGACTGGCGACGATACCCGGCCCCGACGAGATAATCGACCGGCGACGATAACCGGCGATTACGAGATGGATGTCCGGCGATAAAAACCGGCTCTGACAAGATAACCAACCGGCGACGATAACCGGGGGTTACAAGATGGGTGACCGGCGACGATACCCGGCCCCGACGAGACAATCGACCGATGACGATAACCGGCGATTACGAGATGGATGTCCGGCGATGAAAACCGGCTCCGACAAGATAACCAACCGGCGACGATAACCGGGGGTTACGAGATGGGTGACCGACGACGATACCCGGCCCCGACGAGACAATCGACCGGCGACGATAACCGGCGATTACGAGATGGATGTCCGGCGACGAAAACCGGCTCTGACAAGATAACCAACCAGCGACGATAACCGGGGGTTACGAGATGGGTGACCGGCGACGATACCCGGCCCCGACGAGATAATCGACCAGCGACGATAACCGGCGATTACGAGATGGATGTCCGGCGACGAAAACCGGCGACGAAAACCGGCTCCGACAAGATAACCAACCGGCGACGATAACCGGGGGTTACGAGATGGGTGACCGGCGACGATACCCGGCCCCTACAAGACAATCGATCGGCGACGATAACCGGCGATTACGAGATGGGTGACCGGCGACGAAACCCGGCCCCGACAAGACGATCATCCGCATCGACACCCTTTTATGAATGTTTTGCATCCATTGCATCTTACGTTACATCATAAATCATATGTGTTGCATCACGTATGTATTGTCATCCTTGTGCATTGTCATTCATGCATCGAGTGTCTATTCTTTATCCTATTCATTTCATTTAAACATTGCATAAACATGATAAAGAGGGGCAGCTGTAGACACCCAATTTTTGCGTTCCCTGTACTAACCATGACAGGAGGGCAAAATCGTCAATTGAACCGGCTTGCGGGAGCGAAGGAATGGGCACAAGTGCGCTCGTCCAACCCTACTGCAATGATTGGCGACCAAAGCTGACGTGATAATAAGGCCGTCCGAAGCGGGCATTCCCGAATGAGGTGGCACGTCTCCCGGAAATTCCCGGACTGCAAAATACGAGCCTGTCAACGAAAACCGACCTTACGGCACGAAAATCGAGGCGTAGCACGAAAATCGAGAAAGTCAAACCGTCCAGCCGCGGATTGATCTGCGGCCAAATAGTGCGCCTTTTGAAAACACGGAACTCAAAACACGGAACTCAAAATCAGGTGAGTGGAAGGCAGGCGGCCAGCCAGCCGATTTCAGCTCAGTTTCGTTGCAGTATATAGGGAGTTGAGAGTTGGGAGAAATTTTGAGGAAGAAGGATTCAGCAGCAGCAAGAAGCACGGGAATAGAGAGGAAAAAGAGCAAAATTTGCAAACAAATAGGAAGAAAAGAGAGAAAAAAGAGAGGATTTATTTCTTTTGAATTTGATTGTATCAAATATACTCCTCATCCTATTCAAATACACAAGTTCACATCCATTTGAGATCATTTGCAAGGTGAAAATTCCCTTTGTTCTAGCAATTTATATCATATCATTTGGTTGAATTAAATGTAGTTTTCATGAAATTTATGGTGGGATAATGGATTAGGGATTATTAGTGAGGGTTCCATCGGAACAAAATTCTTCCTAATAACCCGAGGATATCCAATTGGTGAAATTTCTAGCTCGTTTATGGTGATTTATTGGGTGTAATTTATTTAGATTATCATTTTCGGATGTCATGGTGTATTAGATAAATCCGGGTTGGTTAGTTATGTAGTATTCATTTCGTGGGCATGTAGCAATCTCGGGTGTGAGCCTAGGAACGCGACCCCGTGGTCCAAATCCGATGATGGACTTTATGACATATGTAATAGATTCAAAGTACTCGTTTTTTTGTAACATGTAATCGTCGGGCCTTAAAGCGACGCTAAGGCGAGAATCGGGTTTAAGGCCCCGTAATAGTGGAACATGTGATTTATGGCGTTCGGGGATGTTTTGACGGCTTACATGCCCATGAATAGCCCCGACGCGTATTTATGCTTGATTTGATTTGTAACACCAAACAAAAGATTTCAAAGCACAAAACAATAAAGATTTTTCTAAAATAAATCAAAGTAGGATATTAGCATCACGAGGCTAAAAATTAGAAATGCTAACGAAAGTCGATTCCTATTTTACGAGAAAGCTAAAGAGAAGTTGTTTCAAGTGTCACAAAAAAATGGTTTTACAAAAAAGAAATAAATGTTTTACCAAACCTTGATACATAGGGCGAAAGAGATCCTAGAAATTGCCCATCATTTATGAAAGCAACGTATAAATCTCGATTCCTATTTTGGTTAAGGTTTAAGAGAATTCACGTTTTACCAAAACGACGCCTAATAAAGATTCGTAGTTTTGACGAGTAAAATCAAACCTTTCGCATGAATAAAGGAGCTCTCTCGTACTAACGGAAACGACGTTCTAAAGCATTCCCAAAACAAAACACGATTTCTCAATAAAAATGCCAAATGTTTCATCTTTCATGAAAGAACTCACCACAATATTCACATAAGCACACACACACACACACACACGCACGTATACATATTTTATGAATCAAAGGATAGGAAAGTATCAAGATTGCGGTAACCGTGTTTACGGAAGTCGGGGGGTGCCTAACACCTCCCCCTCGCTTAAGCAAGCCCCCGAACTCTATGGATCTCGATTCGCAGACCAATTAATTCGGAGTCACATATGAGCCAACGATTTATAAAAAAATGAAAACTCGGATGAGTTGGTACATCCATTTCAAATATACCAACTGGCGACTCTGGTTAATTGGCTCATCATAAAAAACGATCTTTCGAAACCCCGTCGACATTAATGCCGACCTTTTCCCAAACTCATCTAATAATAAAACGGCACAAAAATCGGGAGAGGCGAGAAACCGGCGTCGACATATGCCACAGGTTGAGTTCAGTTGTACTTAAACAGTGGTATATAAATATAAATGCGGTTGTTTTATTTAAATCAAGTGTGTTTGATAGATATTTCTATTCTTGATTGCTGATTTCAATACCCTATTGTGTAAAACGTAAAACTATAGGTAAAAGTCGGCAGTTTTCCTTTATCAGATCATGCCGCCGAGAAGACGATCGCGTAACCAGCAGGTCGAAAAGTCAGAAAGCGAGGTGGGGGACCACCCCAATCCAATGAGGGTGTTCGCAGAAATGCTGGCAGAAGCCATTCAATCAAGACCGCTATATGTAGGGACCCAAGCAGCACCCGAGCTAGCGCATCATTTGGCAAATTTTAAAGATTTCAAACTGGTTGGACCACCCAAGTTCAAGGGAATTCTTAACTCAATCACAGACCTGGATCGAAGAAATAGAGAAGGTCTTCGAGGTTGCACGGGTGGCCAAGGAACAGAAAACAGGATTTGCCACTTTCATGCTGAAAGGCGAGGCTAACTATTGGTGGAAGGCCAATAAGGGACAAGCAGGTGAGGGAGTCATTTCTTGGGAAAGATTTAAAGAGTTGTTCTTCGAAAATTACTTTACGGAGAATACACAGCTGGACATGGAAGTTAAGTTCCTAGAACTGAAACAGGGGAATATGACTGTCGTAGAGTACGCGGCAAAATTCAATGAATTGGCCAGATTTGCCCCACACCAGGTGGACACTGAGGCCAGGAAGGCAAGAAGGTTTGAGTTGGGACTGAAACCATGGGTTCAGAAGTCAGTCGCAATATTGAAAATTAAGAACTTCTCGGAACTGCTGGAGAGAGCTATCATTGCGGAAGGGGGCAATGAAGCGGTGGCACGGTTCAACCAAGATAGAAAGAAGAGTCAGGAGGCTGCCAAAGCGGGAAGCAGCGGAGGCAGCAACCCCAATAAGCGCAAATGGAATGAAAGCCAATCGTTCGGGAGCAATAAATCTGGAGGAGAGGCTAAAAAAAGTGGGAAGTGTAACAACTGCGGGAAGAATCACTCGGGGGAGTGCATGAAAGGGAAAAGCGTTTGTTACCGATGTGGACAACCGGGGCACATGGCTCCTCAGTGTCCAAACAAACAGAAAGGAGGATGTTTCTCTTGCGGATCACCCGACCACCAGATTAAGGATTGCCCGAAGAGGAAGGGTGACGTTGGGAGTGGCAACAGGAGCAACAACAACAGCGGGAACAATAACCGGCTGAGCTACGGGGCACCAGCCAGTCAAGCCAACAGACCCACAGCCCGCACATTCAACATTACCGTTCAGGATGCCATGGAATCCAGGGATGTGGTGTCAGGTATCATCCCAATCAATGATATAAATGCATATGTGTTATTTGATTCGGGTGCTACCTGCTCTTTTGTTTCCGAAGAATTTGCTAGTCAG
Source organism: Aralia elata (assembly GCA_034770075.1). Taxonomy (NCBI): domain Eukaryota; kingdom Viridiplantae; phylum Streptophyta; class Magnoliopsida; order Apiales; family Araliaceae; genus Aralia; species Aralia elata. The sequence continues at coordinate 59,634,833 of CM068384.1, read as the reverse complement.
TTAAATTTACCTCGTGAAAAGTTATAACACCCTATGAACGTAGAAGTAGTAAACAAGGAAATTATCCCCGTAGAATGCATTCATAGGAATTGTTGTGCTGAATTGTGATGAGTTAAGCTCAATGTGGATCTGATACCAATTCGGCTAGGAGAATTCGATGTAATCCTAGGAATGGATTGGCTATCAATTCACGGGGCAGTTATTGACTATAAGAAGAAATGTGTACACCTGAAGACTCCTAATAAGTCGAAGGTGGTATTCTATGGTAATAAATCACCAAGACAATATTGTTGTCTTACTATGATGCAAACCAAGAAATTGCTTAAGAAAGGTTGCATATGTTATTTGGCCCATGTGGTTGATACTCGTCAGGTCGGGGATGAGATGAGTCAAATACCAATCGTGAGGGATTTCGCCGATGTTTTCCCAGATGAGCTTCCGGGACTACCGTCGGACAAGGAAATCGAGTTCGTTATCGATTTGGTACCGAGAACCGCACCAATATCGAAGTCGCCGTATCGAATGGCACTTGTAGAAATGAAGGAGTTAATGGTTCAACTGCAGGAACTGTTAGACAAGGGTAATATCAGAGCGAGCGTGTCCCCGTGGGGAGCGCCAGTTCTGTTTGTAAAGAAGAAGGATGGTTCTATGAGGCTTTGTATCAACTATCGGGAGTTGAACAAAGTTACGATTAAGAATAGGTAACCGCTTCCTAGGATTGACGATCTGTTTGATCAACTTAAGGGAGCGAAGTACTTTTCAAAAATCGACCTAAGAACAGGCTATCATCAGCTGAAGGTGAGGCAGGAAGATATCCTGAAGACTGCATTCAGAACTCGTTATGGGCACTTCGAGTTTCTGGTAATGTCATTTGGATTAACAAATGCGCCCGCGACATTTGTGGATATGATGAACAGAGTGTTCAAGCAGTACCTGGACAAGTTCGTAGTCGTTTTCATCGATGACATCTTGGTGTATTCAAAGTCAGAGGAGGAGCATACTGAACATTTAAATATTGTATTGGAAGCTCTCGGAAGGGAGAAGTTGTATGTAAAGTTTTCTAAGTGTGAGTTTTGGTTGCAGAGGGTGCAATTTCTGGGTAATGTCATCGACAAAAATGGTGTTTCGGTGGACCCAGCAAAGGTAGAAGCAGTTATCAATTGGGAGCAGCCGAAGACGCCAACAGAGATCAGGAGCTTTTTGGGATTAACAGGATACTATCGGAGATTCATACAGGACTTTTCAAAGATAGCATCGTTGTTGACCAATCTCACCAGAAAAACAGTTAAGTTCGTTTGGTCGGAGAAGTGTGAGAAGAGTTTTATGGAGCTGAAGAAGAGGCTTAGCCAAGCACCGGTGTTGACCTTACTCGACAACACTGGGGGCTTCGTAGTGTATAGCGATGCGTCACACAAAAGTCTTGGTTGTGTGCTGATGCAGCACGGCAAGGTTGTTGCGTACGCATCACGTCAGCTGAAGGATTATGAGAAGGGTTACCCGACTCATGACCTGGAGTTAGCCGCGGTAGTTTTCGCCTTGAAGATTTGGAGGCACTACCTATACGGGGAGAAGTGCGAGATATATACAGATCACAAGAGTCTAAAATATATCTTCACTCAGAAGGAGCTGAACATGAGGCAGCGCCGATGGTTAGAATTGATCAAGGATTACGACTGTGAGATTCTGTACCATCCGGGCAAAGCAAATGTGGTGGCTGATGCCTTAAGCAGGAAAGGCAAGGTAAAATTGATGCAGCTGACAACTCAGGAGGAATTGATAAAGGATTTTGAGTGTCTGGAATTGGGGGTTAAGTATCCGATGGAGACGGAGGGAAAATTATTTACCGTGACAGCAGGTCCGACTCTACTGGATAAGATAAAGGAGGCTCAAGAATTTGACGAGGAGTGCATTGACATTAAGAAGCAACTATCGGAGGGAAAAACATTGAAGTACAAGATTGATAGCACAGGATTGCTGAGGTTCGAGGGAAGGATCTGGATACCTTGCGTACCAGACTTGAGGGAAGAAATATTGCAGGAGGCCCATAATACGAGGTTTTCGGTACATCCGGGTAGCACCAAGATGTATCAAGATCTTCGTCAGCATTATTGGTGGCCGCATTTGAAAGGAGAAGTTGCAGAATACGTCAGCCGGTGTTTAACTTGTCAAAGGGTCAAGGCAGAGCACCAGCGGCCGAGCGGATTGTTGCAACCTTTCGAGATTCCGGAGTGGAAGTGGGAGCACATCACAATGGATTTTGTGGTAGGACTTCAACGACACAGAAAGGTCTATACGCCATCTGGGTGATCGTAGATCGTTTGACCAAGTATGCCCATTTTATACCAATCAAGATCAGGTACAAATTAGAGCAGTTAGCGAAACTTTACGTAAAGGAGATAGTATCGCGCCATGGAGTGCCGGTATATATTGTATCTGACAGAGATCCGCGCTTCACGTCAAATTTTTGGAGAAGCCTACAGGAAAGAATGGGGACACAGTTGAGAATGAGTACGGCGTATCATCCTCAGACTGATGGTCAGAGCGAGCGAACGATTCAGACCCTAGAAGATATGCTCCAAGCAGTCGTGATGGACTTAGGGGGCAGCTGGGACGATCACTTGCCCTTGGTAGAGTTCGCTTACAACAATAGTTACCATGCTAGCATTGGCATGCCACCGTACGAAGCGGTGTATGGGAGGAAGTGTCGAACGTCGTTATGTTGGGATGAGGTTGGTGAACAGAGATTGTTGGGACCAGAATTGGTACAGCAAACCGTGGAAATCATTAAAGTAATAAGACAACGGTTAGTAGCAGCTCAGGATCGTCAAAAGAAGTATGCCGACTTACATCGTCAGAAACAAGACTTTGAAATAGACAGCTTTGTATTTTTGAAGGTATCTCCCTGGAAGGGGAAGATCCGTTTTGGGAAGAAGGGCAAATTGAGCCCTAGGTTCATAGGACCTTTTGAAATATTAAGGAAAATAGGCGAAGTGGCGTACGAGGTAGCGTTACCTCCTGAACTTGAGCTCATTCACAACGTGTTCCATGTATCAGTATTACGTCCATATAAGCTGGACTACAAGCACGTTATTTCCTATGAGCCAATTCAAGTCGAGAAGGACTTATCATACGAGGAAATTCCTGTTCAAATACTGGATAGGAAGGAGCAGAAGTTGAGGAATAAAATCATTCATTCCGTTAAAGTTCTCTGGAGGAATCACGCGGTGGAAGAAGCTACGTGGGAACTCGAACTGACCCAATATCAATTAGGTTGAACCCAAATTCCATTCCATTTCCTATTGGGCCACCTTTCTTTTTTTTTCATCCGGCCCAACTCCATTTGGGTTGAGCCCAATCCTTCTCCTGCCGGGTCAAACCAATTTCAATCGGGATGGGGCAAGTCCATCTCTGTAAACCAATTTTGGGAGCAGAGCTGGATTAAAATCACAGCCTAAATGACCTAAGCTCTCAACTGAGACCAAGCCGAGAAGGAATTGGGGAAGAGATAGGGGTTAGCCAGTTCGCTAGGGCTGGCAATCGGATGGGACGGGAAAGCGCCGGCGTGAAGAGGGCTGGTGTGTCGGCGTGATGACGAAGAGACCGGCGACTGGGACCGAGGGAAAGGTTCAGCTACCAGCGGGTTGTTCAAGGATTCGAAGTGAGTAACTGAGCGCCCTCGACTGGACCAAAGGATTTAGGGCGCTAGGCGACATGACCGGTGGGAGTACGTGGCTCAAGGGACTGCCGACTGAATAGCTGGGCAGTGATGGGGCTTGATGTGAACGACCGGTCACCTACCTCCCTCCTACCCTTGGGTTTTAGTTCTGTCAATTGGGGTATTACCCAGCAATTGGGAAAACCTCGCCCTATAAATAGGGACCCCAAATTCATCTAGCCGAACTACTGGGCTCTTTGGGTATGAGTTATATCAGTGCCATACGAGAGTAAGGGTTGAGAAGGAAAGGCAGGGCGAAGGGGAAGCTAGCCGCTGGATGCCGGTCGGCTTCACCGTCTATTTCGGGAGGAGGTGAAGGACAGCCGCTAGGAGCTCGATCGGTGTCGACCCAGCCTTATGGTATAAACCCAGCTGCCGCGGTGGTTCTTTTTGTGTCGATTTCCTTTTTGTTTCGATTTTTCTTTTCGTTTTTCTTTGTTTCTCTGTTATTGGGTGTAATTACTGGTTGGGAAATTTGTGTACTGAAGAGCCATAAGAGGTTCAGGCAGCGGGTGTTGTACTGTGAATAGGCCAGTGTCGAGTCTCAGTGTGCCCACCAAGTGTTTGTTGTAATGCCTGAATAAGATTGTTCTTCATTTGGTATTAATTATGCTGTCGACGACATTGTTATACCAAAATCAAACTTTGATTTATTATATGATAGTATTTTGGCTATGCACAGAGACTGAAACTAGTGTTATATGCATATCATTTGTTAATCGGGGCTTGCTGTTAGGAGTCGTGGCTTTAGGAGTTGTGAGTATGGTATGTATGCATCCTGTGCAGAAAACTCCGCATGATAAAATTTTGGCCAATAACTAAATTACTGTAATCGAGTGACCTAGTTACCCAATAAACCTTGTAATACTTGAAATATTTTTCCAAATTGGTTAAGTAATTCATTGGTTTATTCAAACAACAAATAAATTAAGGTTAATAATTATTTAACTATTATTGATAGTAATTAGGTGTAATACCATCGGATTAATTATTAGTTATTATTTGAATTAATAATACACTAATAAATAATTATTTATTTTATAATAAATAAAGGTAATAAATATTTAATTATTATTTAACCAATATTAAATGATAATTAAGTATGAACGTAGTAAATAAAAATAATTATTTATATTTAACATTAAATAATAAATAAAGATAATAAACATCTAATTTTTATTTAATATTGAATAATAATTAAGTATGAATAACATTAATAAAATAATTATTTATTATTTATCAATAAATAATAAATAAAGATAATAAATATTTAATTATTATTTAATTAATATTAAATAATAATTAAGTATGAATAAGTTAGTAAATAATTAATTATTATTTAGCAATAAATGATAAATAAAGATAATAAATATGTAATTATTATTTAATTAATATTAAATAATAATTAAGTATGAATAAGGTTAATAAAATAATTATTTATTATTTATCACTAAATAATGAATAAAGATAATAAATATTTAATTATTATTTAATTAATATTAAATAATAATTAAGTATGAATAAGGTTAATAAAATAATTATTTATTATAATAAATAAGGATAATAAATATTTAATTATTATTTAATTAATATTAAATAATAATTAAGTATGAATAAAGTTAATAAAATAATTATTTATTATTTATCACTAAATAATAAATAAAGATAATAAATATTTGATTGTATTCAATTAATAATAATTAGGTATGAATAAAGCTAATAAGGATAACCATTACTTAATCCTTATTGAAATAATGATTAAGTATGAGTGAGATTAATAAGTTAATTATTTTTTGCCCTTAATAAATAAAGATAATAAATAGTTAATGATTATTTAATTAATATTAAATAATAATTAATTGTGTGGAGAATTAATACATTAAGTATTTTTGAATAAGGAACAAGGAATAATAATTACTCAATTACCCTTAAAGGTGAATAGTAATTAAGCGCAAATAAACTAAACAAGTAATCAATTATCATTTAGTTGCTATTAAACCATAATAAATTATTATTTAATTTATAAATAGTAAATAAGGATTATTAACCCATATTTAGAGACAAATAAGGGTGATAATCTGAGTATTCGAAGAATAAGTAATCATGATTAGCTATCATTTATTTTAATAGCTAAAGGTCATTAATTAATTTCTGTTTAGCTAATGTTAAATAGTAATTAAATGTAGATGATGAATTGTTTATCTGCCAAATAAATAGCATAAGAAGGTATATACCAATATACAACTATGCCATATTAATTGATAAGTCGACCTTATCAAATGATAGGTCATCCAAGGTCGATTAATTAAAGCTAAAATTTATCTATAGCTGAGCAAACATGCAAGTTCTATCTTACTCAACTTTTACATTGAGCAAGTTCTCTATCTCGAAACTTTAATTGTTGCAAATTTCTTTTCGTTCAAGCAGGCTACTATTGCATTGTAGCTTGAAATTTTATTCCAAGAATGCTTAAGTGGTTTAATTAATTTACGGTTAGTCCACATCGATATTATTGACACTCGCATTCGGTGCATTTGAATTCGTACATTTATTAAAGTTCCGAAATTCACGAACTATTCATAATTAAGTCTGAACCCTTGTTCGGTCAGGCAAGTATATGAGAATTTATAAAAGCTATCTGAACCAATCGACGGTAAGGATTCTTAGACTGAATGAATACCCCTTTTATTATAGGGGAGTACCCCAGGTACCGTATATAAGGTACAAACAGCAGAGTTAAATGTTATGCATATACATAGCGTACGCGAGGCTGATCCCCTCAAGTACTTATTCTGCAGCCAGTAACCAGAAGGTCAACTAGCTATTGACTCCTTTGGAAGTTATTGTTCAGAGTCTACTTGACTATCAATTGTTCTAAAAGCAATAATCGTTCTTGCTTCTGATATTTATAGTGTTGATTTTTTTTTTCTATATTCCATTCATCATGATATATCCTTTATTGTCATAGTTTAAACTTGCTGAGCAAACTCGTTGCTCATCCTTGCTATATCATGACTTTCATTGCAGTTAAACCCGAGACATCAGGAAAGGGCAAGGGTAAAGAAAAGATGAAGTGATAGGCTTCACGTAGCTGGCTTTAGTTTATGTTTAGCGTAATTGCTATTAATGTAATTTAAACCCTGATTATTATTTAGGGTGTGTTTTGTGTTATGTATTAAGGTTATTGTATCTTGGGACTAGTAACACCTTTCTAATGAACAACATATGTTTGTTATATTCCGCATTTTAGTCAATGTATGTTGTTGGAGGTGAATGTTGTATTGGATCGTGATGACCGAATCCGGGTGGTTGGAGACCCGAATTTGGGGGCGTCACAGGTGTAATTCGAGGAGAGCACGAAGGACTAGGAGTTAAACTTGTGCCCGAGGAAGCTTTGATCTACGAGGGTATAATTCTTATTCTCTTTCTCTTTCGTTTAATTGATAATTGAACACAAGGATATATCATGGTGATGGTTTGTATGAAAATTTTAAAATCCGTTTTATAATTCTTCCGCCCTATTTGTGTAATTTGATTGCATGCTTGCGTAATATACAAACCTTACAGTCAATTATACATTTAATGCATTTCTATGCCAAATAGTTACACATACACAGTTACATAAGCCAGGTAAACATGTATAACCATACATATGATAATCATATATGCCACATTACGTCAACTATTTTCATAACTTTCGTTCTTATATTGAAAATCTTCCACTTCTAATTCGAAATCATGGCTTTACATAGTCATTATGTGTTTTAAACAATTAAACATCTTTTTGAGCATGAATCACAACTTAAGACACTTATATGCATATGTTCTAAGCTTCAGATCACAGTTGAAACAACTTAGTCAACCCGAATGACATCACCAGAAACTCGTAGCCCATAACAAGTGCAAAAGTTGTCTTAGGGATGTCCTCATCCCTCATCCTTAACTGATGATATCCTAACCTCAAGTCTATCTTCGAAAAGTACTTCACCCCTTGAAGTTGATCAAACAAGTCATCAATCATCGGTAATGGATATCGATTTCTGATGGTAATCTTGTTCAACTCCCTATAGTCTATACAAAGCCTCATAAACCCACTTTCTTTTTCACAAACAATATCGGAACACCCCACGATGAAACACTTGGTCGAATCACACCACGATATAGCAATTCTTGAATTGCTCCTTTAATTCCTACAACTCTAATAGTGTTATCCTATACGGTGCCTTAGAGATAGGTTTCGCACTAGGAATAAGCTCGATGGTAAACTCAATTCCTCGTTGTGGTGGCAACCTTAACAATTCCTCAGGAAACACATCGAAAAACTCACGAAAAACCATAACATTCTTAATATAAGACTCACTTATAAAGGTATCTTTCACAAATGCCAAATACCCCTTACAACCCTTAGTTACTAACTTTCCAGCCTTCAAAGTTAAAATTAATTTCACCACCCTACTCGGTCGTGAGCCTTAAAACACAAACTCAGGAGACTTCAAATCTCCAAAGATAACCTTCTTCACTTTGCAATTGATAGTGACCTGGTGCTTATCCAACCAGTCTATCTCAAGAATAACATCAAAATCATGCATACCCATCAGAAGAAAATTAGCCCCACGAATTTTATCTCCAAAACTGATCGGACATTCTCGATAGAAATCAGAAATAACTATTGAAGTCCCCATTTGGGTAGCAATAAAGATAGCAGAATTCAAAGACTGAGAGGGCACACCAAGGTGCCGAACAAAAGAATTCGCAACAACTGAATAAGTAGAGCCAACATCAAATAAAACAGAAGTCTCATGACTGTTAACTAAAAGAGTGTCAGAAACAGTACTTGGCGCAGCTGTTGTCTGGTTATATGTCAAGGTGAATAACCATCCACCGTGGCGCTGACCGCTATTGCCACCATTATCACCACCTTCACAATTATCACATGGTCCGGTACAATTCCTAGCAATATGACCCATTTGTCCACATAAGAAGCATGCACTAGTAACTCTATGGTACTGCCTCCCCGGACGATTAGCCCCACAAGTAGCTCAAGGAGTTATCGGAATAAGATTAGGGTTACCTCTACCTTGATTCTGCCCATGTTGACGGTTCTACCATTGCTGGTGATTTTGACCTTGTTGACGCAACTAAAGTTAATGATTTTGCCCCTACTGAGGCAACTGCTGATAACCCCTATTCTAATTTTGGCCACGCCATTGCCCCTGCTGGCCACCATGGTTCCTGTTCCACTGACCACCTTGGTTCCTCCCATGATGACCCAAAGCTTAACCCTGTTGATCATCTTTGTCCCTCATTCGACTCCCCTTCGATTTAGAAGCCCGGAACTCCTGCTGCTTTATCTCAATATTCTTTGCTGCATTACCCACTACTGACACATCTGCAAACTTAGTGCTAATGAGATGTTAGCGATACTAATAATAAATTCTCAACTTGAACTTCTCTTCCTGTTCTACTGTAGTCCCTGCTGAGGTTCCCATAAAGCCTGCCAACTTGGTGAACCTCGTCATAAAATTCGTGATGGACTTATCATCTTTCTAAGACAGATACTCTCTAGCATAGGCCTATTTATCAGCAGCTGGAAGTACTGCTGATAAAATACGTTACAAAATTCTACCCAAGTAAGTGTCTTCGCATATCCATCACCCTTTGCTGCCTTCACCGCTTTCCATCATCTCTATGCATCCCCCTCTGGTTTATAAGCAGCCAGCAACACCTTTTGGTTATCCGAGCACCCCAACACATCATAGATTTTCTCTAGGTGGGTAATCCAATACTCTGCATCAATTGGAGTTGAGGCTGAACTGAATGAATTTGGCTTTTGTTTCTGAAGCCTTTCCAACCACATATACATCCGAACTACAGACTGATTAACACCATTTGCAATCCCTTCCTCTTCGTTAGCGTGCGAACCATTATTCCCCAAGTTCCCCTGATCAGGAATTTCTGGCGGCTGCTGCATCGCCTGAACGACCTGTGCCACCAATTGCGGTAAAGCTTGTTTAACCGCCCGATTCACCAAAGCAGCAAATTGAGTATTATTCTTGTTATTAGGTTGCACATTGGGCTGGCCCTCGCCACTTCCCCAGTGTTACCTCGCTTCTCAACAACTCTAGCAAATTTATGAGCCATCTAAGAAAGAAAACAACGGAAAGAAGCAAAACAAATTCGAGGCAGATTCGAATGTAACTGATATGATAGTTGAACAGAATATCAAACGGAATAAAAACCTAACCCATAAGTCTACCCATAACTTACAGGTCAAACTTGAATAGGTTTTCTACAAGAAAGAACCTAGGCTCAGATACTAACTCTGTAACACCCCATTTCCAAAATAGAAAGAGAGGTTACACATTAAAGAGAACAGAACTTACAAAATAAATAATTAGCTCTATGCCATAAAAACGAATAACTTTGATAGACAATAAATGTCAAACCGGTTCAAAACCACAATCTAAGATTATTTATTACAACTCCAAATAACCAAATAATTTTAAAACACAAATCAAAGTATTATCGCCTAAACAAAATATCTAAACCATTGGATAGAAGGGAGCTCTCATCACACTTGCTCTTGATCCCCCTAATTAAATGTTGAAAGAAAAAACACAGCATGAGCTAAATGCCCCAGTACGGATATAGAGTGCAGAAATAATGAACTGAAATAAATAACTCAATAAACTGAACTGAAACGGATAAAACTATCACAACGAAATAGTAGAGTAAATCAAATGGTTGGTTGCTATTTCATACTGAGCTCAAAACAAAGTATAAATATATCTTGTCACATAAGCAAGTCAAAATAATATCACACAGGCATAACATACATTGGACGGGGGCAGATCCAAATGTATGCAAATCGAAAGGGAAGTTCAGCACAAACATCATTAATCCGCAGAACAGAACATAAATCTAGGGTCGACCTATACGTCTCCCAAAATAAAATCACAATATAGTCAACTCCCACCGGAGCACAAATGGAGATGTTACGGACTAATCACACCACCATGGAAGGTGTCATGCCTCGGTGCCAAGAGGACATGCATGTAGTACCCCACATGTGGTTATAACTCAGGTATATCCTACGATAAATTCTAACAAAGATATAATGTCACTACACATGCGACATAATACCAAACAAAGGGTGTTAAATGTACGTGTAACAAAATGAATCAACATAAAGGCCCAAAAATATTTTAACACATACATTTCTACAAAGATTAAAATAATTTACTAGATATGCTCGACAAGTTCAAAGAGTACAAGTTATGAAATTCCGAGTATCACAATCAAACGAAACTATTATAGGAAGTCGATTATGAACAAAGTATCAAGACAATACTCGAATTTCTAAAGGATGAGCAAAACGAACAAATTAAAATTAAAAGAGTATCGCTTAAGGAGTACATAATTCATACCTGGAATAAGTAATGTAATGCCCAAAAATATTCCAAATATAGTTCGTTAGACTCCTACAGTCCAATCTAATAAATAAAATAAATTGTGGTTACAAAACTAATCATCAATGACATAAGTTGTTATATAATTTTCAAAGTGTGACTTCATAAATGATCTATTATTATAACATCATGCTTAAATTACACCTTTTATTATTAGTTTAAACATTAAAATTACTCTAATAAAAGTAAATAATTTATAACAAGAAGTTTTAAAAGTAAAAAAAATAAAACTATTCAGACCATTATTATAACTAATGAAATAATATTAAACATTCTGACTATATTCATTACTACATAACTTTTGTTCCTTTCAAAACAGTAATTACATAATAGACTAAAGCATCGTACATATGCTTTTACCCCTTTAGTCAAGTACACCAACGACGCAGCAACCTAATTTGGCCGAATTTAATTATTATGTTACCATCGCATGATTAGTTAGAGCATGACAATGGAATCCATGCAAATATAATTTCTAATATCAATTCATCAATTATTTTCTAATATCAATTCATCAATTATTTTCTAATACACCAACGACGCAGCAACCTAATTTGGCCGAATTTAATTATTATGTTACCATCGCATGATTAGTTAGAGCATGACAATGGAATCTATGCAAATATATTTTTTAATATCAATTCATCAATTATTTTCTAATGCACCTAACAGAATGTATAATCATACTATATATCTCCTTTCTATACATACCACCCGCATGCGGGGTGGTATTAAATTTTCCAAGTGGCCATTAATTATAGTTTCTCTCTCCACTATTTTAAGTTATTATTTCTCTCTCTCTCCACCATTCTGCACTCTCTCTCTACATGGCGATTAAAGAAAAAATTTAATACTTTCCATTCTGCATTTTCTCTCTACATGGGCATTAAAAAAAATTAATATTTTTTCATGGGTGTAAATTTAAGCTTTGTAGGTTAGAGATTAATAATTATTGTTAATGATTAAACCTTACAAAAATTTTAATACTTTCACTCTTTTTTTTTTGAAAAATAATACTTATATTTGCAGTAATTTTTTCATTTAGGATTAAATATGTTGAAATTTTTTTTCTTCTTACTAATTACTTTTGTACTTTTGTCGGTTTGTTAAAATGGATATTGTGAATTTTGAAGTACAAAGTGATTATGATGTGGAGAGAAGTTGGAGGATATTAACAATTCACAATATTCATTTTAACAAACGTACAAAAGTACAAAAGTAATTAGTAAGAAGAAAAAAATTTCAACATATTTAATCTTAAATGAAAAAATTACTGCAAATATAAATATTATTTTTCAACAAAAAAAAGGTGAAAGCATTAAAAATTTTGTAAGGTTTAATCATTAACAATAATTATTAATCTCTAACCTACAAAGCTTAAATTTACACCCATGAAAAAATATTAATTTTTTTTAATGTCCATGTAGTGAGAGAATGCAGAATGGAAAGTATTAAATTTTTTCTTTAATCGCCAAGTAGAGAGAGTGCGGAATGGTGGAGAGAGAGAGAAATAATAACTTAAAATAGTGGAGAGAGAAACTATAATTAATGGCCACTTAGAAAGTTTAATACCACCCGCATGCGGGTGTTACGTATAAGAAGAGGACTCTCTCTCTCTCTCTCTCTATATATATATATATAATATAAATTATATAATATGCAACCATAATCCAACTTGCAGTTTAATTACTCATATTATTAAATAAATTTCCATCTCCATATGATGTTCAAGATATATATCAAAATTAGAATAAATCTTTTACCATAATTTATCACATGTACTATTTTAATGTTATTAAACTTGATTGACTCTTTAATTTTTATCTGATCACAACAACCATGAACAAATTAAAGGAACATTTACCCGAATAACAATTGGTAATTGAATATATTGCTTCTTATTTCCCTTGTTCTCTTAACCGCTGCCCTTGTTTCTTCGTGCTATTCCCACAGTTCATATTAGACCTAATGGACATATAGTTAGGTTTTGTTTATTTACTTACTTATTAGTATCTTATTAATTCTCCTAATTATAATAAAATTTAATATTATCCACATATAAATTAAACCCGATTAGTTTTAAGGCCCAATTTTACCAAATTAATTTATCTATCACTTATTAATATTTTATTAGCCCACATAAACTTAATGACTAGTTTGACCTAAATAAAATACAAAATTCAATCAATATGTTTTAAAAATATATAATTTTATTTACTTATTTATTTATTTTACCGAGTTTTACATATGTTTATTTATAAAAGTTAGCGTTCACTAAGTCAAATGAAAATAAAAATAAAAATTCATTAGGGTTGATAAGTTTGGAAGAAGTGATTTAAACTTTCTCTGATCTCTTATAGTAAATACGATGTCGTTTCAATCAACAGGGGATTATAGTTGTAAAAGCCCTAACTATAATAAACCGAATAAACAGAAAAGTCGTAAAAAGCTCAATTGAAAAGTCGAATCATAAATCTAGGGTTTCATCCAAGACAATCATTATTATCCGCTAGATTTTCTCTCTTTTCATAGTTTTTCTCCAACAAGTTCAAAATGAGTCTCACCCAATTCGCAATGGTTGGTATTACTCTTCTCTTTATCTCTCTCTCTCTCTATATCAATGTACCTGTGGCAATTCAGTTAATTCAATAATTTACAAAGCTTAATATCTACTCTTTTTAAAAATTTTAAGCTCACTGACTAATTTTTTAATTCATGCACAAAAATTCCTGAATATGTGTGTTCTGTTCAATATGATTTTTTGATTACTATTTTTTTTATTTTTTAATTTGACTTTAAGAAACAAGGAATTAATTTAACTTCTGTAGTGTGTGTAAGATGAAAAGGTTGCTCTTCCTGTATGCCAATTGAGGATTTTTTTTTTTTTTGGTTTTCTCTTGGGGCGGGGCTGGGGGGTGGGTGATGTTAATTATGTAAATTGAGAGTTGTTTTGTTCTATTTGTGTAATTTAATTATGATATAGTCGTGATCTTTCTGACTCCATAACTGTCATTCTTTTGCTTATAGTTAAACTTGTGCATATTGTTTGAATGCCTACAAGATGGTGTGGTTAGATGGTTAGAAGGGTGTGTACATCTCCTATGTGGTCAGATTACTTTGGTCCAATCATGTCTTCATTTATACTCTTTCTTGTTTATGATAATTATGTTTTTATGGCTGATACTATTAGAAAATTAGATGTGGAACTGGAAGTCTTTGTTGTCAGGGTAGGTTGTGGTTGGAGAGACCAGTTGGTTGCAGCCTTACAGGGAGTCGTTCAGTAGGGCCATTTGAGGGGGCTCGAGAACCTTGTTATTGATACAATGAGAGACCATGTCTTTGTCGGGAAGTGGTTGTGGAAATTTCCTGATGAATCTCACTCTATGTCGCACAAGGTGTGTGTGCGTGTTAGCATAGGTGTTAAGGTGCTAAGTCGAGGCGAGTCGGTGACCGACTGCTTAAGCGACTAGTCAACTAGGTGCCCGACTAGTCGTCCATAAAGCGATAGATTATTTACAACGTGGATTTTATACATGAAATACATGTGTGTGTGTACATTTAGATATTTCAAATTCACAAATACACTAAACATAAAAAAATTAGTCAAGTATATTATATATACAAAGTATACAATTAATATTACAGAACAAGTTATAAACTCAAACATATACTAAAACAAAAATACGCAGTAGATCAATAGACAAATTTAACTTCAATAGTAAAATAAAAAATTAAATTACTTGTTAAAATATTAAAATTATAAGTTAAAATTATTATTTATTATATTAAATAATATTTAATTTCATGATTAATAAATTAAATATATTATAATATAAGTAAGATGTTATATTATACTAATATAGTAAAACATAATACATAACAAAAAAATATAATACTAATTTATTGTGCTACTGAACTGAAGTACTGAAGTACTGATATAATATTAATATTTATTCATCATGTATATAAATATACTATTAATATAAACTATGTGATGTAATTTACTGTATACATAATTTATTATACTTACTACCATTTAGTAGTATACAACTAGTTTGGTTGAGTGGAATCTGCATAGTTTACCGTGTCTCATTTACATGAATGGAATAATACTATGGGCCACATGTTTAATGTTTTAACTGCTAGGAATAATAACATGGGCCATATGTTTTAACTTTTGGGTCTTGGTAGTGGGTTACAACAAGTAAACCCATTCAGCTTTATCTCTCTTCCACTTAAACTACCACCGTCGGTGTCGCAGCGAATATCTTCTCAAAAGAGGAGAACGAAACAAAGTCCAGCAGTCACAACAAATCTCTCCCCTAAGGTTTTGCATGAGCAGCGAAGTCTCTCTCTTGGTTTAATTCGAAGCTCGTTAGCTAGGTAGCAGACAACTCGTTCTCTCTCTTAGGGTTCAAAACAAAACCCATTCAGTGCAGATGCTTAAGCGTACGCCTTCCTTGGTAGACGTCCAAGGCGTCGCTTAGGCAACCCAAAGCGATGACTACCTAGCCAAAGCGCTCGCTTTTGCAGCATTCTCCAAGTCGTGACAACACCTTGCAACTTCCGAACCGTTTGGACGCCTAAGCGTTGTCTAGGCGACGACTTGACAAGTATGCGTGTTAGACAAAAAGAGTGAGACTGAGAGGGATAAATACTTTTAATGAAGCCTTGTAATTGTTTCATTATTTTCTTCAACTTTGCAAACAAAGAGGTGATTTAGAGTCATATACTCATATTACTTCATTCTACTTTGTTTAGCATCAAAAGAAGCAATCATATCACTCTCGCACTCAAAACAATGCGTATAACTCACACAAGTCTTCATTTAGAAAAACCTTCTAATTTTTTCATTTTTTCCTTCAAATTTGCAAGCAAAGAGGTGATTTAGAGTCCTATTACTTCGTTTGACTTTGTTTAGGATCAAAAGGAGTAAGTAATCTGATTTAGAGTCCTATTACTTCGTTTGACTTTGTTTAGGATCAAAAGGAGTAAGTAATCCTATCACCCTTGCACTCAAAACGATGCATACAACTCACACAAGTCTTCATTTAGCAAAGTTTTCTAGTTGTTTCATTATTTCCTTCAAATTTGCAAACAAAGAGGTGATTTAGAGCTCTATTAACTTGAGTGGTAAGTTTACCTAAAGGTGGAGGAGGAAGTGAGTAATTTTTAAATTACAATTAGGACAACGGTGCCTGTGCTTATTGAAAGGGAAAAAAAATCTCATTAATTGATCCATAGCTTTATGCACAATTCAGTTAGGTGTGACAATTCACAATGCCAGAACTTTGTACTAGACGTAGCCTGACACGACGTTAGATGGCCTGGTTTAACGTTATACAATTATGTGAAATAAGCATGTTTGGCACGTGTGATATATTGGTCAATTTAGGAAATCAAATCTCAACACATTTAACATGCTTTGACATAGTATGTTAAGTTGATCAATATAACCTAAAATTGGTCCGAGCCTATTTAAAAAAAAAATAACTTCAATCCCCCCATTATCATCTTCCCCAATACTATACTTCTTGCTCCACTCTTTCTCCTCATAATCCATCACCCATACCTCAATCTTTTTGTTACATGACAGATCAACCATAGCCAAATCGTCATTCAGATCAAATAACTTAAATAATTTTCTATCTTTTGAGGGAAATTCTGGATGAGGAATCAAGTCAAATTCCTCCCTCACATCGAACGACACTATCATGCTTTTCAAATTCTCGTACTTGAAAAAAGGGCTCACAATCCAGTGCAAAGATCCATGAACAAACACAGGCTTACCATACATAAGATATCGAGGTCCTTTCGATATCTCTTTCCAAGATCTTGTCCCAAAATTATGCACAACTGTACCCAATCCATAACTTGAATCTCGAAAATAAGTACAAGCCATCTTGAAATTCTTCGTTGAATTATCAAAACCTAATCTGAACCCCTTCATGTTTGGCCAGTAACATTGGAACTTCACCGGAGGCAGAACCCTAAATTGGTTTCTAAGAGGATTTGACACAACCACAACTCCTCCTTGGCGATATTCCGCAAAGTAAAGCAAGCCATTGCAAGAACCATGGGCACAAAAACCAACGAGCTCGAATTTCGCCATCGGGTTCTCGCCAACATGTATCATCATGTCCTCTTCACTTTCAGCAGCTGCATACAAAGTAATGGTGTTTCGGGACACGTTGTGAGTATAAGTGTTCATAGATCAGCTGTGTATAGAATTGAATTTTGCTTTTTATTTCCTTAGGGAAAGGTGGAATTTTTCTGAAGCCAGACTCCTCGAGATAGAATCCTCAATTCTAAATGAAACGTACTGCTTCTCTTATCCTTCTTTGTCAACCTTGAGCGAGACCTGCTCGGCTAAGCATGAACCTCGTGTATTATGGCTGGGCAAGTCCGCGGACATGCCTTATTTTTCTCGCTCCTCTTCGGAGGATAGTTTAGTGTCAATAGCATTTGCTCGAGTCATTTCTAAACGTCTCCAATCCTGCCTTTACTATAGCGATAGTTCGTTTGGACTTCGTGGGGGCGTGGATGATTGCTCTTTCTACGATTCATTACTCAGCTGGGGTCCGTGTGAGATGGCATATAGGCTAGACCTTTCGCACTGCCGAATGAACTAATAGAACTCTTAATCACCTCTTTGTCTGCAAATTTGAAAGAAATAATGAAACAATAAGAAGGTCTCTCTAAATGAAGACTTGTGTGAGTTGTACGCATTATTTTGAACACGAGAGTGATGGGATTGCTCATTTTGATACTAATCAAACTAGAAAGAACTAATAGGATTAGTAAATCACCTCTTTGTCTACAAATTATAAAGAAATAATGAAACAATAAGAAGTTCTCCCTAAACGAAGACTTATGTTAGTTGTACGCATCGTTATAGAATAAGCACTGTGAACTATTTGCCTCAAAAAGATAGATGAAAGTAAAGAAAGTTCAACCTTCGTTAAAAGGACCATATAAGGTATACCATTAGAGAGGCTAAGAAGGGGCCTTAAATGCCTATATCTTAGCCATACAATGAGGGTTATAGCATAGCTCTAACTCAGTAACTCATATCTCATATTAGAAGACGAGAAGGACTGCCCTTTTAATAGGATGTGTTGATTATAGATGACTCACCTGCGTCAAAATTGCCAATGACTTTGATATCTCAAGTCTCAAGATACAATATTAATGCTTTGCACCTCCATCTTGTTAACAATTCCTCGAAATTTCTAAAGGCCTAGGGTATTTGGCGGTGCGGTTTTCTGGTCATCTTTGGGGCATTTTTGCAGAGAGAAATGTCTATATTGTAGATGGCATAGCTTTACTTATTATTTATTTTGAGATAGGGGTCTTTTTCCTTACTTCATTGAATACCTCAGCCTGGAGTATATTTTTGGGAGGAGTGGGGTTGCTTTATCATATCTATATAGGGAATTGGATGGCTGTTGTCCATTTTTTTTATTGTTATTATATTTTTATGTTTGGAGGATGTATCTTCCTCCTTGCCCATTCTATATCTCTCTAGTGAAAATCTTCACCTATGTAAAAAATCATGTACAGAAAGTAATATGTTTGTTACCAATGAGGCTGAGTAGAGCGAAAAGAGAAACACCATATAGGTTCGTTGCATAGAAATCAGATTAGTAGGATAAAATGAATCGACCTGCACCCTCTGTTTTAATTATTAGGATATGCTGCTGATGCACTCATATGTTGGTTCACATCACAGTGTTTTACCCATTATGAATGCTGCTGGTGGTGCTAAGAGGGGAATTAGTCGTGGTAGTGAAGAGGATGGAGAGTTAATAAAGAAAAGAAGAAACTGAACTTACTGTTTTATAACAAATAATCAACTTATTAAAAAAATAATATATTCCATGCAAAATGAAATCAACATTTATACAAGGGAAATTAGTTGAATATGCATTTTGTGTAATGAGTGTCAGGTGATTGGTGTATTAGATATGATATACATTGTTGGTGCCTCTTTCTAACAAGCTTAAGTTTTTAGATGAGTTGGTTACTTAACAATGTAAACATGCATGGATGAGGCCGGGTGTATTTTTCCAACTCTTATGGATTGTCAGTGGAATTGTCCTATATTTATCTATTCTCAAATCCGAAGACTACATCATAAATTCTTCCCATCTGCTTGCTTCATCTTGATTTATTTGGTTTTGCTAGCACTGATTAGTTTATTGCTGGTTCTGTTGGTAATTATTTTGGTAATATTGCAGACCTTTTACTAGTTTCCAATCTTATGGGTCTTATGAATGCCCACTGATCGTCAATGATGTTAATAGGGTAAGGAGGAGATCTCAATTGATTATTTACAGATTTAAACATAATCGGAAGTTATCTTCAACCAAAAATCATGTAACAGACCGCTGAATATATTACATGTGCTTCATATTTCATGTGGTAGGACATCAGTTGATCTAATAATGTGGTTTCAGATGAGTAACCCTATTAACATTATTTCGGGATGAGTTTTTGTCTCATCCTCTTATTTTCATAACATCAGTATTTTTAAAACGCAGGTCGAAGAGTTAGCTTTTCTTATTAAGGACAATCTTCCTTGCAAGCACCTTGTTCTCTCTATGGAGGAGGCTTTAGTTGATTTCCTACAGGACAGTGCGAGGTATCTTTCGGATTGATAATTGCCACTGAGGTTGGATTGTTTGTTTAGAAGTCCAGATTTTTCTACTAAAGCTTTACTTCTTTAGCAAGTACTATTTAGCTTAATTCTATATTAATTGGTATTATATTGAAAACCAACATCCAAAGCTGGTTGCAGTTGATTCTTGAAGTTTATTGAAGACATTATGTCTTTGTAGTTAGGCTTTTATGATGGTCTTGACAAACATTGAATAAAAATACATGGGTTTCTAGGCTAGTTTCCATAGGACTTTATATCTTAGCTATTTCATTCTTGATTTGCACTAGCGATGTGGATTAGGCCTCCCCATAACCGTAATAAAAACCTGATAAACTCCACGGCACGCTTGCGTGAGGTGGTCGTCGTCCGGATCGTTTCTAACAAAGTTGTATGGTGAATTGCTCGCAACACTTTAACCCCTCCGCCTATATGTAGACGGTAATCTTGGTACAGTTGCTCGCGATAGGAAATCTGCGTTGAATGGACACCGACACCGACACCTTGACCCCTCGCTTATATGTAAGCGGTAATCTTGGTACAATCGACGATTGATGCAGTAGAAGATGCCACACACAACTATGTATTGTTGTATGATAAGTCGATAATTGAATCTCAAGAATAAACTAAGAAATTAACTTAGGAATTCTTCAAAGAACCAAAAGTAGAGAATAATCTCATTCGTACAGCTGTTATGCTTCGCGCGCCTGTTGTGTCACCATGGCTTCCCAAGTAACAAATGGCAAGTATGTGTTGGAACTACATCGCATAATATTTCATCTTCATATCTGCCAATGCGAAAAGAAACTGACACCTGTCTACTCACTTCCACCTCCTCACAATCGACGATTCCTTGCAACTTGTAAGGCTGAGGATGCACAACTGTTGACAAACCTAGTTTCTCCACCATTGTAGTGCTAGCAATGTTAGTACCAATATCACAATCAATTTTCACAATGCATAACCTTTTCTTGTACTAGAATCCTAGTATAAAACATATCCTTTTGCTGCATTGTTTCTTCCTCGTTAGCTTGCACACTTGTAGCTTTTCTAGTCTCCAATGACTCTTCAAGAATCATATGATCTTCTTCAACTTTTATTTCCCTCGGTTGAACTTGTTCTCTATACGTCTTTGGAGTAGTTTGTGGCTGCCTCCGATGCGAATCTTCATGCCTTTGAACCCTCTTTTCATCATCCCAATTTGATCGCCTTGAAGGTTGCTCTACATGCCTAGGAGATGCACACTCATTCCTCCTATTAAGCTGTACTGGAACAAACCGCTTTCTCATCACGGTTTTCAACTCCTCCCACGTCTCGATCGGATGCTCTCCACATCTTCTCCTACTATGCACAAATTGATCCCACCATAAAGTTGCATGACCGGAAAAATCTTGAACTGCAAGTTTGAACTTCCTCCGCTTGGAATAGCCATGATAGTTAAACTCTCGCTCCATTTTTTTCTCCCATCTCAGATATGCATCAGGATCAGCTCTACCTTGGAAAGATCTCTTTTAACGTTCATAAGCACTCAAATAATTGTATTCATACATGTTTCCTGCAAAACAAAGGTCAGTAGATAAAATTTTTCCTCACACACTCCCTTACGTGTTTTGCTTAAACAATGTATCGCACAATTATAAAATCGCTCGTGTATCGCTCAATAGGCTTTTACCCTCTATTAGGCTCACTACTCTTGCCTTTTACCTCTCAATATTCCCTCTAATAGGTTCTTTTTGAATTCGCCAAACAAAAAATCAAAGTATTCCAATCAATTCAAAAGTAACTTATCAAGAACAAATATAGAAGGTATGAATATCTCAATGATAGCAAGCAATCAATCGCAACAAATAATATATTTTTTCCCAACACTTTTTTTTCTTCTAACTCACGACTCTCTCTCTCTCTCTTTTCACGTACGAATTTCTTTTTTTATATATATATAATCAACAGAAAAATTAAAGATAAATAACTCGCTAGGAGCATTAGCTCTGATACCAAATGATAGACTCCACGGCACGCTTGAGTGAGGTGGTTGTCGCTCGGATCGTTTCTAGCAAAGTCGTATGGTGAATTGCTCGCAACACCTTAACCCCTCGCTTATATGTAGACGATAATCTTGGTACAATTGCTCGCGATAGGAAATCTGCGTTGAATGGACACCACCGACACCTTGACCCCTCGCTTATATGTAAGCTATAATTTTGGTACAATCGACGATTGATGCGGTAGAAGGCGCCCCACAACTATGTATTGTTGTATGATAAGTCGATAATTGAATCTCAAGAATAAACTACGAAATTCACTTAGGAATTCTTCAGAGAACCAAAAGTAGAGAATAATTTCACAAGAGAAATTTTATTAATCTAAATAATAATCTATCAATTACATAAGCCAATCCCCTATTTATACTAATAAAAAGTAACCCTAAATAAGGAAATAAGAAATCAATATGGAATCAAATCCCTAACTAATAAGTATCCTAAATACATTAGAATTGGAAATCCTAATTAAAATCCCTAAAGTTTTCGTGCAAAACCACGTACAAAATCTGCCAGGACACACTAGAGCGCCGCGGCTCAGCAATGGAGCGTCGCGGCTCGGAATGTTCTGCCCCGTCTGTGCTGCCTTGCTGAATTGATGCCTTTAATTCCCAAATTTGATCCTTTACTCCTTTCTTGCTTCCGCCACCAAACACGAACCTTTGTATGGACCAAATCGTTGAGCTTAGAATCAAATCCCCAAACGAACGCATTGATGTGTTCCTTGAATCCATCCCCTTCATAAAATGAAATGCAGCTTTGTCGCGGATTAGATAACACAAATGAACACGGTTCCGACGACTTGACTTGAACATCCATGAGTTGAATTCAGCCCATTCACTTACGATCATTCGTTGATCCCTTAGAACTGGAGTCGAAAGATTGTCAAAAAATTTTGACCCCCTAATGCTCGTGTCAAAACCCCTTCAGTATCTGCTACCATGTCTCTCTTACTATTACGGGTAGATTTTAGCAATTGGTCTAGCTAACACCTTATGTCAGTACAATTCTGGAACATGATATAATTTTTTGGTTTGGTATGGTGACTTTGTTTATAAGGTTGACTTTGTCTTGCCTACACATTTGGGGCTGTCTTTGCTGATACCACCATTCCCACCCGGATTGAGTTTGTGGGACGAAGTCAGATCATAGGAGCTGCTATTGTTGCAAACTTGGAGACAGTTAGATTCAAGGACTCTTAGGCTATGTGTTTAAGCTCAGTAATGGTGAAGGCTTAAGATTTGGGTAGTGGACAAAAGGTTTCTAGGGGACATTGGAGGAAGTGGGGATAGTAGTTTTATAGAATTTACTAATACTAACACTTCATAAAATCAATACTGGGCAATTGTTTTTATAAAAGTTAGCCTCTATTACTTACCAAAAAATAGAAAAGAAGAAAAAGTTACCCTTTTGTAATATTTTTAAGTAAGAAAATGGTGAAATACTTTATTGGTGTTAAATGAAGACCTTAAGGCTTAAGTACTTTTATACTACATGAATCTGCTTATCTTCAGATTAAATTACAGGCCCAAATTACTTACAAAATTATAGTCCCAAAGCTATCATAATGAATCTGTGAGCCACATTCTTATGAACGTAATATATCTTCATCATTCCCACTGCATTATTTTTTAATAGGTGATTGTATATTACTATACTCATTCTTAGTCAATCTAAGTATTCTGAGTAGGAGTATATATCTGTACATCTCTTACTATTGATTAAGTGGAAGCAACTGGTTTGCTGTTACCCTATTTTTGAAGCAGTGTCGCACCTTTTAATTGAACAAAAATACACCTCACTCAAATAACCATCTTACTCCTCTCTTGTTACCTCTTGTCCAAGCATAATTTCCCCATTTCTAGTTCTATGTCTGGAGGGGTCCTTTTGGAATTTCCTCTCTTGCATATTTTGAATGATAGATAGTGGAGGATTTTTTCTTTACTTTTTTTTTACTTCTAATTCAGTCTCTATTTCTTGTTACTCGGATAGACGTATTTGGTCACTTGATCCCTTAGGGACCTGTGTTTGTTGGTCTTTCTGTTTACTTGGTTATCATCCACCTCTCCACTTTCCTACAGTATCTTTTATTTACAATCCAAAGGCTCCCCCCAAAATTAAGATTTTGTGTTGTTTTTGACCCTTGTTCAGCCTAACACAGGTGACATGTGTAGGCACTACAAATCTTTATCCCCAAATTTGTCTTTTGCGCATGCAGAAAAGTGAGACTCATTCTCATATGTTTATCTATTGTCTAATGATTTGGCAGATGTGGTGCTTTTTGTTTCGTGTGGTGGGTGAGTTTTGGGTTTGTCCTTCTAATGTGAAGGACTTTCTTCTTTGCATTTTTAGTGTTATGCGTGTCTCGAATTCTTAACCTGGATCCGACTAATGTTGCGATCTGAAATATTGTGTGCAACACAATGGAAAAGAAAGCTGAGGTTTAGTGGTGGGAGCGGAAGGCTTGGGCTGATAGCTATGAACCTGTTCAGTTTTTTGGGCCTCGCCAATATATATGATAGCATAGGGGTTTGATTGCATTCTCTTCTTTTGGCCTTTATTGTAAGTTTGGGTGTACTGGGGATTATGGTTTGAGCGATCTCTACGTCTTTGTTCTATTCAAATTGTTTAGTGGATTGCTTCTGTTTGTTCGTGCTTTTTCCCGGTTTCTGTTTTCCATGTAAATCTATGTCTTGTTTTACTTTCATTGATTTCTGGTTTTGCATAGTTTGTCATTACATTTAGTGAGTTTAGAATGGGGAACAATAGGAGGACTTTGTTAAGGTGTGCTTATTCTACCATTTTATGCGGTGTAGGGGCTGAGAGGAATGCAACGATTTTTTGAGAGTGATTGATGAATGGTGGCTTAGTTAGGATAGTCTATAGATTTTTCTTTTATGCATCTCGACGCTTTTTGAGTAACTTCATTTTTATATTTACATAAGGATTGGCAAGCTGTGCTCCATCGATGGTGGGATGCTCTGGCACTTGTTTTCTTGTTTCTATTTGTACTCTTTCTTCTCTAATAAATTCTTCTTATATCTAAATTTAAGTATCTAACTCCTTTTACATAAAAACATTCTGCTACCTATAATTTCTCCCACTAACATTTAAATTCTAAAAAAGTGAAAAACGTAGATACAATCATGAAACAGAAACTGCAGTACGATCTGCGTGCCTTGATTACTAGTGTAAAGAAAGTGCAAAGATGATGGTACTACCTTTGTACATATAATGTACAGAAGAAAATAATTTGCATATAAAAACTCTGCAAAAAATGAGACCATGAACACAAGAATGGATGTTATCTTTAATATGCAGTTGCAAAGTTCCTAATATATCTACTCAAGTGTTCACAAAACTATGGGACCTCGCAATAATATAGGAATGGTAGGGTCAGCATTAAAAAGCAAATTGTAGGCAAGGGGACTCTGTTAAGCTAAATACAATTCAAACCCAAAGAGCAGTAATCAACTATCAATGAATTTGTTACTTGATGTATGGCTTGAACAGTAGTAGCACTAGGGGATGCCTGATGAGTAATAGCAGCAGAAAATAGAAAGAAACAGTAGCAATAATTGAAGGAATAAGATCATAAACAGTAGATTATGCTAAGGAATTAGGGAATGGAATTTAAGAGAACTTGGAGGAGGAAGCTAGGGTAGAAACACTGGACTAAGCTATATTTTACAATATTCAGATCTGATGAGTGATTGATCATTCCTCACTTCTCCATTTATATACTAAATCATGGATATCTACTAACTCGCTCTACTATCATGCACCATACTGTCCAATGCCTAATAAACTCTCTTTCAACGTGACGTTATCTTCTGGAAACTCCTAACTAACAACTACTATTTCAACTTCTATTTATTTACTATATTTTCCCATGGCCTAACAGACTCACTCCCTTTAAAGTAAATCAAGTGCGTTCCCTCTAATTTTAGGTAGAAAGTACCTTCCCTCTATCTAGATCATATCAGAAATAAGTGAGTAACAATTTAGTTACCAGTCAAATAGGTTTGGAAATGCATTGCAGATGGTCTGTCCAGTTGACATTGAACTCAACCAGCCAATTTTTAATTTTAATTTTTCTAAAAGAAATACTAAACCAGCCATTACTTTTTGTGAAACATATTTTAGCTTTCATAATGTTCAGCCGAGAAAATATATCGAAGCTGGCCAACAGGGATGAGAAGTGTAGCAGTAGGCTTTAATGTTTAGATATAAAGAGAAAAGAAAGAAAAAAAATATTTAAACAACAAGGCTTTCTCAACCAATTATTTGTGCTAACACTCCATCCCATACTCATACCTAGCGAGAATGGCTGATATATTGACGTGAAACTACAATCTTATTTTATTGTTCATGTTACTGAAGTATAAGATTACTTATTTACATTTTGTAGTCTTCGAATATATGTGGTTTGAACTCTTTTGTGGAATTATGCTCATGTCCCAGTGTTCATGTTACTAAATTATAGACTTACGTAATTACATTTTGTATTCTAAATAAATTTTGTTAGAACTCTCTTTTATGGATCTTGATTGGATATTCCCATGATGCGACGTAAACTATTAACAAACTTTTTCCCTTATGATGAATTACAAGTTACTCCCCAAATATTCTCATGTTTTCAGTTAACAAATAGAGGATCAGTTTTTGGTTGGCCATCTATCACCATCTAGCTATAAAAACTTCTCCAGTGGTTTTTGATTCTTTTGTGCTACTTACAACATCTTGTTTTTTCATCCCTTTTTTAACTGTTTCCTTGATATTCAATGTATGCTTATGTGGATGGAAGCCGTAGTTATCTTCTAGATAACATAAATTATATGTACTGCAGTTCAAATGGTGTGTTAGAGCTGGAACCAATGAATTCATACAGCCGCCTTCTCTTACATCGCCTTGCCGACATCTTCGGGTATACATCTTTGGGTATCTTTACTAAATAGTTTCCATTGCCATCATATTGATTATGCTGTCATAAACTCGAGGGTATTTATTTTGCTTGCAACTTCTATTAATGCTTCTGTCATCCAAGGATCTTTTAATATAAAGAATTTCGGTATTTACTTTGCTAGATTCTCTCATCAATCTGTTGGAGAAGGTGATGAGCGACATTTGATTTTGGAGCGCTGCCCAGAGACATCAATGTATGTGAAAATTCTTGAAATCTCTTAGTAGTTCTTTTATAGTATCATTTTTTTGTGGCTAATTTATCATTTTTTGTTTATCAGGAAGATTCTTAAATTTACCTTTTCAATTCTCGCACCTGTATCTATTGTATGTTTAGAAGTCTTGACAATTTATTGGTACTTTTAGTTATAGAGTTGAGACATTATATACAGTTTAGTCCATCCCTCATTTTCGATTTCAGATTAGGATTTAGTCAATATAGTCCATAATCCTTAGGATTAACCCCGGGGTAGTGTAGGATTCTAGAGATGGCTCCCACTTTCCTTTAAGGTGTAACTCTCTTAGCCTCGCATTGCATTTAGTTCTCCAACTAGCCTGGGATTTGCTCTGATACCATTTGTAATGACACGGGTCCAGAATAAGACAATCCGTTCTCAACTCTCAAGAACACCAATTTGGTCATCTTGGCCCACTACATACTCTCTTAAAAGTCTTGGCAAGTTATTGGTACTTTAGGAAGTAGAGTTGAGACCTTATATGCAGACAATCTATCCCACATGTTACGATACGAGACTTGGTTATTACCATAATAAAAACGTCTTCGCTTAAATCTTGTTGTACAAAGGCAAATTCAGAATGACTCTTTTTATATATGTATAATCAAAGTAGATATCATATTCAAATACTAGCTATCAGTTCTGTTCTGTATGATATTCACTAGTAACACTAACAATGATAAAAATAACATAACTGATAAAAGGGTTCTGTCTAAACAAATAACACATATAATGACAGAACATATGACAATGCTTTTGACTTAATGTATCCATAAGGTAACTAAAAAATGACTGGGCCACTAACAAATATCATAGAGAGTTCATATAACATAATTGATCGTAAGAATACAAATATTTCAGTAACAATCTTTTAGTTTCGAACAATATTTTGTAAACACAAAAGAAATCATATACAAAACTTTTTCTTTTAGTAAAACATAATTATACACATTGTTTTGCTCTTAGGTTTAGGTTCGACTCGTTATAAATGGTACTCCCTCCGTTTCGAATTATAAGATCAATATTGACTTTCTAAAAGTCAATTTGAGACATTTTCAAATTTAAAATTGACATGATTCATTTAAGTTTTGAAAATAATAAATCTTATAACTAGTAGTAATTTTTAAATAGTTTATGATATTCATAATTGTATTGACTTGAACTAAATGAATTCATGTCAATTTTGAGTTTGAAAATGTCTCATTGATTTTTAAAAAGTCAATAATGATTTTATAATTCAAAATAGATGGAGTATTAGATAGATGACTACTCCTAGTGTGGTTGGTCTGGAGCCCATACATCCGCTTGGAATTGATTCTAGATTTGGTTGTGGACTGTAATTACCAGATACTCTCATTAACCTAACGAACCGCGTATTGTTACTTGCATACCTAAACATAGTACTCTTACATACCAATACTTTAAATTTAGCGTACCGAAAAATTTCTTTATTGTTTTACCTGTAATTGTACAAATATCAATACTATAACTTAGTATTGGATGCTCAACACAAAACATTTGTACTAAATTATTTATAGAACTATCAACTTGTTGATTCAGCTAAAAATCTTTTCTAAAATTTAGGCTTATTACATTTAGATTCCATGAGAATTCTTAATTATAAGAACTTATATAAGGATGCCCTAACGTAACGTGTTTTAGCAATGTAGTGTACCGTGTACCGAAACGAATCACGTTCCAGTCATTGTATTATGACTATTGGCCTGACGAAGACATCAAAGATTTAATTGGGAGAGATTGTAATACCTCAGTCCCACATTGAAACATGTGGGATTGATTGATCTATATATAAGATCTTAGCTCTACTTCTTAAAGTACGAATAACTTGTCATGTTTTTATATTGGTCTGTGGTGGCTAGACACGACTCTTTATAAATGGTATTAGATTGATGACCCCTCGTGGTGTGGTAGGTCTAGAGCTTACACATCCGTTTGATATTGATTATGTATTGGACTATGATTGTGGGCCTGACGAGGATGTCAGAGATTTAAGTAGGAGAGACTGGAATATCCCCAGTCCCATATTGGAACATGTCGAATGGATTGGTTTATATATAAGGTCTCAACTCTGCTTCCTAAAGTACCACTAATTTATCATGACTTTAAAGGGGCCTATGGGGGTCCATATAACCCAAATTTTGCTCTTGGGGGTGGATTGAGCCTTATTCTAGACTATGGATGTTACGAATCGTATCGGAGCAAAACTCTCGACAAGTGGGAAACGAAACGTTATGTAGGGCCGTGTGTTACACCTTATGGTAAGGTGGGAGCCTCTTTTAGAAGTCGTATGAGCCACCTCTAAAATCATGCACTCCCTGAGGGGTTGATATGAGGATTATGGATGGTGATTAGAGCTTATGTGACGCCCCCAATTCCGGGTACCTCAATCCCGAGTTCGGTGCTACACGGTACATCCCATTCCATACAACATAATAGACATAAATGTAATTACTATATTATTACAATACGTCTTACTCTCAATCCCAGGTTCTATTACCATAACATCATTCCAAAATTAATATTATGCCTTAATATTACATCAATACCATACTATTACAAATAAGGTACTACGTCATCTAGACGTTCATCTTCCCCTTTCCTTTGTCCTTACCAAAACCTTCAACCCGCTCGGGCTTAGCTGCAATGTTTTAATTCAAAAACAAGAATGAGCATTCAATTGCCCAACAAGTATGACAGTTCAACAACAATATCAATAATCATATCACTTCTTTACTCTACAACTGGAACAATAGTTGCGAGCCATTCCGAATAACAAGAATAATACTTTGCTTTCGTTTTAAAAAAATATATTTTTGAAACGACATTGAGTGGTCACGAGACCTTGAACTTTCTTTTGCTTCTTTAAAAAGGTACACAACAATATAACTGTAAACCGTCTTACTTACGAGCACTTCTAGGTGATCAGTTTATTGTACTCTATGTTGATCAACACTCTACCAGGAAAACGACTATATACGTTTTGTTTAGGCTGCTTACTGCCTTATCGGATTTAACCGACTTTAAAAATTTCCCCAATATAAGGGTAGTTCATCTCATACATGTCTCGGAGCCCTAACCAAAACAATTCGGTTGGACAGCTCTACTTATCATCAATAATATTTCAAAGACTTATATCAAATCAATAAAACATCTCAATAATTGTCTAGCCGAACAAATGGCATCGACGTTCTCTATAAACAGTTCATATATATTTGAACTTGAAAGCTTCAACAATTTATATCATAACATAGCTTGAATACTTGTGCAAATACTGAAAGATTTACATAAGTAAGGAATTCACACAACCATATATGTATTGCGTAAATTGGAACTTCAAACATCGCATGAGAGTCATGAGAATATAATCAAATGAATCAAATAAACTTGCCTAACACAAGGGTTAAACAAGCGTTAGAAAACTTGCCTTAAGCGCTTGCTACTATTTGACGTTAATCGTTCTTCAAATATGTCCTACACATTTAAGTACATATTCACATACCAATTAGTCACATAATAGACGCCAAACATTGGTTTACATTAATCATCACGTTATACTCTTTTAAAAGTTCTCTTGGTTCATTACAGTCATTACTATAGGGTCATGATATAATTATAGCATTGTTCTAATCATTCTATATCATTTCCTGCAATCGGTGCAGCTGCGCCGGCAATTTCCCCCAGCTACTGCATAGCGAGCGCCTTGTTAACGGTGTTGCTGCGCCGTGGTCATGAAACAACGACGTTTTTGCGGCGCTGCTGCGCCAGTTTGTGAGTTAATAGCGGCGCTGCTGCGCCGGGGCCTTTTTAGCGACAGTTTTGATAGGCGGCGCAACTGCGCTGATTTAAGCCTTATGAATGGCGCAGCTGCGCCATTCATATTTTCTGGAAAATTTTGCAGATTCCTGGGTTTCTAAATTCGGGTTCGTGCCTCAACTGATTCGTAGCTTCATAACTTCTTCATCCCTTATCGGAATGAGTCCGTTCTTGAGCCGTTCTCTAGCTCTTGCTACACATTACAACATATCCTAAATTCATAGTCTCTCGGACTCTCTAACAAGTCCGAATCTTAGCTCCAAAAAGCCTACTCAACTAGTTTTCTGCGTATTTTTACGAACTTGATACATCTTCATTAAATCGCCATAACTTCTTCATACGAAGTCGAAATGGGATCGTTCAAAAGCCTATGGCTTCCTTACTGAGTGTACTACACATACCCAGAAGCTCCTAATTTTTCAGGCAACATAACATCTCCAGAAATGGCTTCTAGAGACACTGTTCATCAAGGTTTCATTATTAAGCCTAGTTCACTAATTCTTCTGCTACAGATTCGTTTTAAGAGCTTTTTACTCCGTTCCAGTTGGGTGATGATCCTCACTCATAAGAGTACATCACAACACCCATAAACACAACATTTAACAACCATGATTAACA
Organism: Aralia elata; assembly: GCA_034770075.1. Lineage (NCBI taxonomy): Eukaryota > Viridiplantae > Streptophyta > Magnoliopsida > Apiales > Araliaceae > Aralia > Aralia elata. The sequence goes on along the minus strand of CM068384.1, from coordinate 59,603,301 downwards.
CAGTTCTTGTCCAAACTAGTCCGTACAGTCCATTTCTTTCTCCTTTATGCATAGGTATGGTTTTCTTTCTTTTGTTCCACTTTTGGATGCTATCAATGGATGTTTTAAGGTACTAACAACATATAAACTCTTTCATTAACAACCAACAACACAACAACCACCATGTTCTACCATTAATGAAGCGAAAACTTAGCAAAGCTTGAAATGAAGGAGATGAGCTAGTTTTTGTGTACTTACTTCTTGTAGCTTATCTTCTTAGTGTTTAGGAGGATTGGTCACAGTAGTTAGCTCCTCTCTTCCTCTTCTTCTCCTTCTTCTTCTTCTTCATCCGACTCTCTCTCTATCTATTTTCTCTCTCTAACTTCTGAATGTATTCTTACTAGTTCTTGCTTGGAGGAATGAAAGGAATGAAGGCTGAGCTTGGAGGGTTATTAATAAAAGGAAAGCTCAGCTCTTGCATGAGCTGAGCGCATAGTTATCAAGGCGACAAGTCGAGGCGAGGCGACAACCGGGAGCTTAAGCGCTTAGGCGACAAGGCGCCCGACTAGTCGTCCACAAGTCGACAAGTCGTTAACAATGTAAATTTTATACGAATAAAATTATATATATTTAATATTTATATAAATATTGATATATTTATTTTTCTAATGATTTACCATATTCATAATACATGTAGCATATCAAATCACAATAAGAAGTGAACAAGATCAAGTCAAAATGGATAATTTTATTATAGTTGTAAACTTGTAATTTTTTGAACTTGTACAACTTCAAATTATATAAATGGTGATACCTTTGTAATATTTAGTTTAATTCAATATACTTTATTATAGCAAGTTCTTTCTCTTAAACACAGGGTAATTGTCGGGGAATATATATATATATATATATATATATGTATATATATATGTATATGTATAATAGATTAATTCGTATGTCCCAAACAGGTTACATGTTTTACACTTCATAAAGGTTTTGATGTCTTGGTATTCTTAGCGTATTAAGTTTATCAGTTCCTGGTCGTTTGGAGCTTTGAACTTTGTTGTCTGATGTTTATTTTGTTATTATACAATATAAAAGAAATTGAGCATATAAAGTAATGTAAAGAGTGAAAGAGTAAAATAATATATTTTACTTAGTTTATGCTCTCCCAAGTGAAGACAAACCTTAGTTGACAGCAAAATCAGAAGCTAGTGGAGGGGCAACAGCTAATGGAGCACGGGGATGTGTGTGTGTGTATATATATATAATATATATACACATATATGTGTGTGTGTATATATATATGTGGAGCATGGGGATGTGTGTGTGTGTATATATATATATATAAAATATATATACACATATATATGTGTGTATATACATATAAATTTTGCTGCCCACTAAGGTTTGTCTTCACCAAGGATCATCAGTACCCAAAAATTGCTCAATCACAAAGTTGTTCAAGTCGCCCACCAAGTCGTCCAAGTCGCCCAAGTCGTCCACCAAGTCGCTCGACTTTCTCCCCTCCCACCAAGTCGCCCAGACGCCTTGCCAATATGCATCGACTGGACGCCTAGGCGTCGCCTAGGCGATGACTTGATAACCATGGCTGAGCATGCTTGCAAGGACCCAGCTCCCCGTGTCTTGGACGGGAGAGCTTTGGCTCTCCCAGGCGAATGTCTTGCCCGGGTTTCTCCCCTCCCCTTCTCCCACATGTCTGTCCCTCCTTTCCCTTTACCCAAGTGTTAGGATTATTCTCCCAAGTTTGTTGGTTGGTGACTCCCCCTCCCCTCTTCCTTCTTTCTCCCGCCCGTACTCTCTTCACTCATTTTGCTGCAGAATTTTTATAACCCATTTCCCCTCATGGGTTATGGGTTGGGTCATGGGTTGCGGGGTTGGGTCATGGATTCGACCCGTGGGTCTTGGGCTACTATTTGGGCCACTATTCATAATTCTTTGGGCAAATTATCAATTCAATTGGGCTTCAAATAAATCCTAGACTTGGATTATTAATCCCTCTCATTAACGCTTTGACGAAATTATGAAAAGTCGTAAAATCGAAAAAGGCGTCTTTTGCGTAAATAGTGTTTTAGCGTTATTCCTCTAAATGATTTAATCAATACCATGAAATAACAACACTCAAAAATTATCACATACACGTCATAGGTTATAATAAAACCTTCAAACATATAACACAGAATAATATTAATAAAAGTTCAATTTATTCAATAAAATTCATAGGCTCGAATTACAAAGCTACCCACGATTCGTGGTCGTTACAGCTTGGAAGAGACTACCAAAGTTTTGAAACTTGGAAAGAAGCAACTCTTCAACTCTAGTACACCATCCCAACATTGGCTGAAAATAACGAAGTTTCACGCCACGGGCCTATGTAGAAACAAGTGAGGTAATTTTTGATGCGGAACAAAAGAGGAAAATCATGAAATTTATATTAATTTTGAATTGTTATTTAGAGAAATATTTGATTATGAAACTTTTTTATTACATATTTTAAGTAATATGTTCTACATTTTAATTATAGTTGTAGATTAGACCAAAGTTGATAGCCTAGTGGTCAAGGCCTCTCTTCCTTTACTGTGCAAGGTTCGAAACAAGTTTTGAGGCTACCACTTAGCAGAAGTCAAAAGCAGGTGATATAGATTGAAGCTAAGTTTTCTCTAGATTCCCCCTAGTTCCCTTCTTGACCCTTTTTCCAATTTTTCCTTAGGCTCTAGGATGAAATGTATCCCTAGAATTGAATGGTTATAGTATAGGTTCTCAAAAAAAATATAAATATAGTTATTGATTTTAATCAGGAGATTGTTTTCTTTTTTAATTTGGAATTTTGAATGCTAGTAGTTGATTAATTAGGAGATTGTTTCTTTTTTAAATTAGGGTTTTCAATTATAGTAGTTGATTTGAATTCAGAGATTAGATTTAATTATATTAGTAGATTTTAATTAGAAGAACCTTTTTATGTTAAGATTCTTTACTTCGTTGCTAAGTCATAGAGTCCTATATAAAGAGTTGTAATTTTTTTTACTTTTAGATTATTGAATATATTAATTTTTTGAGATAAAGCTTTGTATGTGTGTTTCTTATCAATTCTTTGCGGGAATACGTACCCTTATTCCTTATTTCCATTTTGTTCTACATCATAATCATATCAGAGCCAAAATTCTTAGGGGGCGTTTGTTACAGGTCATCTAAAGTGATCATCTTAAATACTTGGTAATGTGAGTTGGTCATCTTCATAGATCGTGTTTGTTATATTAGTAATCTTATATTCCCGGTAATCAATACTCGGTAAGGTGTCAAGATTCCTGATAATTAGATGACTAAAAAATAGGTGGTAATCTGATATTACCACATAGTGGTCATCTTGTAATTTTTATTTAGACAAAAACATCCTTTATATTTAATCATTGGGACATAAGTATCCTTATTAGTCACATGATTTACATTTATTTTATAAAAAAAATTTTGTCGACATGTTTAGTTTAACTAAAATAACTCATTGTACATACAAAGAATGTGGTGTTGTTTGTTATTTATTATTATACGTTTAATTATTATTAACGACATACTTGAAAATTTTGTGCTTAATAATTGAATAAATCATGAATTGTTATTTTATAAACATATTAAATTTTTTAATACGATTTACCAAGTAATACCAAATTAATTAGTTCGATAGTACTTTGATGATTGTTGATTACATTTGATAATAATCATATGGGTGAATCATTCAACTAAAATTAGTATAAGGATATTTTAGTAAAAGATCAATATTAGAAAAAATATATCCAGTAATCTTGAATCCATACCGAATACTCACAATAACAATTACTGGTAATCACATATCTTCTACCAAACAAAAATGACAATATAACCATTTTCTATTACCAATAATCAGCTACCCAGTAATTTGTGTTTAGGTACATCCATCATGAACGATAACAAACACCCCCTTAATGTCTTGTTTTCACCTAAATTCTTCCTACCCAAATTTTCTTGGCGTCCATATTTTTAACGAAATTCACCAGAGAATCGACAAACAATTTTTTGCGAGACGAAATCGCGGTTTGTAGTAAGAATCGTTATTTTCGTAGCCTCCATATATCATACCACAAAAAAGAAACAAAAAAAGTTCAGATTTTTTTTTTTAATTTTTTTTTATAGGAAAGCTTCAGATTTTCTCTGGATCAAATGAGTAAACTTGAACGACAAATTTCTGAGTGTTGAGAGATTCTTGAAGGTTTTTGGTATCCATTTAGTTCTAGTTATGAAAGATTGCGTGAAGAATTAGTGTGGCATGAGCGAACATTTGGATATTTAAAGGACGAGTATGTTGACGAAACTAGACATTACTCCATATTTTGTGCATGATCAATTGACAAGCTTTTCTTCCAAGTTGGTTGGTCCGGTAGCAAAACTTGAAAAAGAAGACGTGAGCACAAATGTTAAAGCTATGTTGCCGGCCTATACAAATATTCAAAGAAACCAGTGATCTTAGCAAAAACTTTTACATGCTGAGAGTTGAGACTCAAGAGGATCTTGTTGAAGTTGAGGATGTCGTATCAATGGAAAATTCGAATGTGGTGTACAATGAAGACATTCCCAAGGCAATTCAAGTTGAATGAAGAGGTTGACCACAAAAAAAGAAAAAAAAGAGTGGAGATTTAACATGTTGGTTTTCTCTTTCCAGATAAAATATTAGAGTCCTAAGCTATTTCAAAGTTTTTCGTCATGTCGATGCTAGGCTGAAAATTGTGCTTATGGAATTGGACCATGGGATGCACATTTTTTGTTGGAAGACATCTGCTTGATTATGGTTTTTTATTTTTCGATATTTCACAACTCAAGGACGAATTCTTTTAAATGGCGAGGAGAATGATGCAGTAGGGAAGAAGAAAATCAAGAAATTTATTATTAATTTTCGTATTGTTATTTAGAGATATTTAACTAATAACATAATTATTTATTATTTATTTTAAGTAGGATATTCTAAAAGTTTAAATCAAAGTAGTAGATTTAGTTAGGAGATTGTTTTCTTTTCAAATTAAGAATTTTAATTATAGTAGTTGATTTTATTAGGAGATTATTTCCTTTTTAAATGAGTGTTTTTTAATTATTGTAATTGATTTGAATTTGGAGATTAGTTTTAATTATGGAGTAGATTCTAATTAGAAGACTATTTCCTTTTTATGTTACAATTCTTTATTTGGTCGCTAAGTTGTAGAGTTCCTATATAAAGAGTTGTGATTCCCCCCCCCCCCCCCCATAGATTAGTGAATATATTAATTTGAGGTTACATCTTCGTGCTTTTGTGTGTTTCTCTACCGATTATGTGTGGGGATAGGTACTCTTATTACTTCTTTTTCCACCTTGTCCTATGTCAACCTTGCTAGCCTGCATACAAATCACCCAACTCTTTGGTGACTTAACATTTTCAAGTATTAATTCAAGTCCATTCCTACAAGTGTACATTTATTCCTATACACTTTGACGTAAGCATAATTTTACTAGATTATAGTCTTCTTTGCAATTAAGGAAACATGCAGGACTTTTATGATAGTATGACTGAGGCAAACATATTTTTCCACCAGATTGAGCCCTTGTGTTAAGATGGAGCTTGAAGACAGACTTCAATTTTTCTATAGCTTATTATTTATGGTGGCAGTTGTCTTAATAATGTGGTTCAAAGTTTCAACCTTACTACTGACTGCATATTTATCATTCCATCAATCAATACTATTAAAATTGATGTTAGTTGTATCACAATAACACAATGTGTCATGTTTCTCTACATTATGGTGCTTCCAGCAAGTATGTTGGTGCTATAGATACCGCTTATAGCAAGTATGTTGGTGTTGTAGATACCTATCTGTACACATTTCTACTTGTCATGCTGAGTAGATGTGGATCATTGTGGTTGAGAATAGTCATTTATTAATTTATATTGATTCAGTTCAATAAAAATTATACGATTAGCATGACTAGATGAAGCACAAATATCGGAGGAGTTTGATAAATCTGAATAATTATTGATTTATAGTTTATCTTTCGAAGATAAAAGAAGGATCTTATCCCAGAAGAACCTTTATTGGGCTTTTTATTAATACAATTCTGGCATACTTTTCAGAAAAAAAGGCAGAAAGAAATTAATATATATGCGAAGTTTGAAACTTTTTTCTAGCAGAGAAGTTTGGCAGCGTCGGTAGATCTCTGATCATCCTTTTTTTCCCCCTGTGATGGAATTGCAGACCTTCTATCCTAGTCGGTGATTTATTATGGCAATATGATGAATATCAATCACCACCAACATCACAAATCTTGTCAAGAACAGAAGAAGCTTCACATGGTAATGCTTCTTTTTCTTTCCTTTTCTATTTTATGGACAAGTACACAGCGTATTGTCTCTTTTGAGTGAGGCGTCTGCTCAAATGCCGTATTTCATAGCTGCGTGGCATATTTCTGAATTGTTGCCATCATTCAGTATAGTACATACTCTATGGCATTGCGGAGTACATATAAGAGCTCATCTGTTAATAACAGTGTTGTGTAATATATTAAGCAGCACTTTTATCCATTTTCTTTTTCTTTGATTTTGTGCAAATAGCTCTAAAATAACCATACAGTATAATAATGGCATCTGTGTGATTTTTTACTATCCTGATCCAGATATTTTAGGTTTCTATTTCGCTTTTGAAAAATGTAATTTTCCTATACAGGCATAAGCAACATTAGTGTCATCGACTTCCTGAAGATTTAATGCCAAAAATACATTAATTTCTATTGTTTCTCTTGCTTTTTGCATGTGGAGGCGATATTATGTAGTGTAGATGACTTTCATTTCTTGCTGATGCTTATACATATGAAAATTATATTGATAGACTAGTATTACCGAAAAAAATAAATTTAGCCTGTCTGGTGAAACTGAAATTAAGTACTGAAAAACTTGAGCGTCATGTATTTAAAGCTACTGAATTTTTGTAATACTGAAAATAATTGACCTTTTTAGAATTTTGAAGACTGGATTCAATTAAATTGTTGATAAATACAAAGAACATGTCAGAAAATTATCAGGTTTACTGTTTCTCATTTCAGTTTTATTTGAACTTTTATTCAATATCTATGAAGTATAGCATTAATGAATCAATAATGAAAACACTCATTTATATTGTAGGACATTTTGTGGCTTTTGTATTAATCATAATAATCAATCAAATATAGATAAATATGAAGTGTGTTTTTTTTTTCCACCAAAATGTAAAGTCTTGAAATATGGAACTCACAGGGAGTTGGATTATATGTGGTATTAGAGGAATTTTTTCTTAACCATATTAGGAAGCTCTTCATTATTATCTAAAAAACCTAATAATTGTAATTTAAAATAATTACTAATCTAAAGTAACCTACTAAAAGATATAATTTTTAATTACAACTAATTTTATCTATAAAATAGTAATATGAAATAACTACTACTAATAATAATAACAATTACAATAACAATAACAAATAACAACTACAATACTAATGCTAATACTGTTGGAATATGATTTAGAATATTCTATTTCCTTATTTATGATGTTTGCTAGTTGGATAATTGACCCATGATTAGCTCATTCATCATTGGAGTAATTATTGGGATATCATAATTACTGGGATAGCTTAATCAGTGGGATTTGATTGTATTTTCTATATTCCCTGCTCTATAAATTCTGGATCGCTTGTCATTATGGACTACTGATCCTTTCTCTCTATACTGGTTTACCATCATGGTGGTATCAGAGCTTAGGCTCAATACATAATTGTTGTAACCAGGAATCAAACCCTTGTCACCGCCAATCACTTTCACCATAACCCCATATCTCATTACCATCTTTATATCTACTAACCAGGCTACACTGTGTCACCAGTAGCCTATCATCTTGCTGGTATTTCTGCTTGGTAACTCTTAACAGCAGCTGGTTTGATCTTCAAATAAACCAGCCCTTTTCTTCCCCCTTCCATTGGTGGTAAATAAACCACCAAGGGCTTTGTTTTGTTAATGATATAGGTGAGTTATTCACCCTTTGAAGATCTCGTAGTTTCTTTCTTTATCACCAGCAATACGTCTACAGGAGAAGAAAATAGTTCCATTCCCACAAACACTAGTAACAATACCAACACCAATATCAGACGAAAGAGTTCAGACACACCAACCTTTCCTTTGAGCCTTGTGAAATTCGATGGAACAAATTTTCTGTTGTGGACACAATCCATGCTTCTGTCCATTGCCTCCGGAGATTGTACTGGATATCTCACTGGGGAGAAAAAGAAGCCTACTACTGGTGGTATCAATGCTGCGAGATGGACTATGGAGGACTCACTTGTGAGGTCCTTTCTAATTAACCACATGGTACCAAGTTTTGCTAAAGGATACATGTACATGAAGACTGCTGCAGAGATCTGGAAGTCACTCAAAGACACATTCTGAAGCTGGTAATGAGGCTCAGATTTACGAATTGAAGAAGAACATCCAGGAATTAAAGGACGAAGGTATGACGGTGCCTCAATACTATTCAAAACTGTGCAGTATGTGGCAAGAACTTGATGTTAACAAGGGATGAGTATAAAGAATTTGATGCTGAATTGATTACTCGCTTACAGGCCAAAGAGGAGAAGAACCGGGTTTATCAGTTCTTAATGGGTTTGACAGGGCAATTTAGCATAGTGAGGCAGAATGTCCTGCAGCGAGGTACCTTTCCAACCCTTCAACAGGCTAATCAGATGGTGAACAAAGAGGCTACTAGGCAGAGGACCCTAGCTCAAACAGCTCCTACTGAGCGCTCTGCATTAGTTATTTCATCAGCAATTGTAGCATCACCACGCATATCTGAGAAACCAGTTGTAAAATGTGACTATTGTGGAAAACCATACCACACCAGGGATGAGTATTGGAAGCTTCATGGCAGGCCACCTGGCCCAAATCCTACAAGGAAAAACAAGGGACAGGGTAAAAGGCAATCACAGGCTAATAATGAGGTTGAGACTGTTGTTGATACTCAGAGTTCTAATGGCATGATTTCTAAGGAAGAGGTTCAACAGCTCATCAAAGAAACATTCTTCAACTAGGCACTTCATCCTCTCACATGGCATCTAGTGCCTCCAATACCACTCCTTCTGCCTTCTTCTCAGGTATTAACACAAATACACACGCTCCGTGGATTATTGATTCCAGAGCATCAGACCATATGACAGGGTCCTCTGGTCAGTTTATAAAATATGTTCCTTCATCATGTAGAGATAAAGTTAAACTTGCAGATGGATCCTTCTCCTCTATTTCTGGGAAGGGTTCAAACACTCAAATAATCTCTCTTTATCATCTGTCTTACATGTTCCAAATTTTCCTAATAGCCTTCTTTCTATTTGTAGCCTTACAAATGATTTGAATTGTAAGGTTACATTCTTTCCAACTCATTGTGTTTTTCAGGACTTGACAACAGGGGTGGAGATTGGTAGTGGTAGTGTACGTGGGGGTCTCTACTGGTTGGATGGGTCTCCAACAACACCTCTCCAGGCAAACCATGCTTGCTCTAGTGTTGCTGTTCTACCTGAACTCCAGAGATGGCACCGATGCTTAGGACATCCACCTCTTAGTATTTTGCGTTTATGTTTTCCTGAACTTTTAAATAAGTGTCGTAATGAAGAATTCTTTTGTGACACGTGTTCTTTCGAAACAAACTAGAAGTGTTTATCCCGTTTCTAGTACTAAGAGTTTGTCACCTTTTCATTAACTGCACACTGATGTTTGGGGGCCTAACCCGTTTTATCCATATCTGGTTATAAATGGTTTGTGACCTTTATTGATGATTATAGTAGAGTAACTTGGATTTACTTATTAAAGCAGAAAAGTGATGTTTTTAATTGTTTCAAGGATTTTTTTGAAAATGGTTAGAACTCAATTTAATGCAGTGATTAAGGTTTTGAGGTCTGATAATGGTAGAGAATACCTAGTTCAAAAGTTTCTAAAGTTTCTAAAAGAGTAAGGTATTCTCCACCAAACTAGTTGTGTAGACACTCCTACTCAAAACAGAGTAGCTGAAAGAAAGAATTGGCATCTTCTTGAAGTTGCTGGTTCTCTCCTTCTCCAAATGAATGTTCCCTTGTCCTATTGGAGCGAGGCCGTCTCCACAACAGCCTATTTAATTAATCGCATGCCATCTAGAAGTCTGAATAATAAGAGTCCAGTTTCTATTCTTACAGGTCAACATACTTTTATTCTACCTCCCAAAATTTTTGGATGTGTTTGTTTTGTTAGAGATCACCGGTTCATAGCAAACTTGAACCTAGAAGAATTAAATGTGTGTTTGTGGGATATTTTGCTACTCAAAAGGGATACAGGTGTTATCATCCCACTTCACGAAAATTTTATATTTCAAAAGATGTAGTTTTTAACGAGTCAGAAACCTTTCTTGGTGAACCAAGTGATACATACTTCACCCTTCGAAGATCAGTTTGTTTCTTCCCATTATTGACTCTTTTCCTCATGTCTCTCGGCCATCTAATGATCAGACAGAACAAAGACCTAATCAAGAATGTGGTGAACCTGGGGAAGCTCTTCCTTCCCGCATAATCACCCAAGTGTACTCCCGCAGGAAGACTGCTGTTCCGGAAGACCCCGTCAATGAGCAACCACTACCTGACACTACCAATTATGTACCTCTGGAATCATGTCATGAGGAAGGCATTGAGGAGGATCCCTCAGATATTCCTATTACCCTTAGAAAAGGTAAAAGGACCTGCACTCAAAATCCTTATCAATTGTTTGTGTCCTCGTTAGATTCTGTGTCTATACCTAACACATGGCAGGAGGCAATGTAACACAAACATTGGCATGATGCTATGTTGGAAGAAATGAGTGCCTTGAAGAAGAATCAAACTAGGGAGTTGATGAACCTTCCTTCTGGAAAGAAATCTGTTGGATGTAGGTGGACTTTACTGTGAAACAGAATGCAAATGGTACTATTGACAGATCCAAAGCCCGGCTTGTTGCTCGGGGTTTCACCCAGACACAAGGTATTGATTATCAAGAAACCTTTGCTCCAGTAGCAAAAAGGTTCTTATTTCATGTGCTGTAAATTATGGTTGGACTCTTCAGCAATTAGATGTGAAGAATGCATTCCTCCATGGAGAGTTGGATGAGGAAGTTTACATGGATATTCCTCCTTGATTCTCAAATGACCAGACAGCAGGGAAGGTTTGCAGGCTCCGCCGATCATTGTACGGGTTAAATCAATCTCTGCGGGCATGGTTTGGTAGGTTCTCTAAAGCTATGAGAATTCAGGGCTATAAACACAGTAATGCTGACCACACTTTATTTATTCGAAGTAATGGACCTCTTTCTACATTTCTGATAGTATATGTGGACGACATTGTGGTGACCGGCAGTGATACGACTGAAATAGCTCGCCTCAAATGTGCTCTAGGTATGGAATTTGAGATTAAAGATTTGGGACAGCTCCGGTATTTTCTGGGTATTGAGGTAGCACACTCCTCCAAAGGGGTGTTCTTATCTCAACGCAAGTATACCTTAGATTTGCTTTCTGAGACTGGTATACTAGGAAGTAAACCTGTTGATACTCCTCTTGATGCCAATGTCAAGATTCAAGCCAAGGAGGAGGAACCTGTGGATCGAGAGCGATATCAAAGGCTAGTTGGGAAACTAATCTATCTTTCCCATACTTGTCCTGATATTGCATATGCAGTCAGCTTAGTGAGTCAGTATATGCATCATCCATATACCTCCCACATGGATGCCGTGATTCGAATTCTTCGATATCTAAAGCAAGCTCCAGGAAATGGAATTTTGTTTCAGAGTTATAATCACCCCAAGATAGAGGCTTTTACTGATTCTGATTGGGCTACAAGTCTAGATGACAGGCAATCCACATCTGGGTATTGTTCCTTTGTTGGTGGCAACTTAGTCACTTGGAGGAGTAAGAGGCAAGGTGTAGTTGCTCGGTCCAGTGCTGAAGCCGAATTTAGAGCCATGGCTCAAGGGATATGTAAATTACTATGGCTTCAGAGCCTTCTTAGAGATCTTGGCTTCTCAATTCAACAACCAATGATGCTCTACTACGATAACAAATCTGCCTTAAGCATAGCACTTAATCCTGTACAGCACGATCGAACAAAGCATGTGGAGATAGACCGACATTTTATCAAAGAGAAACTTGAGAGTGGACTTATTTCCATTTCGTTCGTGACATCTTCAGAGCAGACTGCTGATATTCTTACTAAGGCAGTAACTCGTCAAGTTTTTGATAATCTCAAATTCAAGTTGGGCATGTACGACATACACGCACCAATTTGAAGGACCCAACATACACGCACCAATTTGAAGGAGGGTGTTAGAATATGATGTAGAATATTCTACTTATTTATGATGTTTGCTAGTTGGATAATTGACCCAGGATTAGCTCATTCATCATTGGAGTAATTATTGGGATATCGTAATTAGTGGGATATCATAATTAGTGGGATAGCTTAATCAGTGGGATAGCTTAATCAATGGGATTTGATTGTATTTTCTTTATTCCCTGCTCTATATAAATTCTGGATTGCTTGTCATTATGAACTATCGATCCTTTCTCTCTATGCTGGTTTACCATCAAATACTAATACTAATACTAATACTAATACTAAATACTAATAATAATAGTTCTATTGGCCTGTTCCTTATCATAGTCTGATGTTAATTTGTTATTTGCAGAGTTGAAGGTTGAGAGGCCTAATTTTCAAATTTCGCTCGAGGAGAGAGAAGCAGCTTATTTGGCTGCCCGTCAGCGGATCTTTGCTGCAGATGGTGGAACAGATGAACCTATAAAGCAGAAGCCACGCAGCAATCCTGTGGTTGCCCGTCGTATGATTGAACATGCACTTGGCCAAAGAACCAAAACACCCAATCAGGTAATCTCCAGTTGTACGGAATACGCAGAGCATACTGATGAAATGAATACTGAAGTGAAGAAAGATGGTGCTTTTGAAGAAAAACAAACCTTATCTAGACAAAAATACTTGAATGGTAAACCAAAAGTCAGTACTGAATTTAATGGTCATGCATTATCAAATACGGACTGTAAGGTCACCACTAAACAAGCTGAGAAAGTGGCGACTAAGATTGGTATCTCTGGAACAAGAAAAGTTCATAAGGCCAATCTAGAAGAGGAGCAAATAGGAGCTGCAAAGAGGATGTTTGCTCATGCCTTGGGATATCAGTCAACGAGAGAGAACATTCTTTCCAAATGCAGTGAAACAAAGCAAAACGACAAAGGAAAATCGGAGTAGTGTTTCAAGTTAGGCAAGTGGTTTTACCCATTTCATTGGCATAGCTGAAAGGAGCTCAAGAATTTCTATTCCAACAAATGAACTACTGATGGGGCATATAACCATATATAATGTCTAACGGGGTCTGAATTATACTATTTTAACGGGACGTGTGACAGGACGGTTAACCAGCAGGAGTTTTGTGGTTCACTTTGTTACAGGATTAGAATTGTTTGTCCATAAAGCCAAGTTGCTGGGATTTGGGAAAGATTGATGTTGGCAGACTGGTATCTCAAAATACAGGGAACCTGGAAATGGAACTTGAAGGAGAGAGAGCTCCATTTGTGAAGCTTCCTCTCAGTGGGATGTCCTTCTAAGATAAGAATTAGTTGTCAGTTTTCAACTTTAAATTGATGTCTAGATGTAGTTTGTCTATTGGCAGAGTGCGCAGTGGAAATTATTTTTCGTGGAAGTTGAAGCACATGTATTCACAACTTTGGGGTTTTGATAGTTTGATACTATGGAAAAGTTGGCTTATTTTATCTTTAGCAGTTAGATGTGTATATAGATGCATACTGAAATGGAGGAAAGCCAGGAACCTACCACAGCTTTGTTTGATGTTGCAGCAAAGTGCTCATTTATTTTATTTTTGTTTTTTAACTTCTATTTGCTCCGTTTCAAATTAAATGCCTAATTTTGACCTTTTTTTGGGGTCAAATTGACTATTTTTAAAACTAATTTTTGTACTGTTTTTGTCAAAATATAGGTAGATTATAACCAAAAGAAAGTATATGAAAATTACGATTAATTTCAATTTTTATTTAAAAATGTATTAATATAATGCTTAATTATTAATTCTAAAAATAGTCAATTTAACTCCCAAAAAAAGGTAAAACTGACCATTTAAGATTTTAAGTACGGAATTATGAATTTGCTTTATTGAGAGGTCAAGGAAGATACCAAAAAGTTTTTAATATTGTTGCTTCTACACTAAAAACTTCCAATGTACAAAGTGTTCAATTTTGTGAATATGGTTACAAGTTCAGTAGATATTCATGAGCTTCTCCAAAGTAGTTCTTGATTGCTTTTCATGTTAATTACAAGATTTATTGTTTCATATTTTTTATAATTAATAATGATCTTGTGATTTAGAACGGAAAAAATATTTATTATGATGAATTTTTCTCGATGGATAATAAAATAATAATTAAAAGAGAGAAAAAGCTTTATAAAAAACTGAGGGGATGAGACAACAATATACAAACAGGCCTTTGGACCGGGCCTGAAATTGGTCTAGGCCTTTAAGGCTTTGACCACTAACCAAGCTAGGCATAAATTCTTTCCCTGACAGTCCATCTCAAGTCAAGGTAAACTTTTAGGCTGAAATTAGTGTTTGTTTAAGACCTGTTAACCAGGCTAGGTCAAGGCCAATGCAACCTTGGCGCTGGGGTGGGGTGGGGCGGGATGCAGGGGCATGACTTTAGACGTTGGGATGGGGGGTGACATTGGGCGCTAGCATTGATAGGCCGGTTCAGGCTGTTAGGTAGGATTTAGGCTTTTTTTAGGTCAAGTCAGGCAAGATAAAAGGGCAAAAGTTAAGTCCCCACGAACTAACTGAGAAAGAAGTTCACGGATTACGCCAGGCCAAATCGAAGTATGGTGAAAACGGGTTTAGTGGATAGTTTTAACCGCGCTAATAAAATAGTTTAGAAAAGGCATTCGCTAAATAGTTTGACAGATGAATGGATAAGTCCGTCTTCCAAAAAGTTTGGCAAAATTTGATAAACAGTTTAATGGACGGTTAAAAAGAGAGAAAAATAAATGGAAAAAAGAACAGAATTGTTCGCTAGCAGCGTGGACTACTATTAGACTTGGAAAAAACAGGTTTGGGTTGGTTTTGGATTACATAAAATAGTTATGGGTCAGTTAAAGAACTAAAATCATATTATCTATATTTAATATGAGTTATATGGTTTGAATTTAAATGATTATGGGTTCAATCCAATCAACCTATTTTTTAAATTATAGTTTTACCACATGTTTTTTTTATTAACCCAATAAACTGACAGCGGAATACTCGCTATTTTTGATCCAACAAACTGATAAACTGACAAATTGCAACAAACTGACAAATTGCAACAAAAATTTATTAATCCAATTATATTACAAACCGACAAATTGACAAATTGCAAACAAACTGATAAAATTTTATGTTTCGCTATTTTTGACAAATTTTAAATCAATTATATTACATTAGTGTCTCCCTGTAATCGATTTAATAAAATATTAGAGGAAACAAACTATTTAATACTGATGTGACTCAATTAAGTATTAAAAAATTAATTTTTTTATTAGAAGTATTTTCAAAATAATTTACATTAAATAACTTCTTATATTAATTAAAATGAAATGAGACTATTGTTATTCAACAAAATCATTTTGAAACGACTCTTTTTATGGAACAAAAGAATTTTTATGTTCATATTTGATAGACTTGTGAAATTATAAAAAGAAACTTACAAAAATCTTACCTTCTGTTATACTAAAAGAGTCTTATTTTAATTTTTTAGACCCAAGTTTGAAACTAAAAATTTAAGTTGATGCGACTAATTTAAGTATTAAAAACATTAATTTTGTGATTATAGGCACTTTCAAAAAAAAATTACATTAATAATTATTATGTTAATTAAATGAATGAAATTATTGAGAATTTTATTACAATTTTTTATATTAATTATTTAAATTTAAAATACATTTATTTTACTTATATTGTTTTTTGTAACGGAAGAATTTTTCCTAAAAAAATTACTAAAATAGAGAAATAAATTACTTCAAAAGTACTACTAGTTATAAGATTTATTGTTTTCAAAACTTAAATAAATTATGTCAATTTTAAATTTAAAAATAACTCAAACTGATTTTTAAAAAATTAATATTAATTTTATAATTAGGAACTGATGAATTACTATACATACAATACTATGTGGCATCTAAATATTAGACAGAACTCAAGAGACAACTGGAAGTAATTGAATAAAAACTCAATAATGAGAGGCAGATGTTTCTCGTTAAAGTTCATTACTCAGGAGAGAGCCTTCCTGGCGAGATGTGTTATTAATATGGGTCAAAACTAGTTAAACTAGTTTCAGTCCATATTTTTAATTGATAATATGGGTCCAAAACCAAACCAACCTGTAACATAAAAACTAGTTAACCAATCCAATAAAACCCCAGTAATTTTGGTTAACTAGATGGTTCTTAACTTAAATTGTCAGGTCTAACTACTATAGAGGTGGCTGAAAGTAAGACACGTGGCCAATGCAGACCGTCTATGTATGCGTGTCTATAACTACTAACAAATGGGAATAAGAAAGACGTTACATATAACTTCAACCCAAATCATAGAAAAAAGCATACCACTCTGTCGACTTTGTTTCATCCATTTTCTGCCCCTTCTAACACTTTTTCTCAACACAATGTACAACAATATTGGATGATCAGATTCAAGCATATTTTGTATACAATATTTTGCAAGAAGGCAGTACTTCACACTCAACTGTATTATCAAATGCCACCAAATAATCAAGAAAATGACAACAAAGAATCCAGAAAACATCTTCCGCTATGATACATTTTTAGCGATGATCATGAGCTCATCCTTTCCCCGCACAAAGCTCTAAATTCAGTATGGGATGACAGAAATACGCAAGCTTGAGCCAAAGCACCTATCCTCTGACAATTTGTTCTACAACCCATAGTGGACATTATGTACGAGGAATATTAATGATTGTGTTCTTGAGAAATTCTGACAGAGGAATGAGTCGTGAGTTCTGACAAACTTGCTATACGTGGGTTTCAGCTCGCTGAAGATGAGGCCTTTGTTGTTAAAGAATGAATCATAGATTGTGCAACATTCAACTTTTCCCTCAGCATGACATTGTATTCATACAGATTTTGAAGGTTTTTCTGGATATCAGTTACACTTACTTCAGAACCAGCCCTAAATTCTGCAAACGTAAAAGTGATAAAAATTTATAGGTATAACAAAGGTAGAAGATCATTAAAAAAAATATAGAAGTTGAATCTCATGCTATCTTCAGATTGTTTTGTGAAGAAAATTCTTGAAACCAAGAGTTTCCCTGAACAGACTTGTGAGATCTATTAAATGTTAATAATCCTATTTTAGATGAAAAGTATAAAACTAAGAACAGTCATGTTAGGGGTCTCAAATGGTTTACCAAATTCGGGATTCAATGTGTCACTAATACAATAACTATTCAATCATTTACATTTTATTACACGATCAAACTACGATGCAGTAAATTAATGTAATGTCACATCAATATGGGAACCCGAATTTTAGAAATCATTTGGGGGCTTGAGCATTATTCAATTATGAAACATCAGCTTTTCCTATCTATAAACATGCAGAATGAAAGAGAGAAGAAATACTGAATGGCAGGTCAAACTTTTAACATAGTGGTTACCTAATGGAGGTGGTGGAGGAAGGGTATAATCATCAGAAGCAGAATATGCTTGATGCAGGAAGATATCTGCTTCACGTGAGCCATTGGTCTGCTCATGTTTTTCAGCTTTCACATTCCCAAACACTTCATTTTGTTGAACCTGGTGATGACAAAAATAGAGTGTAAAACCTGAAATCTTACAAACATAAGACTAGCTTTTTTTAATATTTCTTTTTTTTTTCCATAGCTTTTCTTAAAATCACAAAACTATTATATAGTACAGGTACTTAATTAACACAAATGATTTCTAAAAAAAGGAAGCTAAAACAACTGATAAAAAGATATAAATTAAGTCGTCAGAATATAAAAAATTAGTTATGGTCAAAAGAGAACCTAACACATAGCACTTATGCAACAATTTTTGCAAGTAGATTCATTACATTATGAAAGGTACACTACTGTTAAAAGTTAAAAAAACTTTTCCCTTACCAAGCCAGATTGCTTTAGCAAGGTATGGCGAGATCACACAAAAAAAAAGTACAAACACGTTAATAAGATCCAAATTCCCTGTTCACCAAATTCAATTCTTCAGTAAAGATTTGCTAGGAAGCATAGATAGGTAAAAACGACCATGTCTGCAATCACCAAGTGACTTCACAAACATTCTTTAATATTAACTCAACAATTTTTTCAGTACCATTTGAATATAAAATATTTTAATTATGACACATGGTTGACACTTGATGAAAACTCCCGAAAATATTTCTAATAAACAGTGTTGACAGATGATTTTCTTTTAGTATGAGAAAAAATGCAATTGTTTGAGGAAGACAAAATGAAGACTTATATAACAAAAGCAGGACCGTAGTTGTTAAAATCTTACGATATACAAAAAGTATGTACTCCCTCCGTCCCAAATTAATTGCACAATTTTGACCTTTTTAAGTCAAATTGACTATTTTTAAAACTAATCTTTTTACTATTTTTACAAAAATATAGGTGAAAAGATTATAACCAAAAGAAAGTATATACAATTTATTACTAATTTTAATTTTTATAATTTTAGAAATATATTTATATATGCTTAATTATTAATTCTAAAAATAGTCAATTTGACTTAAAATGGTCAAAATTGTGCAATTAATTTGGGACGGAGTGATACAATACAATACAGGAGCACTTAGATATAGAATCGCTAGCATATCAAAAAGTGAGTTGTGTCTTATGATACGTCGCACGTATCATACGATACAATTCTTACAATACGGTCGATACATATTTAAGTTAGTGGTGAATTTGATAAGAGTTAGAATTACGCATTAAAGCCTTTTATTCCCTTACAAGAGGTGTTCACTTGATCTATACAATAATTCTTAAAATGCTTTATAGGATTTCTAATATTTTTCAAAGGACTTTGTTTCCACTTTCTTTTTTCTTGTCTCATAGTTATATGGAAACATACATACCTAACTTTGAAGTTCTCTTTTGCTCTACACTTTCCAATTTGGGGCTTAGTTTCACATTGATTTTATACTTATAAGTTAAATAAGCTAAATATTGTCTCTTGTTCCATAATAAATATTACTTGAACAATATTGATTACTGATTAAACCTCTAGTTGAAACTCATCAAACTATAATTTTAACATTTAAAAGTTAAAACTATAGGCTCATTTGATTACTTTAGCATTACACTTCAGCTGATATACTTCATTGTCCAATAAATTGAGTTCTCTATCTGTTTAAATGTATAACTATTATGTTTACATGTCTTTCCATATTTTACGATACGATACATGATTCACGATTCAGGGATTTTACGATTTACGATTTACGATTTAACAACTATGCGCGGGACATAATGAGTTCTATGTACTGTTCAAAAGAGGAAGGATTATCACAATCACGAGTACGTAAATATTCATTTTTGCATATTAATTTACCTACTAAATCTGCATGCATAAATTCCAAACCCCTTGTTTACATAACATATGGGCCGAAAGCATAACAAAGTGATTACTACTTCTGTTCTGTAAAGAATAGGCCCATTTATTTTGGTTTTCTATGACAAGGATTTTAATAAGTGATAAAAGCATACACGTGTTATTTTTTATTTTATTTTTATAAAATTTGATATAGTTGAAAAATGTAACATTCAGATATATTTAGAAAATGAATATATAAAAAATACAATTTATGAATATGTTTTCAACAGTTCTTAAGATACATGCAACTATGCAAGAAAAGAACAGCAAAATAAAGAATCCTATCTTTACGGAGGGAGAATCATAATTAGTTACAATTTTTGATATGATACCATCCTTATATCATAAGAAATATAGTATGTACTTCAGTTTCTAGTTTATATTAAGAATAAGACTCCTTTAGTTACATTATTTCTGCAAGCAGATGGTCAAATATTTTAAAATTTGTAGTGCTGGCATGTCCATATCATATTATATCCATATCCCGAATCCATGCCATTCTTCAAAGTTGAAAATGTTCCTTAAAACATTGGTATGGTAAGTTTGTGCTTAAAGAAAGGTTGTGTCATCTTGATTCTTAAACTCCCATCTTCTTGGCACTGGATATTTACCCACTACCAAGCACTGGAGCCTGATATCAGAATTTCAAACAGAGAGGAGGATAAAGTCCAAAGAAATAATAAAAAATAATGCTCAGAAAGCCCTAATCATTTCCCACGATTAGAAACTGTTAGAAGATAGTGGCCAATGGCCATTTACATAAAACAGGGAAACATGTTTCTTGTATTAAGGGAAACAAGCTTCCCTTGTTTTCCTCCTTTTCATTATTTAATTCCTAGACCTCTTGTATAAATATTGCAATTCACATACTGGAAATATAAGAGAGATTACAATCTAACATGGTATCAAAGCCTTGATCCTTTATCAGGCGACTTTTTCCGGCGACTTTTTCTGACGACTTTTTCCAGTGTGTCTTTTCTCTCTTCTGTTTCCATCTGCAGTGGTCAACTTTTTCCGGCGACTTTTTCCGACTTGACTTTTCTCTCTCCTATTTCCATTTACAGTGGTTATTCTGAGTAAAACTCAGGTTTGGTCTAATCGAGGTCTAAAAGCATTCAAGGGCTACATTTTTTTTCTGATACAATTTTCTGCTATCTTTGCACTTGTTAATTATCCTTGTTATTTCCTTGGATAATTCTTGTTGCTCCATCTCTTGTACTGCTAATTAAAGTGGTGTTATTGTGTAGTACAATTAATTGCACTCCTTTGGTTTCTAGAATTACTCTCTGCTAATTTTTTGAGCCTTTATAATATCCTTGTTGATATTTCCTTGGATATTTTTGTTGCTCCTACTATCTCATCATGGCAGAATCTAGTTCCATTAATAGTGCTGGTACTATTTCTCATTTCGCACAATCAGGTATACACTCTTGCGCCCTTAATGTCTCATCTACTTACCCTAGTTGGATTATAGACACAGGTGCCTCTGAGCATATGACTGGGTCCTCCAATCTCTTTACTTCATACACACCCCGCTCTGGAAAAGACAAGGTTAGAGTAGCCAATGGCTCCCTGATGAGTGGGTTTTACATCTACGAATTGAGTACGTTTGGCTTGATAATTTGTGAGTTCTTAAGTATTTTAAGTTAGTATTAGGTATTTATAGTGTTTTTATGTTATTTTGTAGGAATGAGCAAGGAAACGCAATTCGAACATCTTTTGGAGTACAATATGCAAGCAAACGCAAGAAGGGAAGATTGTAGGGCTTTTAACACTAGGTTTGATGCATGTTATTGGTTTGGAACTTGGATTGTATTGTAGAGCTACTCCTTAGCTTTCCGGAACATTTTGAATCGTCACAATCGGAGTTCGGATGAGAAAGTAATGACCGTTTTACCAACGGACATTGAACCAAAGTTTGGAGTTGTCATTTGCATAGCACTCACTTCAAGCCCAATTTCGACTTTGATCCAATTTGAATCTCTCAATTCGCAAAGAATGAAAGTTGCAGATCTCGTCGAGAGCTTCGATTTGATAGGTGGCAGGCCCCGTAACTCCTCCCGGATCAAAAGTTATGACCAATTTACCAACAGACGTCCGAGCAGAATTTTGTCTGGCGCGGCCGCGCCGGTTCCAAGTGTATTTTGGGCGCGGCCGCGCTGGTCTGCAGAGTGAAAAACATGATTTCTGGCATTTGAGCGCGGCCGCGCTGCTTTCTAGGCCATATATGGGCGCGGCCGCGCTGGGTCGGGTTTTTGAAAAGCTTATTTTTGACCCAACTTGAATGAAACAAGGATTGTAACTTCTAATTGGCTTAGGACTTTAACTAGAACCTATAAATACATGATGTGAGGCATAGAATAGGAGAAATTTTGTTACTTTTTGCTAACCCTAGTTTGGGAGAAAGAGAGGGAGGCTTGAAGCAATTGAGCAAGCAAAGGATTCAATTAAGGAGCTGAAGGAGAGACTTAAGGATTCCGTCTACATATTCTATTCTCTTCTCTACCTCTTATTTTGTATTCTTGAATGCTTTATCAATTGTGGATTATGGATTTTAATTCAATTATGAACTAATTTCTTTTTAAGATTACAATGGATCTTATTGCGTAGCTTTTATTGTTATGCTTCCTTGTTAATTATTGTTGATTATTATCGGATTGTCTATTATGATTTGTGATTAATTGCTTAATTGTCTGATCAACAATTACCGTGGTAATCTATATGAACTCGAGAGATGGATTATAGATTTAGACCTAATCATAATAGTATGTGATTGTGTTTTCTGCTTATGATAGAATTCATGATTTGTGTCTAGGATAGAGATATACCTATACGCCGCATGTAATCTGAAAGAGAACCTGAGCTTTAAATCCTTTTTAATTGTAATTCACATAGAGATATAGTGAATTAGTTAACTAGGGTGTTCATCTTAATTCTATCTTTTGTGGATTTAAGTTGATTCGTTTATGATACATCGAGAGATGATTATAAATATTGATGAGTTCTTGATTAACAATCCGGAATAATTAATATAACTTAACGGGAAGTGTATTAATTCAAGTGAAACATTAAGAAAAATTGTAATCTTAAGCCTTTTTATCTGAATTCAATTCTTGGTAGTTAGTAATTAGTTAGTTTAGTACTTTATTTTCAAAATTCAAAATCTTTTATCAAATTGTTTAAATAAAATTAATTTGATTATGAGTTAGTATTTGGTAATTATTATTAAATAATTCTCTGTGGGTTCAACACTCTCTTATCACTTTATTACTTGTTGATCGTGTATACTTGCACGTATGTATTGATTGCTAAATCGACAAACACTCCCTGTCTTCTATCTCCGGGAGTGGCTCTGTCGTTTGTACCCCTTCATTAACATTATCATCTGTTCTCCATATCCCTTCATTTACTGCAAATTTACTATCTGTCCAACGTCTTTGTGAATCCCTACACTGTTCAGTAACCTTTTTTAGAAATCATTGTGTTTTTCAGGACTTGGTGACAGGGCAAAGGATTGGCAATGGTAGTGCAGTTAACAGTCTCAATTATTTAGATGTTCCCTCGTCTAACATGCCCTCTACTCAGGTTCATGCTCTTCACTCTAGTTCTCACCCATGCCTGACCTCTCTCTATCAATGACATCGACGTTTGAGACATCCTTCTTTTTCAGTATTGGAGTATTTATTTCCATCTTTAGTTAAGCATTGTAACAGAACTCAGTTTTTGTGTGAACCATGTGAATTAGGTAAACACAAACGTTCTACTTATTCTGCTAGTAACAATCAACATTCTGAACCTTTTGCCATTATCCATACTGACGTGTGGGGACCCTCTCGAGTTGTCTCCCGTTCTGGTCATAGATGGTTTTTTAGCTTTATTGATTGTCATTCTCGTGTCACTTGGATTTACCTTCTGCGGACCAAAAATGAGGTATTTGCTTGTTTTCAAGACTTTCATAAAATGATTCAAACCCAATTCGACGCTAAGGTCAGAATTCTCCATAGTGATAATGGTCGTGAATATAGTAATAATAATGTTTTTGCATCTTATCTCTCTCAGCATGACATTATTCTTCAAACCTCCTGTGTCACAACCCTAGAACAAAATGGAGTAGCGGAAAGAAAAAATCGACACTTACTAGAGGTAGCCCGTACTCTTATGTTCACTATGTCAACCCCTAAATTTCTTTGGGGAGATGCGGTTCTGACTGCTGCATTTCTTATAAACCGCCTTCCTTCTAGAAATCTTGGAAACAAGAGTCTCATATCTTTTCTCCAACACACGACCAGTCCTTCTCCTTCACCTCGAGTTTTTGGTTACGTGTGCTTTGTTCATGATAAATCTCCCACTCGGGGAAAATTAGATCCCAAAACTATTAGGTGTGTTTTCATTGGTTATTCTCCAACCCAAAAAGGTTATAAATGTTATCATCCTTCTTCTAACAAAGTCTTTGTCACTCGGGATGTCACTTTTTGGGAAATAGAACCTTTTTATTCTTCTTCACCTTCTCCTCAGGGGGGGAATGTTATTAATGAGGAGACGCTTCTTGAGGCTAGTATTACAAGCTCTATTTTTCCTGTTCCTGTTGTTGTTTCTGATAATTCTACACAGGGGGAGTTACAGTGTACTAAACAGAATGGGTCTGAGCCTGAGTTGAGGACCTATGCTCGAAAAGGCAAGAATAAGGTTACCGTTTCTGCACCACTACACCAACCTTGTTCCGGACCTAGTCTTGATAATGCTAATGGTGAGAATCTTAATCCTACTTGTTCTTCTAAAGATACTGACATTCCTACTTGTTCTTCTAAAGATACTGACATTCCTACTTGTTCTTCTGATGATACTGACATTCCTATTGCTCTTAGAAAAGGGGTTAGAGCTTGTACTCAACATCCTATTTCTAATTTCCTAGCCTATAGCAAATTATCTGCATCATATCACTCCTTTGTTTCTTCCTTGTCTTCAATATATGTTCCTCAGGGGTGGAGAGAAGCATTTAGTGATAAGAATTGGAAACAAGCTATGATCGAGGAGATGAATGCCCTAAAAAAGAATGATACATGAGAACTAGTCACTCTTCCTTACGGAAAAAAAGTAGTTGGATACAAGTGGGTATATACAGTCAAACAAAATTCTGATGGAACGGTTGAGAGACTCAAAGCCAGACTAGTTGCAAAAGGGTACACTCAAACTCATGAGATTGATTACCAGGAGACATTTGCTCCTGTAGCGAAGATGAACTCTGTTCGTACCATAATCTCATGTGCAGCAAACTTCGGCTGGGATCTTCAACAATTAGACGTAAAAAATGCATTCCTTCACGGTAACTTGGAGGAAGTTTACATGGACATACCTCCTGGTTTTGCTTCATCTGTTACTATGGGTAAGGTTTGTAAGCTACGAAAGGCTTTGTATGGTCTGAAGCAATCTACTAGAGCCTGGTTTGGTAGACTCCACAGAGCAATGATAAGGTTTGGGTACAAGCAGAGTCGAGCAGATCATACTCTTTTTGTCAAACAAATAAAGGGTAAGATTACCATTCTTATTGTTTATGTTGACGACATTGTGGTGACAGGGGATAATAAAGAAGAGATAGTTAATCTCAAAGCAAGACTGACCAGAGAGTTTGAGATTAAAGATCTTGGTCCTTTGAAATATTTTCTTGGTATTGAAGTTGCAAGATCTTCCAGTGGCATCTTTCTATCTCAAAGGAAGTATGTCCTTGATCTGCTAACTGAAACTGGCTTGTTAGGATGTAAGCCTGTTGATTCTCCTATTGAAGTTAATCATCATCTAGTAGGAGGCACATGACCTACAGTTGATAGAGAAAGATATCAACGTTTGGTGGGACGATTGATATACCTCTCTCATACGAGACCCGATATATCTTATGTTGTGGGAATAGTGAGTCAGTATATGCATGACCCTCGACATTGCCACATGGAAACTGTTTACAGAATTCTGAGGTATCTCAAGTCTTCTCCTGGAAAAGGATTATTGTTTGCACCACATGGTCATATGAAAGTTGAAGCTTTTTCCGACTCAGATTGGGCTGGTTCTATAGAGGATCGTCGTTCTACAACGGGTTATTGTTCATTTGTTGGAGGTAATCTTGTTACTTGGCGTAGTAAGAAACAGTCTGTGGTGACAAGATCCAGTGCTGAAGCTGAATATCGAGTTATCGCCTTGGGTATATGTGAATTAATGTGGCTTCGAACCCTGCTAGAAGATTTGGGTGTTACAACTAAAAGGCCTATGCAGTTATTTTGTGATAATAAGGCAGCCATTAGTATTGCAAACGACCCAGTGCAGCACGATAGAACGAAGCACATTGAGATTGACAGACCGTTCATCAAAGAAAAGTTAACTAGTGGTCTTATTTGCTTATCCTTTGTAAAATCAGAACACCAGCTTGCTGATATTTTGACAAAGGGTCTTAGTAGTAAGATAAGATGTTTCATCCTTTATGTTTCAAGTTGGGTATGCGAGACATCTACACACCAACTTGAGGGGGAGTGTTAGAAGATAGTGGCCAATGGCCATTTACATAAAACAAGGAAACATGTTTCTTGTATTAAGGAAAACAAGTCCTTGTTTTCCTCCTTTTCATTATTTAATTCCTAGACCTCTTGTATAAATATAGCAATTCACATACTGGAAATATAAGAGAGATTACAATCTAACAGAAACTTTCACAAACTCAAATTTTATGATCTAATTTGTAATTGAAATGGAGAAGAAAGAGTTAGGAAGGAGAGACTTAAGGGAGAATAGAGAGGAATAGAAATAGATTGAGAGAAATAGAGATACATAAGCAGAATATACAGAAAGAAATAAGTGAGGAAGAGTGAGATCTAGAGTGAGAAAGATGGAATCTGTATAGAAAGATAGATTCCACAATTACGATATTCTACATTTCATCCTTCTACAACCAACATATTTATAGGCAGTAGCCTCTTAACTACACATGGTGATCTCATCCCATTTAACTACTTGGTTCCCTACCTTAATAACTGACTACCTAAAGCTGTATTAACAAGCCTAGTGTGACACTTCACCAGTAACAAATTAAGTTTAAACTCTCTTCCCTTCTCCCCTAGGTCAACTGTTCTTGAAAAAATCATGAAGTTGAAAATAGCAAATGTATGTAGTGAAGAAGTAGACCGCCTTTGCGCTTGCTTCCCAAAATGTGGAACATTGGAAAAAAGAGGAACACCCGAATCAGTAAGGTTTTTTAACCCATTTATCCCTTATTCTGGGAATATGGTGTAGTTTCTCGAAGTAACTGTTTAATAATTCCATAGGGATCGGTTGGTTATCCTGCATTAGAACTGTAGGTATCGGTGAACAACTATGTATGGCCTAGTCCCGCAAATGACCTTTGCCAAACAAAGTCACTCCACAGTGACTGTCGAACACAAATTCTGACTGCGGAAGTCTGGCACAAAACCCCCTTCCCCCGCCTAAAGGACTTAACGCCCACTCTTTCACTCTCGCATCGTAAAGCTTTAGTACAAGGGCACTGAAAAAGCACATGTGAGGAGTAGCATTGAGGTCACTAGCACAATGTAGTGCTACAACCCATACTTGGGAAACTTGATGGCATTTGGATTGGTGACTTAGGCACGGGTTTGCAGATCATTAGATGTGCCTACAATTCACGCGCAAACGACCTTGGATTTTCCAAGTCATGAAGGAGACACACACAAATTCAGTTCAAACAGCAACCACAACAACACACAAAGAAGTATGTCATGCCCTTTTACATGCGTATCTACCTTGTGGCTCGACACCTTAGCAGACATTACCACATGACGGGTGCGTTTTCTGTTCTGTATGCCTTGAACTTGTCGTTAAAGTTACCTTGTCTTACCTTGTCTCCTAATGGTGGCAGCTCCCTTTGCTCATTCCTTATGCTACTTAAAGCTATTGGACCTACCCGTCGATTATTCTCTTTACCAAACATATGCGTATCCAATCTCGATTTTATAATAAGAACAAGAGATCTTTCTCAATCAACCTTTGCCCCTCATTCTTCGAGAATGAGAAAGTCAAAAACTAATATGGAATATCCCCAACATTCTGAGATCAACATAGTGCCTGGACCAATAATATTCCTTAAACACATCAAGAAAACTTTGGCTCCACAAGTGTCCACTTTCCAGAGAATCTCCTGTAACAGGCCCACTAGGATCCGTGGTGCTTCAGAAATAGTCAAATACCAGTTTCTCTCCACGAATTGGCTTGGCCTTCAGCTTCCACCTATGCTCTCTAAGAATCCCTATCCAATGAAATCCTCACGTCTCCTTTCAACACAAACCTCTCACTCTTTTGTAACCCTACTTCCGGATCACACTACCCTCCTAGTAAGGACTTTAGATATATTCACTTGCATTTTATTGGAGGATGTTAGTAGTATACAATGGTGGGCTCATTCCCTAACAACTTCCCCTCCTAGTAAGGACTTTAGATATATTCACTTGCATTTTATTGGAGGATGTTAGTAGTATACAATGGTGGGCTCATTCCCTAACAACTTAATCTTTTAGAGTACCTGGTAACTTAACATGGTATCAAAGCTCAGGTGTACAAGGTCTTGAGTACAAACAAGTCTTACCATTTGCATTTGTTCCCTCCTTTTTAGTGCAGTCTGAACTCTGTTCAATTTGTATTATGATGCACATTGGTACGTCTGTTCTTGTTCAATCATAGGTTCCACAAGAGGGGGAGTGTTACAAATATGATATATATTGTAGGGCCCATTCCATAGGGTCCAATTGTATGCACATTGTTACTCTTCTTTCTTCAAATAAAATGGAATCTTCTACATCTAATAAACAAGTAAGCCACAAAACAGTATTACAACAATCACATAGCAAAATAATTTGAATTCAAAAATCACAAACCATAAAGTTATGACAGTTCACAAGCTGTTTACAAGTTATGGACAATGTATGTAAATCCAGAGAACCTTAGAAAATATTATTGTTATTCAGAAAAAGAAGATTTTATCAAGAGAAGAGAAAAATTACAGGGGGATGACAAAGAGTCACCTTATGGAACAGGTGGAAAGAAAAGAAGAACAAATTTTAAGCACTTAGAAGTTTTAGGAGCTCTTCAGTCTCTACCTAAATCAACAAAAAAAATAAAAAATAAAATAAAAAAATTGAATATCATAACATTGACTCCTCACTAAAAAAGAAACTCAAAACACAGATTATATGGCAATGCGGCAAGAAAATAACATACTAGTTTATCCCTCGAGCATGACAACTCCCAATTTGATTCAGATTTATTAAAAACAAGGTTTGAATCCTTGAATCTGAATGGGATATAGGCTGACATTGTGTGATATAATTCTACTCTTTCTAAATTAAAATAGCTAAGTAATTCTAAAGGAACTTAAAACTTTCAAATTAATTTGATACAATTGCATTGATGAGGTATGGATAGAAAAGTGTTACCTTCTGACCAGGTAAAGTGATTTTTCTATTGAAACTGTTTGTTTCCATTTTGATAGGTAGCCTTTGCTTATGTGAAGATACTTCTTTACAAACTGATTTCATCTTCAGCCCAGTGCAACATACCTCTGTATCAATATTTTCGTAGTCATCATCCAATGCACTGTAATCCCATGTGTATCTCACATATTTCCTCAACTAGATAAAAGACAATGACATAACAGTCATTTCCCCATCACATGAGATCAGAAGTAAAATAAATAGTTATGTTTAAAGGATTTAGAGTATATCAATTTTTTATTTTTTTTATTTTTTGGGGGGGTGGGGGGGGGGGGTGGGGGCGCTCAAATAATGGAGCTGACTTTATCCCAGTTTTCTTGAGCCTTTCGCCGCCTTCTAATATTTCGCATTACACTATCCTCATTACGGAGCTTCTTGATTCTGTATTCACACTTCAAACAAGAAAATTTATGATAATTTGAGAAGACAGAGGAATGAGTAAAGATATTTCTTCTTTGCAGGCATGATTTATCCACCAATAAGGATGCATAGTCCAATACTTATACTACAGACACCATCAAATGATTTTCTATCCCTTTATGCACCCTTTTAACGGTATAAATCTAAAGAACACCTTATGATACATGTAAAATATAAAAAATACAACATTTCTTAAAAAAAAATTAGGCTGTAAAAACATGATTCCGTAAACACCAATAGATATGTATATATCAAATTTGAGCAACAATTTAAATAGAAACTAATTATTACAAGTTCTGCAATTACAACAAATTCCAAGTGGAACATCAACAACAACAAAACAGAAAAAGAAAGCTAGAATAGTTAAAACGACGACATCAAACAACTAACAAAATCATCCAAAGTTTGAAAAAGAGAAACGTGACAAGTGTGATTGTTAGAAAATAAGATTATGTAATAGAACAAATAAGGAGGAAGACCAATACAAGAGAGTAAAGTGTATTATGACTTTCATAGCTTTACAAGAGAGAGCAGTCCTATTTATAGCATACAAGAGAGAGGAAAAATACAAAGAAACTGCATTTAACAAATACAAGGAAGTAGACTTTAAAGCTCATACTCCACTAACTGATTTATTGCTCCACTAGCTTTTGTCCTATGTAGAAAACATGCTGCCCATGTGTCCATGTTATGCTGCCCATGTGCCCATGTTAGGGAAACATGTTTTCCAACACTCCCCCTCAAGCTGGTGAATGAATGTTTTCCATTCCCAGCTTGGATACAAAACTCTGAAATACTGAGCTACTTAACCCCTTTGTAAGTACATCCGCAAGTTGGCCATGTGTAGACACATAAGGGGTACAAATTAGCCCACTCTCCAGTTTCTTCTTGATGAAGTGTCTGTCAATTTCGATGTGCTTCGTGCGATCATGTTGTACCGGGTTGTGAGCTATACTAATTGCAGACTTATTGTCACAATAAAGTCTCATTGGTCCATCCCACTTGATTTTCAAATCTTCTAAGATGATCTTCAACCAAAGTAGTTCACACACACCTTGAGCCACTGCACGAAATTCTGCCTCTGCACTAGACCGTGCTACCACATGTTGTTTCTTGCTCCTCCATGTCACGAGGTTACCGCCAAGAAATGTACAATATCCTGTTGTTGACCTCCTGTCAACTATTGACCCACATAATCAGCATCCGTATATGCCTCAAGCACCAAACCTCCGTTTCTTTTGAATATAACACCCTTTCCCGGTGTCCCTTTGAGATATTGTAACACTCGGTGCGCTGCTTGCAGATGAACTTCCTTTGAGCTATGCATGAACCGACTAATCACACTCACTGCGTATGCTATGTCTGGTCGTGTATGAGACAAATAAAAGAGTTTTTCTACCAGGCGCTGATACATTTCTTTATTTATTGCAGCATCTTCCTCTGCCATTCCAAGTCTAAGATTTTGGTATATTGGAGTACTTGTTGGTTTGCATGTTGTTTTGCCTGTTTCTTTAAGGAGATCCGTAACATACTTCTGTTGGGAGATAAAAATGCCCTGCCTAGAGTGAGCCACCTCGATCCCAAGAAAATATTTAAGCTTTCCTAATGCTTTAATCTCAAACTCCTTAGCCAAACACTGACTTAGAAGTTGTCTCTCATTATCATCATTCCCCGTCACTATTATATCATCAACATACACTAATAGTGCAGTGACTCCCCCTGAAGGTGAGTGTTTAATGAATAGTGTGTGATCCCCTTGGCTTTGTTTATACCCCATGACAATCATAACGCTCGCAAATCTTTCAAACCATGCCCGTGGTGATTGCTTAAGTCCATACAAGGCTTTCTTCAATTTACACACAATATGATCACCCAAGTTATTCCCAGAACCCGGTGGGACCTCCATATAAATTTCTTCTTCTAGTTCTCCGTGCAAAAAAGCATTCTTGACATCAAATTGTTGTAAGTCCCATCCATAATTAGCCGCTAATGACAATAAGATTCTAACAGTATTCATCTTTGCAACCGGAGCAAAAGTCTCTAGGTAGTCAATCCCATAGATTTGAGTATAACTTTTGGCTACCAACCTTGCTTTATATTTCTCTATTGACCCATCTGCTCTATATTTCACTGTATAGACCTATTTACACCCTACAGGTTTCTTTCCGACAGGTAACTTCACTAACTCCCACGTTTTATTCTTTTCCAATGCTTCTATTTCTACATTCATGGCTTTCTCCATTTCTCTTTGGTCAAAGCCTCAGATAAGGTGGTAGGGATGGTAATAGTGTTCAAGTTAACAAGAAAGGCTCTATGTGATGGTGAGAAATGTTTAAAGGAAAGAAAGTGTGCAAGAGGATATAAAGGTCGTTTTGTGCACTCTCTAGTTCCTTTCCTAATGGCAATGAGAAGGTCCTGGTCATTATTATTGTCTACATGGGATTCAGTTTCAACTTGAAATGAAGAATTAGAAATTGTTACCTCGTTCTCAGGATCTAGGTTGGATGATTGGACTTGCACTGATTCAGCGACAATTGTCTTCTTCCTTGAATACACCTTGCCTTTGTCAAATTTCACATTCTCAAGGGCAAAGTTGGGAGTGTCTGAAATTTCCGGCACGGGTTCAGACACAAAATTTGGCATAGACTCAGATACTGGTTCAGACACAAGATTTGGCATAGACTTAGATACTGGTTCAGACAAAAGATTTGGCATACTAGAAACTGGTTTAGGAATTAACGACAAATCGAACAAGAAATATCCGTCCTTATCTTCAAGTATTGAATTCTCCCCCTGAAGATAAGGCGAGATGAAGTAAGGCGTTTGCTCATTAAAAGTAACATCCACCGAGACAAAGAATTTCTTCGATGGAGGGTGATAACACTTGTTCCCTTGTTGAGTTGAAGAATAACCTACAAATACGCATTTCAACGCCCTTGGGTCTAGTTTCCCCCTATTTCGACTATGAATATGGACAAATGACACGCACCCAAATATCCTAGGGACATGATTATTTGTAGTGTGTATGTTTGGATAGAATGTTGAGAGTATGTCCATTGGACTCTTGAATCCCAAGACTCTAGAAGGCAAACGATTTATAAGATGAGTGGCTGTAAGAACTGCTTCCTCCCAAAAAGACTTAGGCACATTTCTTTGGAATAAGAAGGCTCGAGTTGACTGAAGGAGATGACCATTTTTTCTTTCCGCGACTCCGTTTTGTTGTGGCGTATCGACACAGGATGACTCGTGTACTATTCCTTCCTTTTGAAAATAAGGAGTTAGTACTTGATTGAAATAATCATTGGCATTATCTGACCTAAACCTTTTGATAGCGACCCCAAATAGGTTCTTAATCATGGAACAAAAGTTTGGGAGAACAGTACTGACTTCAGATTTAAGTTTAAGTAAGAAAAGCCAAGTAACACGAGTACAATCATCAATGAATGACACAAACCATCTTGCCCCAGAAACATTAGAAATAGTAGATGGACCCCAAATATCACTGTGAATGAGATAAAAGGGAAGAGAGCTTCTTTTATCACTACTTGGAAAAGGTACACGTTTGTGTTTGGCAAGTTCACATACTTCACAATGAAAGTTTTCAACATCTAGACCATGAAATAAAGACGGAAACAGAATTTTAATGACTCTAAATGACGGATGCCCCGGTCGGCGGTGGTGAAGCCAAACCTTTTCTTCATTGGACGAATGAAGTTTTGAAACAAAAGAAGAAGGTAGTTTGCCCTTGGTGATATTTGACTGGCTCGATATTTCTAGGTAATAGAGCCCATTCCGTTCTCTAGCATGTCCAATCATCTTCCCCGAATTCTGGTCTTGAAATACACAATAATTATGATGAAAGATCACACTGCAACGTAAGCTTTTGTATGGAGACAAGGTTTGTAGATAATCTGGGGAGATGAACATTTTTTAAAGTCAATAATGGGCTTATTTTAACATCTCCTACACCTGCTACAGTGGTCAAAGAACCATCAGCTGTGGATATTTTTCTACTGCTTGGGCAGGGTAAGTATGTGGAAAAGACATTTGGTGAGTAGGTCATATGATCGGTAGCTCCTGAATCCATGATCCAAGAGTTGGCAAAGGGTGTATTCGACACATTTAATCCAACAGAGGATGGAGACTTACCCGAATATCCCAATGAACAAGTACCTGAAGGTTTGTCAAGGTTGCCAATTAGAAATCTCACCCTCTCGACCTCTTCTTGGTTGAGACTGCTCGACTCCTTTGGTGATGCTTCATTGTGTTGTGTTGTAACTTCTGACATCTTTCTCAAGTCACAAATTACTGACTATCAAATCCAATCACTAACAGAATTGCAAAGCTGCTTTGATACAGCTATAACCAATATATCTTCTTGGTATCAAAGCAGCTTTGCAATTCTATTAGTGATTGGATTTGATAGTCAGTAATTTGTGACTTGAGAAAGATGTCAGAAGTTACAACACAACACAATGAAGCATCACCAAAGGAGTCGAGCAGTCTCAACCAAGAAGAGATCGAGAGGGTGAGATTTCTAATTGGCAACCTTGACAAACCTTTAGGTACTTGTTCATTGGGATATTCGGGTAAGTCTCCATCCTCTGTTGGATTAAATGTGTCGAATACACCATTTGCCAACTCTTGGATCATGGATTCAGGAGCTACCGATCATATGACCTACTCACCAAATGTCTTTTCCACATACTTACCCTGCCCAAGCAGTAGAAAAATATCCACAGCTGATGGTTCTTTGACCACTGTAGCAGGTGTAGGAGATGTTAAAATAAGCCCATTATTGACTTTAAAAAATGTTCATCTCCCCAGATTATCCACAAACCTTGTCTCCATACAAAAGCTTACTCAAGATTTATGTTGTAATGTGATCTTTCATCATAATTATTGTGTATTTCAGGACCAAAATTTCGGGGAAGATGATTGGACATGCTAGAGAACGGAATGGGCTCTATTACCTAGAAACATCGAGCCAATCAAATATCACCAAGGGCAAACTACCTTCTTCTTTTGTTTCAAAACTTCATTCGTCCAATGAAGAAAAGGTTTGGCTTCACCACCGCCGACCGGGGAATCCGTCATTTAGAGTCATTAAAATTCTGTTTCCGTCTTTATTTCAAGGTCTATATGTTGAAAACTTTCATTGTGAAGTATGTGAACTTGCCAAACACAAACGTGTACCTTTTCCAAGTAGTGATAAAAGAAGCTCTCTTCCCTTTTATCTCATTCACAGTGATATTTGGGGTCCATCTACTATTCCTAATGTTTCTGGGGCAAGATGGTTTGTGTCATTCATTGATGATTGTACTCGTGTTACTTGGCTTTTCTTACTTAAACATAAATCTGAGGTCAGTACTGTTCTCCCAAACTTTTGTTCCATGATTAAGAACCTATTTGGGGTTGCTATCAAAAGGTTTAGGTCAGATAATGCCAATGATTATTTCAATCAAGTACTAACTCCTTATTTTCAAAAGGAATGAATAGTACACGAGTCATCCTGTGTCGATACACCACAACAAAACGGAGTCGCGGAAAGAAAAAATAGTCATCTCCTTCAGTCTACCCGAGCCTTCTTATTCCAAATAAATGTGCCTAAGTCTTTTTGGGGGGAAGCAGTTCTTACAGCCACTCATCTTATAAATCGTTTGCCTTCTAGAGTCTTGGGATTCAAGAGTCCAATGGACATACTCTCAACATTCTATCCAAACATACACACTACAAATAATCATGTCCCTAGGATATTTGGGTGCGTGTCATTTGTCCATATTTATAGTCGAAATAGAGGGAAACTAGACCCAAGGGCGTTGAAATGCGTATTTGTAGGTTATTCTTCAACTCAACTAGGGAACAAGTGTTATCACCCTCCATCGAAGAAATTCTTTGTCTCGGTGGATGTTACTTTTAATGAGCAAACGCCTTACTTCATCTCGCCTTATCTTCAGGGGGAGAATTCAATACTTGAAGATAAGGACGGATATTTCTTGTTCGATTTGTCGTTAATTCCTAAACCAGTTTCTAGTATGCCAAATCTTTTGTCTGAA
This sequence comes from Aralia elata, assembly GCA_034770075.1. Classification (NCBI taxonomy): domain Eukaryota; kingdom Viridiplantae; phylum Streptophyta; class Magnoliopsida; order Apiales; family Araliaceae; genus Aralia; species Aralia elata. Next base: position 59,567,558 of record CM068384.1, on the reverse strand, counting down.
CCAGTATCCAAGTCTATGCCAAATCTTGTGTCTGAACCAGTATCTGAGTCTATGCCAAATCTTGTGTCAGAACCCGTGCCGAAAATTTCAAACACTCCCAATTTTTCCCTTGAGAATGTGAAATTTGACAAAGTCAAGGTGTATTCAAGGAAGAAGACAATTGTCCCTGAATCAGTGCAAGTCCAATCATCCAACCCAGATCCTGAGAACGAGGTAACAATTTTTAATTCTTCATTACAAGTTGAAACTGAATCCCATGTAGACAATAATAATGACCAGGACCTTCTCATTGCTATTAGGAAAGGAACTAGAGAGTGCACAAAACGACCTTTATATCCTCTTGCACACTTTCTTTCCTTTAAACATTTCTCACCATCACATAGAGCCTTTCTTGTTAACTTGAACACTATTACCATCCCTACCACCTTATCTGAGGCTTTGACCAAAGAGAAATGGAGATAAGCCATGAATGTAGAAATAGAAGCATTGGAAAAGAATAAAACGTGGGAGTTAGTGAAGTTACCTGTCGGAAAGAAACCTGTAGGGTGTAAATGGGTCTATACAGTGAAATATAGAGCAGATGGGTCAATAGAGAGATATAAAGCAAGGTTGATAGCCAAAGGTTATACTCAAACCTATGGGATTGACTACCTAGAGACTTTTGCTCCGGTTGCAAAGATGAATACTGTTAGAATCTTACTGTCATTAGCGGCTAATTATGGTTGGGACTTACAGCAATTTGATGTCAAGAATGCTTTTTTGCACGGAGAACTAGAAGAAGAAATTTATATGGAGGTGCCACCGGGTTATGGGAATAACTTGGGTGATCATACTGTGTGTAAATTGAAGAAAGCCTTGTATGGACTTAAGCAATCACCACGGGCATGGTTTGAAAGATTTGCGAGAGTTATGATTGTCATGGGGTATAAACAGAGCCAAGGGGATCACACACTATTCATAAACACTCACCTTCAGGGAGAGTCACTGCACTATTAGTGTATGTTGATGATATAATAGTGACGGGGAATGATGATAATGAGAGACAACTTCTAAGTCAGTGTTTGGCTAAAGAGTTTGAGATCAAAGCATTAGGAAAGCTTAAATATTTTGTTGGGATCGAGGTGGCTCACTCTAGGCAGGGCATTTTTATCTCCCAACAGAAGTATGTTACGGATCTCCTTAAAGAAACAAGCAAGACAACATGCAAACCAGCAAGTACTCCAATAGACCAAAATCTTAGACTTGGAATGGCAGAGGAAGACGCTGCAATAAATAAAGAAATGTATCAGCGCCTGGTAGGAAAACTCATTTATCTATCTCATACACGACCAGACATAGCATACGCAGTGAGTGTGATTAGTCAGTTCATGCATAGCCCAAAGGAAGTTCATCTGCAAGCAGTGCACCGAGTGTTACAAAATCTCAAAGGGACACCGGGAAAGGGTGTTCTGTTCAAAAGAAACGGAGGTTTGGTGCTTGAGGCATATACGGATGCTGATTATGTTGGGTCAATAGTTGACAGGAGGTCAACAACAGGATATTGTACATTTCTTGGCGGTAACTTCGTGACATGGAGGAGCAAGAAACAACATGTGGTAGCATGGTCTAGTGCAGAGGCAGAATTTCGAGCAATTGCTCAAGGTGTGTGAACTACTTTGGTTGAAGATCTTAGAAGATTTGAAAATCAAGTGGGATGGACCAATGAGACTTTATTGTGACAATAAGTCTGCAATTAGTATAGCTCACAACCCGGTACAACATGATCGCACGAAGCACATCGAAATTGACAGACACTTCATCAAGGAGAAACTTGAGAGTGGGCTGATTTGTACCCCTTATGTGTCTACACATGGCCAACTTGCGGATGTACTTACAAAGGGGTGAAGTAGCTCAGTATTTCAGAGTTTTGTATCCAAGCTGGGAATGAAAAACATTCATTCACCAGCTCGAGGGGAAGTGTTGGAAAACATGTTTCCCTAACACGGGCACATGGGCAGCATGGACACATGGGCAGCATGTTTTCTGCATAGGACAAAAGCTAGTGGAGCAATAAATCAGTTAGTGGAGTATGAGCTTTAAAGTCTGATTCCTTGTATTTGTAAATGCAGTTTCCTTGTATTTTTCCTCTCTTGTATGCTATAAATAGGACTGCTCTCTCTTGTAAAAGCTATGGAAGTCATAATACACTTTACTCTCTTGTATTGGTCTTCCTCCTTATTTGTTCTATTACATAATCTTATTTTCTAACAAATATGAAGGATTCTAATACAATAGTCTTAGTTGTTCTCACCTTTTCTCCCTTATTTTGGTCCACTTTCAGGAACCAACTGCATTCCCAATTCTTCATGTTACCCAAACATCAAAATTCTTTTGCAAATTATCACTTTTTATGTGCTTGTAGAAATGCTGAAACTGTATTCCTCTTTTATGTTGTGAGACGGAGTTGGGTCCAATACTAGTTATGATGTAAATTAAGCAGTCATGAGTAGGAGTGAGCAAAAATCGGTTATAACCGAAAAACCGAACCGAATTTTTTTAACCGAATTTTTTCGGTTATTCGGTTATTTTTAGAAATTTGGTTATATCCGATTTAATATACGGTTTTCGGGTTCGAGTTTGGTTTTAAAAATTTTGTTATTCGAACCGAATAACCGAATAAGGAAAAAAAATAAAATAAAAATATTTATTGATAAAATTTTGTGATTGGAAACTCTTGTATTGGAAATTTGAAATGACTTTTCTTTGTTGGAGAAATATAGACCTTAATTTCGGTTATTATCCGAATAACCGAATAGTAAATTCGGTTATTCGGTTTTCTGGAATTCGGTTATTTGTTAATTCGGATAGTATTTTGGATAGGAAAAATAAGTTCGGTTCGGTATTCGGTTATAACCGAATAAGCTATTCGGTTCGGTTATAACCGAATGCACAGTCCTAGTCATGAGTAATACGGCAAGAAGGCAGGCATGCTTATTTATCTATTGTGGCTTTTCTTAGCAGGTTTATCCAGGGTCTTTTTTCTTTATTGTGGATTTTCTTAGCAGGTTTGCTTTGGGAGGATAATTGAAGTATCTTTTGGGTTCTCCTTCATATAGAGATAAGATATTTGTAAAGGGATGGAGGTATATTCGTGACATAGGTGTAATTTTAGCTCTCTGCATTATAGTTGAATACATTATTTACTTGAAATAAATTAAATATACAACCACTTATGTGTACATATATTAATCAAGAGAAAACAAGAAATAACTGACGGCATCAAAAAGTTCACAGTTTATTGGAAGGTAAAGGGGAAAGTAAGAGGAGTGAGCAAGGGAGGGAGGATAAAGACGCATAATTGGGAAGAGATAAGAAATCATACCTGCACCAGCAAGTAGAAAAAAATGCCAATACTAATGCAATAAAGGCCCCCAAGATCCGCAAGGAAGCTCACTGCATTCTTATGAAAAAAAGACAACATTAGAACATTTATTTCAAACTGTAACTTCAAATATGCTAAATATTAATAGCTAGTCCTGCACTAACGGAGTACATCATCTTTTGTCAAACAGGCAAACAATTGTGGTATCGCTAGGTCTGATAGGGTTGGTAATTTGGATTTCAAACCACCTAGATCACTAATGCCAAATTTTATTTTATTGTCTTGGATAAGCAAAAACTTTAATTATATTGAAAACCTCCCAACAGAGGGAGAAACCCAACACTGGATCTATGCATCAACAAGCATGGGAAAAACAAAAAAGATCCCATGCCATAGAATAGATCCATACACTCTCTGCCCTGTTCATCAGCCAAACACATCTTTATATTTTATAGCCCTTGTAGACAATCAGCCCACAAACCCATCACAGATTCTGTTGAGCATCAGCAGCACACTTGAAAAACATATAAATCATCCGCCAAAGTGAAAAGATCCAAGAAATCCTTGAGAGAAACATTCCAGCCTAAAAACAAAAATCTTGTGTATCCAAAAATGTAGCAGACACTACAGAGCTATCTCAACAGAGGGTACCACTAGTGCTAAAATCTACTGCTAACTTCTTAAATTCTCAATGTAGGTGAACTTTAAATTTGATAGAAAGGACTAATAAAACACTAGACCAACTACCTATCTTTGTCTTTTCATTCAGAGCATCTGTTATTCACTGTATGCTCCAGCATAAGAAAAACTTCTTATCGTCAAGTCTTTTTGGCATTTTATAAACATAACATTAAGATTAAGTTATACATCATGAAATGTCCATCTCCTGGCCAAGGAAATTTTTAGGCTTGGTGCAACTGAACCTCAAAGTTATGTCTGGTAGGAATCTATTAACAAAATCAGTTATTATATATTGAGGAGGGCACAAAATTGGAGATTAAGGCAAAGCTAAAAGGACAACTAAATTAAAATTTCAAACAGAATCAAGATCACGATCGAGAATCTGTTCGAATTACAATAGCATATTTGACATGTGATAACTAAAACAACACATACTTTGGAAAAGTTACTAACAAATCCTTTCTTGTTCTTCTTTGCGATAAAAGAAGAATTTATTACAGAAGAGAAGGGAACATAAAGTTGAGGACAAGATGTCCGCCGAGAAAAGGATATAGAATCAGTTAACAGGGGGCAAAGAAAACGGGCACAAATTGGTCAATGCCTCGTAATCGCAGTTTCCACCCTACATGCCAGTAACCCATCATATACTTCACAGAATATTCTTGTCGCTTGAGTTTTGTGTCGCTCTTTGTCTTCTACTGTTCTCGCAGGGACTCTTCAACAGTCACTTACTACCCACAAGGGCTCAAAAGTTTCAAACCTAAGTAGCTAGAAGATCATGAACATCTTTGATATCAATCCCAATCCCCAGAGGTTTGATAGCCATGACAATTTGAAGTGGGTAGCCAAGCTCAGATTTGAATTTCTTAAACCAAAAAAAATCCTTTTCTTTGAAATTAGATGGCCCACCTAATTTATATCTCCCTTCCCACCATCACCAAGCACCACCTCCCTACAAACAGACCCTTCTATGTGAATTAACCATCTTTTAACTCATTAGATCCATTCATATATATTTATTCTTTCTTTCTTTCCCTCAGTTTTTTTTTTTTTTGTGTGTGTGTGTCATCAGAGTATTTTTAGATATGCAAGTATCAGCGATTCACAAATTTCTTTTGCAAGCAAGCATCATAAAAACACACCAAAAGGGCCCAAACATGTACACATGCTTTATGAAGGTAGTGAAAAACAAAAGAAAGCTTACTGTTAGAAGATATGTTAGAAGATATGGATCCCATAATTGTAGTCTTATCCTATAATTAGTGTGTATACATTGCTGTAAAGTAGGGATTACCATAACTGTAAATTAGGGATTGCTATTCTTGTGTATATAAACCAATGTAATTGAGAGCAAATCAATCAAGGAATTATAAACCCAAACTCTGTTTCTTCTTTTCTACATGGTATCAGAGCCTAGGTCTTGTTCTTATCAGAAAAGTAACTTCCTTGTTCTTTGTTTTCGCTGTCATTCGTATTTCATCTCAAAAAACTAGTTGAAGAAATCTATATGGAGAAATTGAGATCATAATTGGGTTACCCGTTGTCAGGCGATCATCACAGAGATTTCAGACTCCTGACCCAACACCGCACACGCCTCCACGCGCCACCCCACTCGTAGACTGCCGACGCCATGCGCCACCTTCAGTCGGGGCGTGAGACACTTTCTGGCGAACTTCTGCCGATGCGGCCTCTTCCATGGCGTTCGCCTCTCTCTTCCCTTGCTATCTACAGTGCTCTTTAGGTGTTTGGTTCAGGTCTACTCAATTTTTTTATACCAGTTAGTTGATTTCGTGATAGCTTCAGGTTCTGCTATTTCTACTGTGATTCATATTCTCTTCTACATAACCTTTGTTTTTAAGTGTAGTACAATTACTTGTTATCCTTGGTAAAGTTATCCTCCTCGAATAGATATTGTATTTACCTGTTATATGGCGGAACAAAGTGGTGCTAGCAGTGGGTTTCATAACAGTAGCATGGGACAACAAGTTGTGAGAAGTCACACTCTTAATTCAGCATTGGTTCTATACCCCTTCAAACTAGATGGAACCAACTAGTTGGCATGGTCTCAAGCGTGCCGCATGTCAATTGAGGCCAATCGTATGCAACACTTCATCAATGGAACAACTACTATGCCTGAAAAATCGGGTATGGCCCAAGAGGAGTGAAAATCTGATAATTTCATGGTGAAGACATGGATTTTTAATTCGATGGAACCTAGTATGCGGAGCAGTTACATGTTCTTAGACACTGCCTATGAGCTTTGGGAGGCTATCTCTCAAACTTTCTTTATTTCTGGTGATATGTCTAAGGCATATGACATTCGTAAAAGAACCCGCAAGCTAGGTCAAGGGGAGAAGACTGTGGCTCAGTATTTTGCGGAGATTAATGCACTTTGGCATGAGCTAGATCATTACTGGGTTTTTTCAGAAGATACAGCAGCTTATCAAAAGTTTGTTAGTGAAGATAGAGTTGTGGATTTCTTGGCTAGTTTGAACATAGAGTATGATCAAGTTCGAGCACAGTTGATTGGTCAGACACCATTTCCATCACTACGAGAGGTTCATGCCAGAGTCCAACAAGAGGAAAGTAGACCTCGGGTGATGGTTCTAAATTTAAATTTTGTTAACCGATCAGCCATGGTTGCTTCTTATCCTAAGTCTGGCTTCTCCATTCAGTCTCCTGTTAAGGAGTCCCGTGAATGTGACTACTGTGGGGGAAAGAACTATACCGGAATCGCTGTTTTAAGCTTCATGGACGTCCTAAAAGACGTGGAGGTCGGTCTGGTAGTGGTCGTTGACGTGGTTCCCAGGCCTATATGTCAACTACAACACTTCCTGCTGATGCATCCAGTACTTCAGAAGCTACTACTGCACTCACTCCTGAGGAAATTTCAGTCTTCCGAAAATTCTGTTCCAAATCTATTTCTTCTCATTATGCACAATCAAGTATACATTCTTATGCTTTTAATGTTTCAACAAATTGCCCTAGTTGAATCATAGACACAGGTGCTTCCGAGCATATGAGCGGGTCCTCCAATCTCTTTACCTCATACACGCCTTGTTCTGGCAAAGACAAGGTTCGAGTAGCTGATGGTTCCCTTTCTCCTATCTCCGGGAGTGGTTCAGTAGTTTGTATTCCTTCATTAACATTATCATCTGTTCTTCATATTCCTTCATTTACCGCAAACTTATTATCTGTCCAACGTCTTAATGAATTTTTACACTGCTCAGTCACTTTTTCCCAACTCATTGTGTTTTTCAGGACTTGGTGACGGGACAGAAGATTGACAGTGGTAGTGCAGTTGGTGGTCTATATTATTTAGATGTTCCCTCGTCTAACATGCCTCTACTTATAGATGGGGCTGCTACTCAGGCTCTTCAATCTACTTTTGACTCTAGCTTGACTTCTCTTCATCAATGGCATCGACGTTTAGGATATCCCCCTTTATCAGTATTAGAGTCTTTATTTTCATCTTTAGTTAAGCAGTGTAATAAAACTCCGTTTTTGTGTAAACCGTATAAATTTGGTAAACACAAACGTTCTATTTATTCTGTTATTAACAGTCGACATTCGGAATCTTTTGTTGTTATACATACTGATGTGTGGGGACCCTCTCGAGTTGTTTCCCGTTCTGGTTATAGATGGTTTGTTAGTTTTATTGATTGCTATTCTCGTATAACTTGAATTTATCTTATTCGTTCCAAAAATGAGGTTTTTGACTGTTTTCAAAAATTTCATAAAATGATCCAAACCCAATTTGAAACTAAAGTCAAAATTCTCCATAGTGATAATGGTCGTGAATATAGTAATAATAATGTTTTTGCATCCTATCTCTCTCAGCATGGCATCATACTTCAAACCTCCTGTGTCAAAACCCTATAACAAAATGGAGTGGCAGAAAAAAAAAACCGACACTTACTAGAGGTAGCACGCACTCTTATGTTCACTATGAACACACCTAAATTTCTATGTAGAGATGTTGTTCTCACTACTGCATTTCTTATAAACCGTCTTCCTTCTAGAATTCTTAAGAACAGAAATCCCATCTCTTTCCTCCGACACACGACCAGTCCTTCTCCCTCCACTCGAGTTTTTGGCTGTGTGCTATGTTCATGATAAATCTCCAACTCAGGAAAAACTAGATCTCAAGGCTCTTAGGTGTGTTTTCATTGGGTATTCTCCAACCCAAAAAGGTTACAAATGTTATCATCCTTCTTCAAACAAAGTATTTGTCACCAATGATGTCACTTTTTGGGAATTGGAACCTTTTTATTCTTCCTCACCTTCTTCTCAGGGGGAGGATGTTATTAATGAGAAACTTCCTCCTGAGGTTGGTATTACAAGTAGTACTATATCACTTTATCCTATAAATTCTTCTCCTGTTCCTGTTGTTGTCTCTGATAAATCTTCACAAGGGGAGTACAAGAGTCATATGCTAGACAGAATGAGCCTGAGTTAAGGACCTATGTTCGAAGAGACAAGAATAAGGTCACCATTTCTGCACCACTGCACCAACACTGCTCAGAACCTAGTCCTGATAATGCTAATGGTGAGAATCCTAATCCTGCTTATTCTTCTGATGATACTGGCCTTCCTATTGCTTTTAGAAAAGGGGTTAGATCTTGTATTCAACATCCTATCTCTAATTTCTTAGCCTATAATAAATTATTTGCGTCCTACCATTCCTTTGTTTCTTCCTTGTCTTCGATATCTGTTCCTCAGGGGTGGAGAGAAGCAATTAGCGATGAGAACTAGAAACAGGCTATGATAGAAGAGATGAATGCCCTAAGATAGAACGACACATGGGAACCAGTCACTCTTCCTTATGGAAAAAAACCAGTTGGATGCAAGTGGGTGTATACAGTCAAACAGAAGTCGGATGGGACAGTTGAGAGACTCAAAGTCAGACTAGTTGTAAAAGGGTATACTCAAACCCATGAGATTGATTACCAGGAGACATGTGCTCCTGTGACGAAGATAAACTCTGTTTATACCATAATCTCATGTGCAGCAAACTTTGGCTAGGATCTTCAGCAATTAGACGTAAAAAATGCGTTTATTCATGGTAACTTGGAGGAGGAAGTGTACATGGAAATATCTCCTGGTTTTACTCCATCTGCCATCGAGGGTAAGGTTTGTAAATTGCGAAAGGCTCTGTATGGTCTGAAGCAATCTCCTAGAGCCTGGTTTGGTAGATTCCACAAAGCAATGATAAGGTTTGGGTACAAGCAGAGTCGAGCAGATCAAACTCTATTTGTCAAACAAATAAAGGGTAAGATTACCATTCTTATTGTTTATGTTGATGACATTGTGGTGACAGGGGATAAAAAGAGATAGTGAATCTCAAAACAACACTAGCCAGAGAGTTTGAGATCAAAGATCTTAGTCCTTTGAAATATTTCCTTGGTATTGAAGTTGCGAGATCTTCCAGTGGGATATTTCTATCTCAAAGGAAATATGTGCTTGATCTTCTAATAGAAACTGGTATGTTGAGATGTAAGCCTGTTGATTCTCCAATTGAAGTTAATCATCATTTAGTAGGTGGCTCAAGACCTACGATTGATAGAGAAAAATATCAGCGTTTGGTTGGACGATTAAGATATCTTTCTCATACTAGACCGGATATATCTTATGTTATGGGAGTAGTAAGTCAGTATATGCATGATCCTCGACATTGTCACATGGAAACTGTCTACAGAATTCTGAGATATCTCAAGTCTGCTCCGGGGAAAGGTATATTGTTTGCACCACATGGTCATATGAGAATTGAAGCATTCTCCGACTCAGATTGGGCTGGCTCTATAGATGATCGTTGTTCTACATCTGGTTACTGCTCATTTGTTGGAGGCAATCTTGTTACTAGGCGCAGTAAGAAACAATCCGTGTGGCAAGATCCAGTGTTGAGGCTGAATATTGAGCTATTGCCTTGGGTATATGTGAACTAATGTGGCTTCGAACTTTGCTAGAAGATTTGGGTGTTACAACTAAAAGGCCTATGCAGTTATTTTGTGATAATAAGGCAGCCATTAGTATTGCAAACCACCTAGTACAGCACGATAGAACGAAGCACATTGAGAGACAGACACTTCATTAAAAAAAAGTTAACTAGTGGTCTTATTTGATTACCTTTCGTCAAAACAGAACATCAGCTTGCTAATATTTTGACCAAAGGTCTTAGTAGTAAGATGTTTCATCCATTCTGTTTCAAGTTGGGCATGCGATACATCTATACACTAACTTGAGGGGGGGTGTTAGAAGATATGTTAAAAGATATGGTTCCCATAATTGTAGTTAATCTTATCCTATAATTAGTGTGTATACATTGCTGTAAATTAGGGATTGCTATACTTTTGTATATAAACCAATGTAATTGAGAGCAAATCAATCAAGGAATTATAAACCCAAACTCTGTTTCTTCTTTTCTAAACTTACATATAACATTAAAACAGGACACCAATCAGAATCTTTTTGTCGAAAACAATGACAGAAAGAGTCCCCCCAGAAATTCTAAAAAAGGATCCTGCTTTTAACTATTCTTGGTAACCATAAAGTCCATCATTTATGAGACCATATCATGTTACTTTAGCACCAAATTCAAACAGGTGTCCCTTTTTATTTTTAATTATAATAAATTTAAAATTAAAATAAGAAACTCTGATCTTTTAAGAGGCACACAACTCCTATTAACTAGTTTTCTTCACTTCTTCTATTTCTTTTCTCTAAAATTCGTTCTTCTTTTTTATCCTTGGGTTTTCTTGAATTTTACTAATTTGTATTTGAATACATTAAAATATCCTATATAAATCCTGTACGGCATACCCCTTGCTACCAATTGCCAACCATCCCAATAATATTTCACATCAAATTCAAATCAAAGATGAATTTTTTAGATAGAGACCTTCATTGAATATCAAACCTAGTGATATGGTATGTTCAGTGAATTGAACCATATACCATAGCTAGAACGATTCTGAATGACGGGAAAATAAACCAAGAAAGAACATCTGCTAGTAGGAAATTACTCACCAGGCCCAATTATATTTTCATTGTCAATCTCCACGATATAAGCAGAGAGAAAATTAACAGACATTGTAGTGTTGATTAGTCCATCAGTAGAGCTTTGAAGGGAGGCCTGAAGCCGACTTACATCACTAGAAAATGAACCCGGGATAAACTCATGAAATAGAGGCTGGATGAGTTTTAGATCATTCAGGTTGTGGAATATTCTCGGAAACAAATTAAACTTTAATATATTTGGATCTGGTCCTCTATATGTAATTGGTTTATCATCCAGATTGCTTCCATTCTTTACTGTTCCACTGACTAAACTCAAGCGTCTATTATTGTCATGATCCTTTACAGTGAGGTTGAACTGGAATCCAACAGCAGTTGCTGGGTCATTTGGAAGATCAACAAACTGCCATGAAATATATGCGTAGTCTTGAACAAGCTGACACCTATTGCACTTGAGAATTATGGTTGGTCCCTTGGTGGAATTCTGACAAGAATAGTTTAGAAAAGTTGACAATGGCACACTTCTATGATCAATGAAGCTTGCACTCCCAGTAACTAAAGTACCAAGACCACGCAAATGTGAACAGCTCATACTAGAAATTGTGGTTACATTGAATTCCATGTCATTGGTGAAGGACGCAAAATCAGGTGCACTTGTTGCTCTCATATTATACACCTCAACAGTTCTCTTCGATAAAATTTGGTAGAGCAATCTGCATAAATTAGAGAAAGAAGCATTGTTGTCCCTTCATGTTGATTTGTATATTGACACTAAATAAACGTGAAAAAGAAGACAACTTGATGACAAACGGAAACAATCTAGTCCATATATTAAGGAACTGCCATCAGGCATTGTTAAATTGGGATAGAAATATTATCAATTACTCACGTAGCAAATAAACCAATAAAAATTATCCAACTTGCAATTGAGAAGGCCCCTCCAAGTTCAGTTTTCCGCTTCATAACTGCCTTCTGGTCATCCTAGAAAAGGAAAATTACAGATGTAAATACCTAAGCTAAGCAAAGCATTATAAAGTTCTAGTAGAAACTTTTCAAAAATTACAAAGAAACCAAAAACTTTGCATCCATCATCAAAAAAGAGTCCATTCCAGTGGAAAAAGTAAAAACATAACAGAAAATAGCCAAAGATGGATCAAAAGCATGTAAAGAATTTCAATTCGCGATGCTCTGTTTTTCAGCAGTACCTGCAACTCCAGATCTCAGCCAATTTAATTGGTTTATTTAGGCACTCGATTCTACCTTTAGATGTTGTCCTTAACTTCAGTTTGGAGTTAAAATTCATCATCTTAGATTTCCAGAATCTTCTCTGTTGACAATTTCCACTGAAAATTTTCAATTACTCATTTCGATATGTTAGATAGCTTTAGTTGTTGATTTCATTCTCTTATTAGAGGATATTAGAATTGAATCCAATACTCAAAAATTAGAATCCAAATCTCAGCAAATGTAGTCTAATTTTATCCTCGGTGTGCTTAGCTTTCATTGTAAACTCATTTGCTCTTAAATCTCATTTGATTCCTGAATTGAATGAGATTAGAAATTTTGAATTTTCCCCATCTCTCAAAATTTTACACTTGAACTATTCCAGCTCAATTACTCTAAAAATCAGGTGTTAACATTGTTTTATCTCCGGACACTTGAACTATCAAAATCGCAGATCTTACAAAATTCTATCTCCGGACCCTTTTTTTAATTTTTTGTTGATGATTTAGTTATAAATCTCTAATTAGATTGTGATTCAATAACCAAATACCTTCAATTCTAAGATTTCACCTCAAGTGTTTATTCCAGCTACAGTAAACACCATTTCTACCAATATACAGCTCTAATTCTCTTAACAGTTATTAAAATTCATTGGTAGATCTAGGTTCATCCTCGGTGTGCTTAGCTTTCATTGTAAACTCATTTATTCTTAAATCACATTTGATTCCTGAATTGAATGAGATTAGAAATTTTGAATTTTCCCATCTCTCAAAATCTTTACACTTCAACTATTCCAAGCTCATTACTCTAAAAATCAGGTTAACATTGTTTTATCTCTGGACACTTGAACTATCAAAATTGCAGATCTTACAAAATTCTATCTCCAGACATTTGTTTTATGTGCAGTTAGTGTAATGAGACTCATGCTCATCTGTTGTTTGGGGCTTGTGGAGCTCTCTCTTTAGAATGTTAGGAGAGTAAGGGTGAAAATGATCCCGAGTGGTTCAAAACCCGGTTCGGGATCGACTCGAAAAATTCGAGCGAGACTCAGATTCGATACCTAAATGAGTCGAATTCGAATCCATTTTGATACTCGGACATTTATACAAGTCGAATCCGAGCAACCTACTGTTCGCTCATTTAGAGTATCGAATCTTCATTACCTTATTGATCCCTACTCGATACAGGTTCGATGATCCATACTCGTTTATAGTATCGAGTATACTCGATTAATCAGTATACAATTATAAAAATTATAAATTATGTATTACTACTAATTACATTGTGTGATCCTTACACTTCAAAATAAAAGATCAATAATAATTTTTTGAAGTTAATTTAAAATATATTTAAGTTAAAAATTGATATTAATTATTTTAATTTTAAATTATACAATTAAGAAAACTGTAAACTATCTAAATAGTGGTATTAATTACAAAATTTGTTATTTTTAAAAGTTTAATAAATTAATCAAATTTTGAATTATAAAATATCTCAAATTAACTTTGAAAAATAAAATTTGATCCTATTTCAAACGATAAGAGTTTTATTTTTCTAATAATGGTGTTACAGACCCTGATTTTGGAATAGAACTCTAATCTCAATTTGAACTCAAAAGGAAGAGATATCATATTTAAATGATTTCCTCAAATATTAATAAAATCATATTTCTTCCATTCAAGAATGAATATCATATATTACTAATTTACTTTACTCACTTCAATTTTGAATTATAAATATTTTAAATTGATTTTAAAAAATGAAACTTGATCCTATATTTTGGAATAGAGAGTATTATTTTTTTAATGATGGTTTGTTTCATTTAAATATTTTCTTAATATAAAATTTTCATTTTGTTTTACATATGTAGCTAATTTTTATATAAAAAAATATGCCATGTTGTTTAGACTATTTTTTGAAGACAAAAATTAAATTAATTAGGAACCCATCTTTGAGTTAAATGATGTTATATGTAGTTTCATCAATATCGCCAAATCATTATCCAGTAGCCATTTTTAAACTAAACAAGTATTATTGAAGGGTAAGAATATAACAATATTATTATTAACTGTTGTATTGGATTGAAGAAAACTTGTTTTGAAGTTGATGTAATGTACTAAATAGTATGTAATCAGTGGTCTTGTAATTTTAAAAATAATAATGTACTCACTCCTTTCCATTATATATGACATTCAAGATATATTCACACATATTAAGAAGTCTAACGTTAAATAATTAATGTTGGTTTGAAATTCTATTACCACTCATGCACTAATTAATTACTCTTCCTCTCTCTCAATTACTCCATCTTGATGAGATTTTTTAGGGGCAAAGCAGGAAATTATTAGATTTTTTTCTAAATATATGTAAAACGTCTTATATTATGGGAAAAAATATCTTCTAAAACGTCATATATAATGGAAAGGAGGGAGTAACATATAATTTTATGAATCTTATGTAATTTTCTGAATTGTGAAATACATAGTTGATTGAGTTAATTTTTATTTTTATTTTACATTATCATAATATTAATGATCTAGTTATGTTTCGTGTATGTTTCAAATACTCGCGAGTAGTTCAATTAAAAACGAGTCGAGTCAAATCGAATTCGAGTACAATAAAACGAGTCGAATTTGAATATGAGCAAAGATTACAAAATTGTTTTCGAACTCGAGTACGAATCCGAGTACCTTAAAAATGTTTCGAGTAGAATCTGAGTAAGGTACTGTTCGACTCAACTAGGGATCATTTTCAATCTATTGGAGAGGAGTGGGTGTTTCCTACTTCAATGGAAGATATATTTTTAATTCGCTTTTGAGGATTTGGAAACAAGAAGGATGCCAAATTTTATGGAAGCGTTCCTTTTATTCTAATTTATGGGGAGTTTGAAATGAGCATAATATTATATTGTTTAGAGGAAGTTGCTTATCTTTTAACCTTCTGAGTGATAAGATTATTTTGTGTATAGATTGGAAAGCTGCACTTTTTTAAGTTCTCCTTCTAAGGGTGGTCTTCTTTAATTCTTTTATCAAAAAAATACAAATATTTTGTCAACAACAACGAATACTGTAACCTATTAGAAATTATCTAAAAAAATACTACAAATTATGATATTTATGTTTTTTCAAAACTTGAATTAATTATGTTAATTTTAAATTCCAACATGTCTAAAATGGACTTTTAAAAAGCAACCATTGATCTTATATATTGGAATGGAGTAATGTAGTGGAGTATATTACTGGTTCAATAGCTATTTTAATAGTTGATCATTAAAATAATACACCCTTCCAACAAACCATTTGTCAAAATAAAAATTCCACAAAAAGTCATATTTTTATCTATTGTATTATAAAATGGCACAATGTCTTCAAATTTGTCATCCTATTTACATGATCGTGTCACCACTACTAAACTATCAACTTATTATCAAAACTAAAAATTAGCTCTACCATTAAGCTATTTTCGCCAACTACGGTAGTGGCGAAGCACTACTAAGCAATTCATGTATCACTTGATACAAACGACTTCTGTTTTTCCGTCAGACAGAAGTCTTGACCTACGATCGAGCTACGAACACGAGCAAGTAGGCGGTTAGGGGGGGCTGCCTTTTCAATCAATCTCCGTCCTTTCATTCTTGTAATAGGAATGAGTGCACCGCAAGACTAGACAAGTTGCTCCCTCGCCTCACAGCGACGGCGTTTATTATTTTAGGGTTAAACAAAAATACATTCTTAATAGGGGATACATTCTCTTAATTAGGCCCTAAACTATAGTTGTTTTTTCATTTTTGGGCCTGTAATTATTTTTTTGAGTTAAAGGGTACTAAACGTAGAAAGCAACTATAGATTGAGGACTAAACCTTAAAAAAACTGACTAAACATGAAAAGTTACCATATTTTTTAGCCTAACACGGAAAACAATATAATTTGAGGATGAAATACGCAGAAAAATTAATTAGGGGGCTAAACGTGAAAATTTTGGGTACCAACGAAAAGGTTATCCCTTCTGAACATTTGCAAATTTTATAATTAGACTATTGTTGTGGAACAGAGGAAGTAAACAGAATCCAAATGTAAAAACTCTTTTACACTCATTTTATTAATCTTTACAACTTATCAATTTAGCCAAACATCATCACAACTTATTTGAACTTAATTTCTGACTTATATATCAAAATGATGCAAAACTTTACGAGTTAAGTTATATCTTATAAAACGATTTAAAATAAGTCATTGCCCAACATTTAGTCACAAGAGTAATTACCAGCCAATGTCTGGTGGAGAAAATAATATCCAAACGACTAATCCACCATCGAATCTTGAACCACAAAGAGCGGCCATCACCCAAACTTCCAAACCGAACAAAGAAGCAGAAAATGAGCCAACTGAGAAGCATAACAAGGGTAGTCTCAAGAATTACAGCCTGAGATTGGGTAAATTTGGTGATGGAATCAAAGGAAAATATATTTGGCAAATTGATGGAATTCTCGATATCAAAACCCGAATCCGCCCTAATCCAATCGCTTTTTTCTACATGGAAGAAAGAGCATCCTCTTGCGGTGGCGTTGTACAAGTACCCAGGGTTGCAAGCGCACAGTGTGGTGTTATACGTGAAGGAGTTGCCATTAATAATGGGACACTGTGGAAGCAGGGGATCCACCACAGATGTCATTAATAATGGGACGCTGTGGAATCAGAAGAAATTAATGTATATATGTATATGTATTGATGTACATATGAATGTTTTTATGGAATATTTAGAACTTGGGTTGCTTGAATTTTGGAGTTTTAGAGACAGAAGAGGAAATGAATGGGTCTTCTTTGTCTGCTGAACAAGAAAAACAGGAGAAAGTAAGGAATCAAAGGGAATGTACCCCAGAGAGAGGATTTGTATTTGACTAATAAACAATAATAGAATTCGCATACAGTCACCACGCAACGGATCCGGATCCGGATCCGGATCGTCTTCATTTCATTTGAGACTCCATCTCGGTTTAAGGTCCAGATTTAAAATTAATATAGATCGAAAGCTAAGAAATTGTCACCTCATTTATTTAAAAGCCACCGACGGTTTAACTTTTAATACAACAAACGTAACTCTTTTATTTATTTTTTAGTTACCAACGTTAACTCTAATGCTAACTTATGTAAATAAAAACCCTTACACAAATTGATGCTAACAACTCAATAGAGAGGGAGGCAAACAGTCGGGGGCTGAAAGGAGGACCGGAAGAGTTCCTGTTTGAATCTAGAGAAGGCAATGGTAGCGGTGAAGGTCTCTCTGCCTATAGTTTCTAGCTGAAATTTTTCTGATTCTAGTGGTGGCATATAGGGACTGCAAATTGAAGGAGAGTTTTTGGCATTTAGGCCTCTGTTTCTATGCCCCAAAGCAGAGGTAATAATTTGATTTTAATAAAGCAACCATTTGTTTCAGTATTGTATAGGCAATGAACTATTTTTGACATTTTTTTTTGAGTTAAAAGATATAAACTTTTATTGCTTAGGATATGAGCAAGCAAGTAAATAGGTGGCTTCCACCCATAAAGTTGCGTTAACCCATTAATAATCTCATAGCAAAGTCATGACTATTGCCACATGGAAGTTACTGGAAGGGAGAGACAATGAAAACAAATAACGGAAAAATTTATCTCATAGCAAAGTCATGGCTATTGCTATATGGAAGTCACTGGAAGGCAAAAAGATATTGAAAATAAATAATGGTAAACATGTTTGTGTACAAGAGCTATTAGAATAGTTATTTATATAGTTGGTATAATTATTGTCAGATTGGATTTTATACATTTCAATATTTGCATGTATAGTTCTTGTCAGATTAGATACAATACCATGTTGAATATTGAATATTTAGTTCACTTGGTAAATATCATTCTTTTGTTTTTAATTTTTTTTTAAATGATTGATAAAAATTGTAATAAATATGTATTCAGTTTTTTGTCAGGGATAATAATTGATGTCTCAACGGGAGTACTTGTTCTTCCTAATGTTTCTGTGGAATTTACTCCATCAAAAGGCATGGAATTTGAATCAGATGAGATTGCATGTCATTTTTATAATGAGTATGGAAGAAAGGCTGGAAGAAAGGCTGAAATTTTAGCTCGCCAAATCACCAAACAACCAGTCAAAAGACGTTTACAATGGAGGATATGCAATTGCTTTAGTGTGTATGTGGAATAAAATAATGACACATGGAAATAAAATAATAACACAAGAATTTTACGTGGAAACCCAATTGGAAAAAAACCACGGGACGAGATAAGAAATCCACTATAAAATAATATGGAGAGTACAAATTGTTTATTCTTTACTTTTCTCTGTTGTGCGTTATTGTGATTTCTCCCCAAACCCTTGCTTATTATTGTATTTATAGATGTCATGTCCACCCGAATCCATTTAGGAATATGAGTCCTTTTTAGAATCACCTTATAACCGCAATTAATGACTGATAGATTTCTTCCCAAATTAGATTTCCTTATCTCTCCCAAATAAGGAAACACAATCTTACTCTAATAAGGATTCTACCACTATTTGAGCAAGCTGTCAAAATAAATGTATATGGGCCAACACCAGACCCAAATAATTACATCCCAACATTACCCCCCACTCTCCTGTTATAAAGGATTTATAATAGGAGAGTAATTAAAAAGTCCACCATACCCTCCGACCGCCATATCGGTAAAATTATCGAACCCGCCATATCTACTGCCAAACATAAAAACCTCTAACATTCTTGAATTTGTCGAACCCTGAAACAAGAAGAAAGATGCCTCTACAATGCTTCTGATGATCTGTCAAAGCCACATCCGCAACCCAAATTTTTGAATTCATTCCCATAATTTAACAACACCTCTGAACTACCTCCCAAACATCAAACTAGAGAAAAATCTCAAACTCCCGAACTGCAAGCCGAACACGCCTCTCTGAAATGAATTACCCGATGTCCACCGATATATATAAGAGCCTTTCTTGTTGCCGAATGCCCAGAACCATCAAGAGCCATTCGAACATTGAATCTATAATCAGTTATCCGCTGTCCGACGTCACTGCCATCGAAATCCCGAACTGAAAACACCACTCTAACTATCTCTGTAATCGACGAACCGTTTAAGTACAAAATCCAAGATGATAACAATTATTGCTCCCCAGCTACTTCTAAACTCGATCCTCCTTTCGAATTCTCTTCATAAAATATTCATTTTATCACAAAGCATGCCAATGTCTGTCCTTCAATTTCCATTCACAGCCGACCACCCAATACGAACCGACTCAATTGCACCACCCTACCAATGCCTCATTGAACGTAACCTCCTCAATTTTTACAAAATTTTCTGCCCATTCTTAGGCATATGACAAGTCTTTTAGTGGATCGATCAGGATATCCTTCATGAGATTTTGTGAACAACCAATGCTACTATACCGATCGCTAAGATTTGGTTTGCCGATGTCGAATGAGTTTTAAGTAAACAATTTCCCGATCTCTATAAATTGCCTGCCTTTTGTCTCCCCTCTCCTTATATCATCATTGATTGTCTAGTTTATTTCTTTCTATTATGTCCGTTCTTGACTTATCACACCGAAAAAATGCTCCCGAACGATAGTGAGGCTTTGATCCGACCTTACATCATCATCCAATCGCCATAATAACCTTCCCGACCCCTGTGGGAGGCATTGACCTGACCTTATATCACCATGATAGCCTTCCCAACCCCTATGGAAAGCATTGATCCGACCTTATATCACCATGATAGCCTTCCCGACCCCAGTGGGAGGCTTTGATCCGACCTTATATAGCCATAATTGTCTTCCCGAGAGCGGCTTCGACACTTGCTCATTTCACGAGATCAGTTTTGTCGCCTGATCCTCTCCCGAGAGCAACTCTTCGGCCTACTCCTGTCTTGCGAGCGACTTCTGTGCCTACCGCGGATCTGGAGCGGCTTTTCGGCCTGCTCATGTCCTGCGAGCGACTTCTATGCCTGCTGCGGATCGGAGAGCGGCTCTTTGACCTGCTCCTGTCCTGCGAGCGACTTCTGTGCCTGCCGCGGATCTGGGGAGCTGTAATGACCAGGAATTCTGGATTTACCTTGTAATTCGAATTTTTGAATATTAATGAATATATTATATTTTATTAATATTATTTTTATGTTGCATGTTTAAAGGTTGTGTGACAACCTGGATTATGTGAATGCATGAAATTTTACGTGCTATAGTTTTGTTTAAGTGAATAATTGATTTCGCGCTAAATCACTATTCACGGGGCACATTTCTCGAGGTACTATTCATGCCATAATATTTTTGTGTCTTTTTTGATTTTAATAAATTTCATTAATACGTGCGAGCGAAGTGATAATTCTTTTAAGCGTCGAAAATTTTATTTAAGCTGATACGTGATTTTATCTGTATCCGAAATGTATATTAAGGGTATTCCGAATAAATGGATAAATCCCATAATAATTAGTTTTATGCGTCCCAATAATTTATGGGAGTACCCATTTTAATTTTGGGTGGAGTTATTTACCAGATTTGGTACAAAAATGAGAGTTTTCGGATATATTTTTAGTATATTTGTGTATTTATTTTTGCATGTTACTCCAAGAGGGAACCGACCTAAGCTTTTGGACCAATTAGAATTGAGAGATGAGGGAGTTACCGGCATGTTGGCCCTTGTGCCAAACACAATGTGCATGGAGAAGCAAACTAGTAAACATTCTCCTTCCCCATTCCATTTCATTCTCCTGAAGCCACCTTTTCCCTTCCTTTCCCAAAGCCATTGCTTAGCAGCTCTTCCATTCCATTCCAAGTCAGTTGGTTCAGCTGCAGATAGAGAGAGAGAGTGCTGGAGAAGAAGAAGAACAAGAACAAGAACAAGGAAGAAGAAAGAAGAGAGTTCGGGAGGAAGGAGAAGGAGAAGCGGGTGAAGGAGGAAGGCAACCAAGCAAAGGAAGAAACTCAAGCAAGGAGCCTAGCTGATTATCTTAGCCTCTAGAAGAGATTTATAGAGGTAAACAACCAACCAAAACTGATTTCCATTCGATTTTGTTAAGGTTTTCAAGTTTTTGAGGTTTTTGAGCTCTTGAGCTTGTAGTTCGATTTTCTGGCGGTTCTTGTTGTTTTTGTTTATTTTGGATGTTTGTAAATGTTGTTAAAAGGTTATGCAAGCTATTAATATCATTAAAGTGGAATAAAAACGCAAAAAATCCTTACTTTGGCTTAATGGAGCAAGAATAATGGATAAAACATGGACTTTGGACGTTCGGACCATTTTAGAGGACTGTAAAGCTATGATTTCGTGTTTGTTAATTTTATTTGTTGTTATGGTATGGTAGTTCCATGGGTTACGAAACTAACCCAGTTGGAATGGAGTAAAAAGGAGTTAAAACGAGTTCGTAGTAATGATTTTTGTAAAACTTGTCAAGAACTCGAAAAACAGAGCATAACTTTATACTTTGGCTTAAGATTTGGCCATGTTAATGTTAATGGGTAGCTCTGCATTTTTGATATGTTGTATCCCCATGAATTAGGAGTCCATAGAGTTTGAAATGGACCAATTTGCATGTATATAGAAGGAGATATGAAGGTTGGAGTGACCGGAGGTCGGAATCGTAAACTGTGATTAAACCCAGAATCCGGCTACTGGTGAATGCCGCGAGGGGCAAAATAGGGAAAGACCGAGACTCATGCCGCAGCGCCATATCTAAATGCTAAGCTTGGCATCGCAACGACGCTACATGGCAGAAGACAGACACGGGACTAACGCCGCAGCGTGGGATCTAGTGTTAGGCTTGGCACCGCAGCGCCAATGCCGTGTCCAGCCTGGGTCGGGTCGGTCAGACCGGGTCGGGTCGGACCCAGTGAATATTTTTTCCAACAAGACCAAAACTTATATTTCTGTACTAAATGATTAAACAAGTTTGTTATTTATACCTTGTTAAGCCTTAATTGCTTAATTGTATATTAAGTGTCAACCAAATTGGTATTGTCTTAAGGTGTAAATTGAGTAACATGGATGCAACTTACGTTTGGCTTCCAGAGGGCGCTACCCCCTTAGACCCCCGCCAGCTCACCGGCGAGCTGGGTAGCCGCTCGCTCATCGGGGAACGAGACCCCCACTACTAGAAATTCGACCTATAGCGACGAGCTATAGCAACGGTCGGGATGGAACCGTAGCAATAGAGTATTTATAGCGACGATCATGAGTTGGTCGTCGGTATATGCCTTTGAAAATAGTCTATTCCGAGGGTCATAATCCGACCGTCGGTATAGAGCGTTTTTTTGGGCTTTTAGCGAGGGTCATGGCGCGCACAAATCCCTCCCATTTTCCCCCCAAATCAGTATAACATTTTCCCCCAAACTCATTTAGTCGATCAACCCTCTCTCTCCTCTCTCATTGTTTCTCACTCGATCGATTGGCCATCGTGCGCGCGCCGCCGACAAGAGGCCCTCCGGTAGTAGGCCATCGTATGTTCGCAGATCTGAATCGTATGGCTGGAGGTGATTTTGGTAGTGATTCGGCTGAGCCTTAGGAGTACTATACCGGTGGCAAGAAAAGGTATCCATGTATTACTTTTTCTCTCTTACTTTATTTCCTTTTCCCTATTTCGCCCTATTGTTCTCAGTCAATTACGTGACTGTACATGGAAGCCAAAGATATGGATTTATTGTTTGGGTTGATGTCGTAGTTAGTTCCAATATGTGAAACTTGGGGTAAAATTATTACGGAGTGCTGATTGTGACTGTGACTGTGCCAAAAGAGGAGTTTAAGAAGCTTGACATGAAATCAATTGAAATCTCTAGTTGATTTTCAGGTCAAATTTTAGTGTATTTTGAGTTTGAGCCTGCAGTCTGTCTAATTTTAGTCCTAATTTGAGTGTCTTTTGAGTCTGAGTGAGTCAGTAGTTCTATTTCAGGGTTTTGAGGTGGGTATTTTTGGTGGTATGGTAATGGTTTGAATTTAGAATCAAAAGGTGGTGTTTGATGCTGCATTATGGTATGTGAGTAAATAATAGAGTTTTTTTTGTGTGAATTTTAGCCATGAAATGTGAGTATTTTTAATTATAATTCTATTATCTGGTTGTGAAATTTTTGGTGTTAGGTTAAAATTCACATTCCCTTCAATATGTTTGTTCTTATAAAATAGGGAGTTTTGTTAAAATTATAATAAATTCAGTGCTACAATTCAGATTCCTTGAATTTCAATGGTAAATAAATTCAGGAGAAAATTAAGTGATTTAGATTTCAATAGGGTTAGTTGACTGCTGATAATGGCTGTTGGGTTATAGAATTTTTAACCTCTATGTATTAGTAGTTGTGTTCATACTTTCAACCTCTCTGTATTAGTAGTTATTTTTAGTCCTCCTTTGTTTTATTAGTAGTTGTATTCATACTTTTAACCTCTCTGTATTAGTAGTTGTATTACTGATATTTTGGATATATTCTGATTATCAATAATATCAGTATTCGTAGATACTGAAAAATCAAAGGGATTTATCTATATTCTTTCCAACCCAGTAAAGGTATACGATAATTTATGATAGGGAGGACACTATGGGATCCACCTTAGTTGTTAGACAGTTACAATTTTTAATGTAGCTACCCAACTTGATCTACCACATTTAGGTGTAAAAGTCTAGACTCTCTTGTGGTTCATGAGTAAGCATGGATGACATTCCTTGAGATCGCTCTCTTCTCGCCTTCTTCGCTTTTCGCTGATGAGGATGGCAACTATACGGGTATTCTCTCTTCTTATTATCTTATACTCCATTTATATATATATATATATATATATATATATATATACACACACACACGCACACACATATATATATATATACTCGTGTTTGTTGCTAATAGAAGAAGAAAGGGCTGAGGCCCAGCAGAGCTTTGTGGAGAGAAAACACCAATTTCCTGGAATGGTTAGTCAAATCAATCACGTTTCTGATCGATACCCATATTATACATAGATTGCTATTGGGTTTTTCTGTTTTTGGTTATTGATTCATGTGTTAACATAAGAATTCATGTCCTTTTTTTAATATCATTTGACAAATGCCACAACATCTTCAATCTACTGAAAAGCTACATTATTTACCTCTCTTATCAAAAAGTTAACAAATTTTCCTCTGGCCTTGACATCTGCCTTTATCTGACCATAGAATCGATCAAAAACAGAATTCAAAGATAGAGAATTTAAGAATTAACCATATTTCCTCAAATCTCAACATGTTTACTTTTTCAGAAGATCATTTTCCTATATAAGATTGATATAAAAAAGAATGTGTACTTCTCATTTGAAATACTTGGTAACACAATCGATTTATTTTATTTTATTTATGCAATTACCAGAAAAACAAAATAATAAACTTAACTCAGCTTGCTCATAATCTTATTATTCTCAATCTTTTTCAGTTTTAATTTTTCTTTTTTATTGAAATGAATCCCAGGGCATGAACTTGTGTGACATTGACAGCACATGATATAACACCAATTACCATAACCTTTAGTATGTATTAAGATAAATTATACAACTAAACAATAATAATAATAATATTTTTTAAACAGTTTGTAATATTTATCATTATATTGATCAATATGTCAATAAATTTATTTTAATTTTGACAGGCCAAAAAAATTGTATGCATTTAGCACACATATGTCAGTGCGTTTTTGTTTTATTTCTTTTCATCTATTTCTATTCTTTTTTATTTTATTTTATTATGTTGTTTTCTTATTTTTTTCTCCTTGCCTTTCTTATTTTACCCTTATATATGGACTATGGAGTTCATACTTAGCTAATCCTGACTAGTTTTGGATAAAAGATGTTGAGTTGTGATGAAAAATAAACTTCTTCACAAAGGAAGTGTTTTGCAGTTTATTTTTTTATCTTTACTTATTGTATAGATTTTAATGCTTTTGTGTATGTCTTTCAGAAAGTTTGTTTTATATTTATAATGGCTGATGGACTCAGCACGTTATGATCTCTCAAGCAACTTCACCATTTCATGTAAAGAATTATCTTGATACCTTGGGCCAGACAAGTTGATTCAGCAGATGCTCAACTTTGGAGATGACTCCTACTGAACACATGAAGTTATGGAACACAAAAGTCAAGATCATTTCTATCATGCTCTAAACAGGCTCGATCAGAAGTTATATATATACACACACACACACACATAAGCTCACTAAACAGGCTCAAAAGTTACTAGTCTTTTTATGTTTTAGTGTATTACTTTTCGAGTTTGTTGAAAAAATAGGAAGAAAATCGCTAAGTGAAGAAGTTGTATAATGCCTAGCACCCAAAATAATTTAAAAAGACACCTCACCAAAGTGAATCTAGAAGTTATGAAACATCAATGTCATAGTTTCCTAGAATTTTACGTATTTGCTATAAATTTGTTATTCTAGCACTTTCTTAATGTGTTCTCTGGTTTAAATTTGTTTTGTTAATAATGATTATTTTTGTTTGGAGGATGGAAGTCAGGTTATAGGCTCTATTTTAGACTTACAACAATTTGGTGATGAATATTTGCCTAATTTAGTTTAGTAATTGCCACTATATAGAAGCTTTGGACTTCATTTTTGCATTTACTTAAAATTTGGTGAATATATATTGTCCATGGGTTGGAAACTTGAAATATTAAAGCAATTTGTTTTGGTAAATTGGATTATGCTATTGGTAATATCAATTATCAAAGTCTTGTTATTTGTTAACCTAGCTCAATTATTTTTGACTGCCTACTTGACGTTATCATTAGATGCTATCAACTCTTATTTATCTTTGATAACCCCAACCATGTAAATGTCATGATTGGCATTTGAAACAAGCAGAGTCTGAAGTCCACAAGAATATGTTAGGTGAAGTATATTATGAAAAATATAAATCATTATGAAATTGTTTTAATCTTGCTTCATGCCTGATGAATGAGTATTCAGTTATTAATTAAGAAATTTGACTATAATTGGAGGGAGCTTTGACTAGAGAAGTAAAAATTGTGAAAAAAAGTATACATTCTATCTTTAACTAGAAGCTGGTAAACTTGATATTCTGATGCAAAACAATTAGATTGTTGATTTCCATTGTCTATGTTGATTACTCAATGTTACTGCAATAAGTAAGAGAACTACATTTAGTAGTTTGTGGATGCAATAGATGATCTTGCTCACCTTTTGTTGACAAGGATCCTTGCACCAACAACATACATATTTTTTGCTTCAGCAATTCCAGTTATATCTTTTGGGGAGCAACTAGAGAGCGATACTGGTACGATCGTCTATATAATTGTCAAGGCTTCTTGTCATCTCTTATTCCAAGGTGTATTGGCCAAGCTTAACAGAAGTTTTTGTATATATTTGCTGTAGATGGAACCTTAACCGCAGTGCAAACTCTTGCATCAACGTTACTATATGGAATCATCCATTCTATTCTTGGAGGCCAACCACTACTCAACATCACTGTTGAGCCAACAATGTTGATGTACACATTTATGTTCAAGTTTGTGAAGGATCGAAAGGATTTGGGTCAGAAACTCTTCTTAGCCTAGACAACATGGTATTTGGCCTTCTAATTGCAATGCTCTTCTTAGATGTAACTGAACTATTGTATTGTAATGACGATCGTAAAAATTATTAGTTTAGTAGTCTGGTATAATAATAATCATCTAAAATGGGATGAATTATTCAACTATTATATTGTAATGTTGTAATGTTAATGATTTTAAATGATATATATAATATTTTTTAGGTTTTATTTTATATTGTATTTGTGTTTGTTGAATAAATGTGCATTATTAATTAATTTTTTTTTGAAATCTAAAAAGGCTATAGCGACGGTCATCGACCGTAGCTATTGTGTTCTAGAAACACAGGCCTATAGCAACGGTCGCCAAGTGTCGCTATAGACATCTATAGCTACGGTCATGACCATAGCAATAGCCTTTAGTGACCGTAGGTAAAGAGCAAATACACGGTTTTGGCATGACCTATAGCGACGGTCGGCGATCGTCGCTATAGGGCTAAAGACCTTCGCTATAGGCTTTATCGACGGCTTCTATGGCGACGGTCAGTGACCGTCGCTAAAACCTTTAGCGACGGTCTTTTGGCCTATAGCGACGGTTGGCGACCGTCGCTACAGGCCGATTTTCTAGTAGTGCCCCGACTGGGTAGTCGTAGTAGCAATCAATGTGTTTTAATGATGCTATGTCTGTTTTGGACCCAGTCCTTATATGACTAATCGTTATGACAATTTTAATGAAACCTTACAGAGTTGTATAAACCATTATTTGGTATCCAACCTCAATTTAATGTTGGGTAGATTTTCTCAACCGCACAACTTTTATTTATTGTGCGAGTTAATTATTGATTGAGCAATCATTCTATATTATTGCAAGTTTTTCCTAACCTTACTTGAATTATACTTGAGCAGGTTTCCTATTTTATACAAATATTGTATATTGTTACAAGTTTCATGACTCGAATTGAGTTATTATGTTCAAATTATATTAGTGGATTACTTATTGTAAATTACTCCACATCAAGGATAATTATTGATATTCGCACCTTGTGCAATTGAATTCATAATCTATCGTTGGACTGTGAAACGTAAGTTCTTCATTCATGAACTGTTTAAGAAAATAATCTATGCCACTTGTTTCGGCTAGACATGTACATGTTATTACTTTAAAAGCTATCTAAACCGGTTGTTGGTATGGATTCTTGGACTGAGAGAGCAACCCTTATTAGGGGATTTTAATGTGTCGGTTATTCGATGCAGTCAGAGTTAAATGTTATGCATATACATAGGGTACGAGAGGCTGATCCCTCGAGTACTACTGACAGGGCCAGGCGTTTAAAAGGGTCAGTTGAATGACTGATCCTTTGGCCAAAAGTTCATGGTCTATTAGACCACTCAACAGTAAATAATCAATATTCATTTCTTCATTTGAACTTTGATTATATTGCCGGCCACTTCTTCAATGTTCTTAAATTGTTGAATTATGCGATTATTATTCTCATTCATTCATGATATATCTTTTTCATTCATTTTAAACTTGCTGAGCAAAGTAGTTGCTCACCCTTGCTATATCATGAACCTATTGCAGTTAAGTCGGAGAGTTCCAAAGCGGACAAAGGCAAATGAAAGCTTAAGGACTAGTTATTTGTACTATCCCATTATGTAATCGTGGAATCGTTTTGTATTATTATTGTATTTTGTGATGTATTTATTTAAGGTTATAGACCTTGGGACCGTAGTAAACCTTTTGTAATGAACAACATATGTTTATTTATTCCGCATTAGTTAATTTATGTTGTTTATAGGTGTATGAATGTACTTTATCGTGAGCACCAGATTCGAGGTATTGGTACCTAAATTTGGGGATGTCACAGGAGCGGATTTTTGGCCTACTCCTGTCCTGCGAGCGGCTTTGATGCTTGCCGCGGACTAGGGTGCGGCTCTTCAGCCTGCTCTTTTCTCGTCGAGAATCGTCCGAACGATGTGTCCTGGATCGGTCTCCTGACGAATTTCCTTGACGCCGGTGGTAACTGGAGGAAACTTCTTCTTCGTCTAGCAACGACGCCAACTGCTTATCTAACTCTATTTGCTGAAGGCGTAGGACCTCCATAGCGTCTTTGTTCTGTTGCACCTTTCTGACCAGGATCAACTCCCTCTTGTCTCGACCTTGATCTGGCCTAGAGTTCCGGTCATCGACACCATCGTCATGGCCCCCCGTCCTCCGTGTAGTAGAGAACAATTTCTTTTTGACAATCGTCGTCCGGGGGTCGAATTGGCCCACCGAACGACTCTGAGGGCCCAGCCTATCCGAGATGCTCTTCGACGACCCCAACCTGTCTTTGACTGACCCTCGGGGTTGGAGTGTATTGGTTGTTGACGTATTCTGTGCCGATACCGTCTTTGCATTGTTTGGCACCATGATTTGCGATCGAAAACTATTGAGTGATTATATGTTATGCTGCACTAAGGCCCTCCTTCTTGGTGAATCGGTGATTTTAATTCAACACTAGAACAAGGTCCTCATTCTAGCGCCAATGTTAACGCCAAAATCTGACCGCTTGCCAAATAACCAAACAACGAGCCAGCTAAGAAGACGTTTAAAATGGAGGATATATAATTGCTTTAGTGTGTATATGGAATAAAATAACGACACATGGAAATAAAATAATAACACAAGAATTTTACGTGGAAACCCAATTGGCAAAAAAACCACGGGACGAGATAAGAAATCCACTATAAAATAATATGGAGAGTACAAATTGTTTATTCCTCACTTTTCTTTGTTGTGCGTTATTGTGATCTCTCCCTAAACCCTTGCTTATTGTTGTATTTATAGATATCATGTCCACCCAAATCCATTTAGGAATTTGAGTCCTTTTTAGAATCACCTTATAACCGCAATTAATGACTGATAGATTCTTTCCCAAATTAGATCTCCTTATCTCTCCCAAATAAGGAAACACAATCTTACTCTAATAAAGATTCTACCACTATTTGAGCAAGCTGTCAAAATAAATGTATATGGGCCAACACCAGACCCAAATAATTACATCCCAACAGTAAATAAATGCAAAAAGACCGGAATAGTTACTTCAGGAAGATTTGGGTGTGCCAAGGAGGGGCTTCGAGGCATAGACAAGCGAGAACTTAAAATAAATAAGCCTCGCGCAGAAACAAGATGTGGTTGTGAAGCACGTTTGGTCATTGTATTTAATCGAGATAGTAAAAAATATGCAGTGACTAAATTTATTATTGAGCATAACCATTATCTCCATCTCTCGGCAACTGTACACATGATGCCATCACAATAGAAAATGTCTGCAACTCAAGCTTTTGAGATTGATTTGGCATATGAATCAGGATTAAGACTGAAAGAGATGGTGGTGTTTGATTGCATCTTAATGCATCTTAACAGTCTATCTCTTAATGCATCTTGAGAGCCCATAAGAGTCCATATCTTTGTATTAAGAGATCTTCTGAATAGTTTAGACTCATATTTATATCTTAACTACTCAGAGGACCACTTAATACAAAAATGTGGGCTATTAAAATGCATTAAGAGGTAGACTATTAAGATGTATTAAGATGCAATCAAATACCACAACTTATGAGTAAACAAGTTGGTGGATATGAAAGCCTTAGTTTTACCAAGCAAGATCATAAGAATTATTTACGCAATAAGCGACAAAGAGCCTTGAAGTATGGGGAAGCTGCTAGCTTGGAAAGATATTTTAGTTATCAACTTAAAGAAAATCCTTCATATTATTATGTTGTACACTTGGACAGTGAAGAGTTAATTACTAATATATTATGGGCCGATGCAAGAATGATCATTGACTATAGCCACTTTGGTGATGTGTTAACGTTTGATACTACGTATGGTACAAATAGAGATGTAAGGCCACTTAGTGTATTTTTGGGATTGAATCACCATAGAGAGACTGTTGTATTTGGAGGTGCACTTTTATACGATGAAACGGTTGAATCTTTTGTATGGTTATTTGAAACCTTCCTAGAAGCAATGTCGAGAAAGAAGCCAATGACTATTTTTACTGATCAAGATGCAGCATTGTCAGCCACAATTCCAAAAGTCCTACCTGAAACATATCATGCATTATGTAGTTGGCACTTGTGGCAGAATGCTAATAGGCACTTAGGTCATTTACTTAAAGGTGGGTCACGATTTAATAAAGATTTCTCAGTATGTATCTATAGTTATGATGATGAAGATGAGTTTCTCACTCTCTGGAATGAAATGTTGGAAAAATATGATGCCCGTGAAAATAAATGGCTAAGGGATCTATTTAAGTTGAAGGAGAAATGTCCCAAGCATATGTTAAGCGGACTTTCATTGCTGGAATAAGGACCACACAACTTAGTGAAAGATTCAATTGTGACTTGAAGGATTATTTGCGTACTGACCTTAATATAATAGAATTCTTCACTCATTTTGAAAGAGTTGTCAATCAAAAATGTTACAAGGAGTTAGAATACAACTCTAGATAGAAATTACCAAGATTGAATCTTAAAAGCTCTCATATGCTTAACCAAGTAGCACCAGTGTACACACCTAAGGTGTTCGAATTATTTCAAACAGAAGTTGAAGACGTAATGACACTTTCCATCATAGATTGAAATGAGAGTCAAACAAAACACACTTATGTGGTTGGAGTTTTCAATGGATCTGGAAAGTACAAAGTCATGTGGAATCCATTAGATCAAACTCTATCGTGTAGTTGTAGAAAGTTTGAGACATTTGGTATCTTATATAGGCATGGTTTAAAAATTCTTGACATATTAGATATCAAATTAATTCCTGATAGATATATTATGAAGAGGTGGAGAAGAGATGCAAGAGATGGAGATGTAGAAGATTTCATAAGGTGAAACATTGAGTCGGATACTCGATTGGAGTATGTAAATCGATACCGAGCTTTGTGTCCTAAATATATTCAATTGGTGAATGAGACATGTGAAACTAAAGAAGGCTATAATATTCTTAACTCAGCAATTGCAGATTTGAAGAGAAGATTGTGTGATTTCAAGAATTGCGAAGGTAATGTAAAAGAAGATAACATTAGGCCTTCAACCAATTTTGAAGACAAAGAAGATCAATTATGTGCTTCAATCACAATTGGACCAAAAGGGATAAAGAAAAAAGAGAGTTATTATCGTAATAAGAAACATCGGCCAAAATCATGGATAGAAAAGATAAAGAAACCAAAGGAAAGCACATCAAAGAAGCAAACAAAAGAAATGGGAGTGTCAGAGGTAATCTACTAAATTATCTTTTCTTTTCACCTATTAACTTAATTTTTTTTTAATATTATCATGGTATATTATTAATTTACTAAACACATACTATTTTTTATAGGATATGGAAGCACAGGACGTCATGACACACACAAATAATGAGGATATCACAAATGGTCATATTCCAAGCTTTACATAAATGTTAATGGTAAAGATATTTCAATTGATGTTTTACTTTGATGTTATCAATAATTTGGATGCATGTTTGACTAATTTTTTTAGTTGTTTCTTTATTATTTCGTTCAAAATATTTGCATCACAGAGTTTCATTGATTCAATCTTTCAAAAAGAGTAAACGATTACAGAAGCTTAATAGCAAAGGTATATTGTTTCCTATTTTTTATTATTTAAAGAATTCAGCTTAAATATTTTATTTAATAAATTGATTAAAATTCTCATTTTAATTTCTGAGGTTGTGAAAGATGATGATGAAAAAGAGTAAGAGTAGGTTTTATTGAACAAATTAGTTAAAAGAAAGGAGAAGTGTTGTAATTTTTGCTATAGATTTTAAAGGACTCTAATCTATCCTAAATTCCTAATCCGCAATAGCAACAACAACTTGAACAATGTGATTCATGTCATTGCTTCTTTTGATTAGAAACATTGGTTCATTGTCATAATTTACAATGTAACGCTAATTACGCAATTCAGCACAAACACAATTCGGCATAAACATTGCTTCATTGCGTTAATACTAAGGACTCCAATCTATCTTAATCTGCAATAGCAGCAACAGCTTGAACAACTTGTTTTTTATCTGTATCAACAGCAGTCCCCTGGTGCTTTTCATCAACAACCTGATCTGCATGAGCCCGCAAATAATATGTCAACCTGGTTCAATAATGTATTGAGGATCAACCCACAATGTAACTTCATGCTTATTCCATCTCTTTTATTTTGTTAACAATTTTGAGAGCAATTTATATCGGTATTAAATTATTAGCACCTGCAGAGTAAAGTTTGCTTAATTGCTTATAACTAGGAATTCAATGAGGTTCCCAACCCAACCATGTTTTTATTCATTCTCCAATATCCTCTGAACAATTGAAAAGAGCATACCTTTCCTACCACTTAAATAAAATCAAAATCCAGGCAAAACTAGATTGTTAAACCATATACTGCCAAAATATTTATACTAAACTTTAACTGAGTTAAATGTTATATTTTTTTCAAATTAAATTTTATGAAAACTAACTAATCCCTAAAGTAAATATTAGTAATAACCACAACAAGTGGCACAGTGGTGAAAATTTCCCTGGGAACGAACCGTAAACCCAGACGACTCAGGATCGACTCCCACTAGCAACACTTGGAGGGGCACTAATAATGCTCCGCTGTGGCCACGGGGACGCGGGTGCAAACCCATATGAAAAGGCTGACCCGGGTTCGACGGGATTAGTCCGGATGCGTCCGGGAAATCCACGGTTAACAAAAAAAAATATTAGTAATAACTTACACAAAAATAACTAACAAATAATTTTGAAAAAGATATGTTCAACCCAGTTCTTGAAACCCATTTTTTTATGCATCAGTTCTTGAAATCTTTATATAGAACACTTACGTTTTTGGGTAATAGGATTGTTGAAACTTAAGATTTGCAGCCAATCATCGTACATCCGCCGCCGGATCATCACCAGAGATTAACAGTCCTACCATCACCACCTCCAGCCTTCGCCAATGACGACGGCGCCGTCTTCATCACCGCCACTCCTTTACGGATTTGATAGGATTTTATGACCCCAAAGAGATGAGATCTAGTTGTTTTATGGTAACCCCGCCCTTTTTCCCCCCTCCTCTGGCAGAGTTAGCCATAGTCATTAGTCAGCCATTTTTTTTCTTCAAACTAATGTTAACGATGGGTGAAATGAAGTTAACATTTACTTTTCATAAACCTTAGTTAACTTTTTTTATTTGAGTTAAGTTAATTTAGTGGTTTTTAAATGAGGTGGCAGGTTCTAGGTCTTAGATCCAATAATTTTAAAGAGCTTGACCGGAGAGGCTAGGACATAGGACGCTAGATTGGACAATACCAAGACCCACAACGGGGAGGAGTTGGCCCATGCTTTCCTGAACCAGTACAGTTTTCAGTCCCAGATGGCTCCGGATTGGTATTAAATGACCAAAATCAAGAAACAACCCCATGAGTCATTATGTGATTACGCTCAAAGATGGAGACGGATGGCTACTCAAGTGAACCCCCCTATGGACGAGAATAAAATGGTGATGACCTTTATCGATATTCAAAAGGCACCGTATTATGAAAGAGTGTTAGCCGACATAGGCAAACCATTTTTCGAAATGATAAAGTGTGACGCCCCCAAATTCGGGTCCCTTGAACCTCAGATTCGGTACTCACGGTACAACATACATATCACATCTATCTACCCATTCATTATGAATTATATCATTCCTTACATTATCTTAATACAAAATATAACATTGTCCTAAGTTTAGTTAACCTTTACAAAACATATCTGATAGACTCCATGACACGCTTGCGTGAGGTGGTCGTCGTCCGGATCCTTTCTAGCAAATTATAAGGTGGAACGCTCATAACACCTTAACCCTTTGCCTATATTGAGACGAGAACCTTGGTATAATTGTTTGCGCAAAGAAATCTGCGTTGAATGGAACATTAATGACACCTTGACCCAATGTCTATATGGAGACAAGAACCAAAGGTACAATCGACGATTGATGCGGTAGAAGACGCCACACACAACTATGAATTGTTGTATGATAAGTCAAATTGAATCTCAAAGAAAACTAAGAACTAACTTAGGAATTCTTAAAGAACCAAAAGATGAGAAAATTCTCATAAAGTAATTTTATTGATAAATTCTGAAGTCTGTTGTTGGAATTACATCAACTAATCCCCTATTTATACTAATAAAAAGTAACCCTAATTACATAAGGAAATAAGAAATCAATATGGAATCAAATTTTAACTAATAAGCATCCTAAATACATTAAAATTGGAAAATATAGCTAATTCCCTAAAGTCTCGTGCAAAATCTATGTCCAAAATCGTCAAAAACGCGCCTAAAAGCTGAAATCAGGAGCTGGAGCACCGCGGCTTAGGACTAGAGCGTCACAGCTCTGAAGGGAGTGTCACGACTCTTGAATAGAGCATCACAGCGTTGGACTTTCTGTCCGCACCAATTGTTTTGCTGATTTGAGTCAACTGAACCAAGTTAACAATCTTTAAAATATTCTTGAATGCCCACAAATTTTCTCAAACTTGTTTTGTCACATATTAGCTTGCAAACTCCTTGCTTGGCTTAGTGATGCATATTATTGCCATGTGAATGCTAGTCCCTCCATAAAATAAAATATGACTTTGTCGCGGATTAGATGACACAAATGAATAAATCCATCCTCCTCTCGAGATCCACTTAAATTGAGCTCCAATTTAAGCATCCTCGAACAGATTTTAGCTCAATTACTTGAAATCATTTGTTGATCCCTTGGAACTTGAGTTGAGTTATTGTAACTTGATGCGAGCCTGACCAGGATTGTATCAATATCTAATAATACAAAAGATTTACATCAACTCATAACACAATAATCAATACATAAATGACAGTATTCGGTCGCCTTCGCTTTGCCTTAGTCCTTCCTAGAACATTCGGCTACCTCGGTCTTAGCTGGAAAGTTTTATTTAAAGCAAGGGTGAGCAAGTAATTTGCTTAACAAGTTTAAAGTGTGCAATAAATAATGTATTATGAACAAAAGAGTTAAATATTCTGAAGTTTCAACAATATTCAATTGATTATGAAGAAATAGTAATACTGCAATATTTTCAATAAAAAGGATTTTTCTCAAATTTCATGTTGAGTGATCTCTATGGATTGTGAACTTTTAGAGGAATTATCAGTTAATATAACTGAATACCTCAAGAGTATAAGTTCATCATGAAGACTATTTATACTCTCTACGAGTACGTAAGGTGATCAGCCTCATTGTACCCTATATTATGCATAATATTCAAACATAGCGCGCAGAGTCGGATGTCCGACAATAAAGTTCCCCTTTATAAGGGTTGTTCATCTCAATCTTACATCATGAGTCTGCACCACAACAATATGGTTTGGATTAGCTTCAAAGAAATTTTATGATTTTAACATCTTATATCAATATTCGTCTAGCCGAAACAAGTGGCATAGATCTTCATTAACAAAGCAATTCATGCATACTAGAACATTTCATGCTTAACAGTTCAATATTTGAACGAATCTTTTCAAATGCACCTGAGTGCGGATATAACATGCAATTAGCATATAGAAAGCAACAAATATGAGTTTGAATAGTGTTAAGCTAAATATATACTAGCAATGTACGTGCAAGTATACACGGTCAATCAAGTAATAAAGTGAAAGTAGAGTTTTCGATCCCACAAGGAGCGATTAATAACCCAAATAATCTAACTACTAATTGAGCATCAGTTTAATTTAATCTAGATTTATGAAATATTCAATCAAATTAAGTAACCAGATTAAGCAACTAATAAAATATTAATTCAATAAATAAAAAGGTTAAGGATTCAATTTCCCCCGATGAATCAATGAATTAATATTAATCTTCCTCTATTAAATTTATTAGTCTAGATTGTCAACAGAAAATCACTAATATTATGTATAATCATCCTCTGAATTAATTATACAACATATCTATTATCATCAATTTCACTATATTCCTATGTGAAACAGTAATAATAAATTTATTAAGATTCATTTTCTAAACAATGCTTGCGGTATCTAGGTATATTCCTATCCCAACTACAAATTAGCATTTAACCTCAAGATAAACACTAATCACAATTTATTATATCCAGAATCCATTATCCAATTTCATCTAAATTTATCTAATAATTATTGATAAGACAATTATAACAATAAGCACAAGATATAATAAACAATCCAATCATAATCAAATTAAATAGAAGAATGAATAAATATTAAATTAAATCATCATCGGGTTCCATTGAATCCCTAACTAGAGAATTAGTTCATAATGAAAACAAAATTCATCATTGATTCATCAAAAACCAACATAGATACAAGAAATAAGAAGTTAGAGAAGGAAGAAATAAACTCTGATGGATTTGATGAGTGTGTTTTATACACACAATTTGGGCACCTTTGACCTTGGTATTTTGTTAGCTTTTGAGAATTTTATATGGTTTTTAACTATTTTTATCGTATTTCTAGATAAATTAGTTTTTAGTTATTTTTACATGTTTTATGTTGCTTTGATGCATTTTCATTATGTTTGTAGGAATTGAAATAAAGACCACTCGGATCGTTATTCGTAATGACTCAATGTCTGTGCTTGGACGTCCGTGCCCGAATGGTAGTACAATAGAAATTAGTGTTTGGCGACGCTTGGTGTTTAATTTGATGAAATTTGGAAGTCGAGCGTGCACGACGTTAGAAAGCGTGCACGACATTCGACGTCGACCAAGCCACGAGGCCAAGTCCGTGCTTGAATATCCGTGCCTGAATGGTATTATGGTGAAAATTAGTGTTTGGCGACGCTCAGTGTTAAATTTGATGAGATTTAAAAGTTGAGCGTACACGGCGCCGCGCGGCGCACGCCGGCCTCAACAGGCGCTTGGCGCTAGCGTGGGTGCTGGGCCTCGGCAGCTGGGCGCTGGGGTGTAGGGCACTAGGCGTTGACAGGCATCAGGCTCGGGTGCATGGGCGTTGGGCGCGCGCGGGCCTCGGTAGCACTCAGTAGGCACTCGGCAGGCAGGCGCGAGGCGCGGGCGCACGGGCGCGCACTAGGGCCTCGGCAGGCGGGGCGCCAGGCGTGCAGCAGGCGGGTGCGCGGCACGGGCATGCGACGCGGGCGTGCGGGCGCGCGACGCTGGCGTCGGCAGTCAGCATGCGGGCAAGCGGCAACCAGCGTGTGCCAACCAGGCCTTGGGCGCGTTCGCGCCAGGCGGCGTGCGGGCGCGCCAAACCTCCTGAGTGCGATTCCAACTGGCCTTTTGGTGCGATTTGAGCGGATTTTGACCCACAATCTGATTTTTGCTAGGGTTTTCATGGAGGTACTATATAATATCTCATTGGGGTTTCATGTTGCATAACTAGGGATTGGGAGGCTACACTAAAACATCAATTTTGAGAGCAAAAGTGCTGCAATACAAGGAAAAACTCAGCCCAAGCCAAATGACCAAGAAGGAAAGGATTGTAAAAGAGATATCTAGACCTTGGGAGGCTACACATACATCGTCAAGAAGAGCTTGAGGGCTGCAATTCAAGGAAGAGAAAAAGCTAGAGATTGTCATCAACCAAGCAAACAACACATGATTATCTTCTAAATGAGTTTTATCATCTCTTTCTTTCCTTTGAATTTGTATTTCTATTTCATGATGTACACCATGTGTTTGATGTTTTGCTTAGCTACTATGAACTAGAGCTTGTAGTCTAAGATTTCAATGGAACCCAACACATAGTTTGAATTAATTTCTCTCTCTTTGTTATTAATTACTCATTTATGAATTGAATATCATAATTTATGCTTCATATCTTAATTGCCTAGCTAGTAATTACCGTGAGAACCTATATAAACTTGACGAACGGATTATAGTGTTTAGGCCTTGTTATGATATCATGCGAAGTTAAAGATTGTTGTGGATTATTAATTGAGATTTAGTGACGTGTGTCTTATTGATTATCCTCAATGATAGGTAACTTGATAGTATTCAGGATAGACATATACCTAGATACCGTGTGCAACCAATGGAGAATATATTCTTAATGACTTCCTATGTGAAAGTTGGTAATTGAAAGGACGGTTAATGAGATTTAGTGAAACGTGTCTTGTAATTGTTCTTGAAATTGGTCTCTTGATAGTGTGTAGGATAGACATATACCTACAAGCTGCATTAGGAAGATTCGAATTTGACCATCGACAGAGGCTTATAAGTAGCTTTGATTTCTCGGTTGGCAATTCTATGTTGTTAATTAATTCAAATGAGAGAGTTAGGATATTTAAATGTAGTGTTGGGGGAAATTGCAATCTTAGACTTGTTAATATTAGATTTCATTATCTTTTACTTGCTTATTATTATCTTAGTCTCTACCAACAACAAAAACATCAAATCATCATTTGTCTAATTAAAATCGAGACGATATATAGTTGGTACTTGGGATACACTAGAACAATTCCCTATGGGTTCGACAACTCTCTTATCATTATATTACTTGTTGACCACGTATACTTGCGCGTATTTTTCGGTTGCAAAATCGACCAACAGGATTCTATCTTCACTCCTTAGCTCCTTCCTTGCCAATGCAATGTCTCTGATGAAACCCTTATTTTATATGTACTGACTAATAATATCTTTTTCTATCTCTCTCCCTCTCTCTCTTAAAATGAATGAATGAATAAAATTAATAAACTACTTCTACGTATCTGATAAGTTCCAACCCATTTAATAGATAACTGTAAATGAATAAAAATCCTCAGCCTCAAGAGTTTGGAAATCTCTTAACTTCAATTGTCACGCTCCCAACTAATTCAGGAATAAAATACTTGAAATTAAGCTTCAAATCTGCCGGGCGCGTGGCACGCACGAGCTATTCTGGCGATGAATGTCGCGGCTCATGCATATGAATGTCGCGACTCATGCCTTTGTTAAGCCCAGCGCCGGAGCTCATGTCCTTGCGCACCGCGACCCATGCTTTCTGGCCACTTTTTCTGTTTTCCTTTATGCACCTATTTTGTCCATCTTCAATACTTGAAGTCAGCTCCTTGCACTTTCCACTCACTTGATTATTGCTAAACGCTTCTTTATTACATGTAACTAAAATAGGCTGAATAAAATTACTAAAATGCACTAAAGTAATACTAAATGCTTAAGAATAAGCTGAATAATTAAGCTAAGAATACCAAATTAGTAGATATAAAATCTACTCATCAAATACCCCCAAACTTAACTCTTTGGTTGCCCTCAAGCAAAACTACAAACAAATTGAACTAAAAACCTAAAATGCAATCTACTCATGAAATAAGTACAAATCGGTAGGGGTGAGCATGGTGCGGTTTGGTGCGGTTTGAAGCTCAAACCGCACACGAAACCGCTTAGGTGTAGTTTGACAAATCCAAAACCGCACATGAAACCGCTTGTGATTGGTGCGGTACGGTTTTGAACCGTGCGATGCGGTTTCATTTGGTGCGGTTTTGGTTCCAAAACCAATTGGAATAACAAAATTTTATGCAATTTAAATTAACAATTTAGCATCACACAATATTAAATACCACTTTGATAACACACACAACCTTACTTATAATGTTTTGTCTAAACAAAAGCTAAATAGAACGTCATTATTATAATTTTAATTCATGACAATGGATTTAATCTTATTTTTAGGGGAAATGGTTTGGTTGCCTATTGAACTCAAATTATATTATAAACTTGTTACCAGTTTAATGGTTTGGTGTTGCCTCATTTCTAATTTGGGTGTTCTAAAATTAATAGAGTCTATTCCATATGGCATGTATAGGGAAGACACTTTAATTATATCATGGTTATGTTTGACTTTTTTACTTTTACATTTAAATAACTTAAGGGATTAAAAAAACTGATCTTGGTTAACTGCCCATTTTCCTTGAACCATATTATTAGTGATGATGATCACTCAAAATGGGAAGGAGGGAGTAATTTAGTTTTAACAAACTAATACGGAGTGTTTTTTTCCCTTGAGAAATGAAAGTGTTATGAGTTCATCTTGCACTAGCAATTCCTATTTATATGCTTAAAAATATCAGCAACAAGTTTCCTAAATTATTGTACCAGTGTTTTCAATCTGTTTAAGTTTGTCAGATTATTATGTATACTGTGGCTTACCATTTTATCCTCTAAGATCTGATGTGCTACATGAAAGTAATATACTTATGAGTGTAGATTATAGAGGCGAATTTTGTGAAGTCCAGTAGCATCTTTTTAGTCCTAAGAGACCTAAGAGGGATGTCCATATAATTGAAATTAAAAAAAAAAATTCAAAACAAGTTTGGTGCGGTTTCGGTTTTATGCATGCGGTTTTGGCCAGTAACCAAACCCAAACCGTAATTTTGATTTTTCAACCCACCTAAAACCGCCACATATGCCGGAACCGTTGGTACGGTTTTAATTGGTACGGTTTGTGTAGTTTTTGGTGCGGTTTCAGAGGCAATTTGGTTACTTGCTCAGCCCTACAAATCGGAATATAGCCTCCAAGATCATACAATCATAATTTTCACAACAATTAAACTATGTATATGCTCATCAATCAACTTAGTCATCAATCCACAACAGTTATGATCCCACGGTGTGTGTGTGTGTGCAATATCCACCTCAATCAATCAAACCTTAAAGTGATTATAAAACGAACACATGGTATAAAAAGATCATTAATTCGTAGGACAAATCACAATAATAATCTCAGCCAGGGTA
Source organism: Aralia elata (assembly GCA_034770075.1). NCBI lineage: Eukaryota > Viridiplantae > Streptophyta > Magnoliopsida > Apiales > Araliaceae > Aralia > Aralia elata. The sequence goes on along the minus strand of CM068384.1, from coordinate 59,526,000 downwards.
AACATCATTCAAGTCAAGAAAATACATTACTTTCCAGCATTATGCTATTCCTCCTAGATATAGTTTCATTCTTATTTCCCATAGTGAGTGCGTTTTACACTTCTTCTCACATTTGCATGAACGAGTGCGTTTTACGCTCCTCGTCTTATTTATTACCGAGTGTTTTTTTATAGTTCATAATGACAAATCACTCCCCCATATATATAGCTCTAGGAAGCATAACATTTTTCTTTCTATTCATACAACCATAATTTCCCCCCAAACTTGAACAACTCACTACCCCTGCTTCAATTAAAATTGCAATATAATCCTAACTCTTGACCATATCCCATACCAAGGTTTCGAACTATAATCTCTCTAAGAGACCATTAGTCTTGATGGGAAGAATATGGATCATAACTACGCAGAATCGACTTCTAACATGATCTTTAAACTTAACACAAAGTTCAAAAGTTTTCTTACTTACTAGCCACATTTAATCATCTCTTGTCATCGGCTATTCCCAAGATTCACTACTTATTACCTATATATATATTTGTAATATGCATGCAAAGTGCAAAAATACTTAATATGCAAAAATGATCAACTAAAAATGCTATAATTAAATCCTAATTAACAAAACACATAAACCAAACACATAAATTAAATTCTACCTACCATGCAATTTAACTAATTAAACCAACCATCTTAACAAATAATTAAAGTAAGTCTTTAAAATCAACCATCAAATAAAGCAAATTAAATTCGAAGGTATCAAATAATCCCCCTAAACTTAAATATTACATTGTCCTCAATGTAATACAGTAAAACTTCCCTGGGAAAAAGTCATTCATCATCATCGGCGAGGCTGTCGGACTTCTCCTTCGTCTCGAAAGTTGTGTCTTGGAACACTGGTGATAGTGAAAAATGGATTGGATCCGGATTGTTCACGTTGAAACGATTTGCAAACGTTATTATGATGCTGTTCATGAAATCCACATAAGTGTCAACTCTTCCGCCATCTGATCTATTCAGCGCCCTTGCCGACGAGTCAAACTCAATAGATTCTCTTGGCCTCGTTCCAAATTGGTTTGTGTCCTGCGCATGGCCCGAACCTCAGCAAGTATCAGCTCCAATGTAGCATCTGATGAAGTACCTCGTCCTGCTCGTCTCGCACCATGGGATGTACTAGCGCCTTCCGTTTGACCTGCAGCAGCAACAGCATCACCCTACACCCTGTATCCAACACTTCGCATGTCGGGAAAACTGTCTACCACTTCCTTGAACCCGTCGATGGTGTTGTTGTCTAAAACTGACTTTGACCGCTCGAATATCTCCTCTGCGTTCCATACTACTCCAGCGTTCCGACACAACCCATATATGAGGGATGGGTGTGGAAGTCCACCGGTAGAACCGCTTCACAATGCATGTAGTATGTAGCTATATATGACTTTTCCCACATCAATACTTTTCCAGTGACAATCGCATAGAGAAGTGCTGCCCTGTCCTTAAGTATGTCTGAAACATGTGACGAAGGCAATAATTTTGCACAAATAAAATAATACCAAGCCTAACCATATTTGCTCAGTGCATTTCGGGGGAATGGAACTACTTAATTGGCTCAGATTGTCCATTGCGCTCCTGGCTTGCATAACCCTTGAATCACTTCATCCTAGTTTGGACCGTCCTGTATATACTGTGTGTAATCATCATGCTCAATAGGTTCCAGGCCGTAATAGGTATTAATAGCAACACTACCGAATGGCACAAGCTTGCCTCATACCATAGCCACTTTATTTTTAGCCTCTGCCGCATTAGCATAAAATTCTTTTACTATTACTACTACAGCGGCCTCTGGCTGAGCTGTCAGTGTTCCCCATTCGCGTTCATGAATTATTGCCCGGATTCCAAGCCTATTCGCCTCTTGTGGCACCAAGCCACATTCCTGTATTAAATTTTTGTTGACCAAAGAGGCATGAAATCTCTCCGACGCGGCTTTACTAACAAACTTTGAATGATCATATGTGGTGGAAGAAGCTCTTGCTGTACGTTGTCGTTTGGGTGCCATTTGATTGCCCAACAAAGCTTTGAAACTCAAGAATTTGATGAACTATGTAATTGGAACAATTTATCGAACACCTTATGGACGCTTTGTATTTTGCCCAAATTCACAACCTTTGAATACTTGAATTCCTTTCAATTGATGTATTAACCCCACACACTGTGTCCACTAATTAATAAAGAACCTCAAAGATGAATAAGAATGCTTGCATGTATCAATTACCTTCTTAAATTGAAGAAGATAAACCTTGATGATGTTGGACTTCTTTTCCTTCTTCAATTATATCACCTTGAATTTTTTTCCATGCAATCGTGTAAGTTGATCTTGTGTGGGATTTATAATGCTGAAGTTATTGGTAATTGGAAGTTTTTGCTAGTTGTTAATGGGAGTGGGTAGGAATTTGGGTTTATGGGGATGTTAGAGGGGAGTTTGTGTTTGAATGGGAGAGGAAGTGGGAGAGTTTGTGAGGAAAGTGGGGGCTTTGGGCGCGGTCGATTGCTTTTGATCCTTTTGATCTGCGCATAAGTGCCGCGGCTCACCTCTTGAATGCCGCGACCCAAGGTCAAATGTCGCTACCCATATGTTATGCGCCGCGACCCATATGTTTCTGTTTGGCTTGTGCGTGGCTGCTTAATTTGTGCTGATTAGTGTTGAACGCCGCGACTTTTAAGTGCCAATGCCGCGACGCATGATAGAATGTCGCGACCCATAGTTTGTTACGTCGCGGCCCATGTTCTTCTGCTTGCTAATGTGCTTTTGATTCAATCCCTTGCATTCTCACCATCCCTTAGCTTTTTTTCTTCAATTCCTTGCCAAACTATGATTTGCTTATGTCTTCTTCCTCTCCATTTCTCAACTTTTCAAATTATATTTCTGTATCTCCTGAAATTAATTTGCCATCAAAATGCAACTTGATTAATTACAAAAAATTGCATGACTAAAAATTGAACTAAAACAAATAAACTAAATTTCAATAAATTCAAATCTAATTATAAATTAACCCATGGGTTGCCTCCCAGTAGCGCTTGTTTTTAAGTCATCAGCCTGACTTCTTCCTTCTTTTACTTAGGTATGGATGGAGTGGTTGGAATGCCACCAGTTGCGCATCCCATGTCCTCCATAACTTGACCTTTTTCTTCCACATTTTCTTATTCTTCATACTCATTCCTTGATCTAATTTCGTCACCTTTCAAAAACGCATTCGTTATTCCTTCTTGCGCTAAGTAGCAGTCTTCCATCTCATTCGGGAACTTAATGGTGTCAAACACATTAAATTTAACTTCTTGGTCATTGATCCTCATAGTCAGTTCTCCATTCTATACGTCTATCAATGTTCTTCCCGTCGCTAGGAATGGTTGATCCAGAATGAGCGGAACTTCTTGATCCACTTCACAGTCAAGAATAACGAAATCAACTGGGAATACGAGATTGTCCGCCTTTACTAGTACATCCTCGATTACAACCCTTGGATGTGTAATAGATCTATCTGCCAATTGCAGAGTTATAGTTGTTGGCTTAACCCCTTGCAAACCAAGCTTTTTGTAAATAGAGAGCGACATGAGATTGATGTTAGCACCAAGATCGCATAGAGCTTACCCAACAAACTGTTCCCCGATGGTACATGGTATCGTAAAGCTTCCTGGGTCTTTCAGTTTAGGTGGCAATTTCTGCTGAATAATGGCACTGCATTCTTCTGTTAAAGGTACCATTTCACATTCACCAATTCTTCTCTTCTTTGAAAGAATTTCTTTCATAAATTTCGCATAGCTCGGCATTTGTTCTAAAGCCTCTGCAAAAGGTATATTGATTTGCAGCTTTTTAAAAACCTCCAAAAACCTTGAGAATTGATGATCGAGTTTCTGATTCTTCAAACGTTGTGGAAATGGAACTAGAGGTATCATTTCATCATGCTTACTTTCTGAAAGTAGTATGCACATAAGCCAATCATATTTGATATGATGTAGCATATATTTTGTAATCTTATTCGGTTATTAAAGGCATTTTTCATTATCTACATGATATTGTTATATTAATATGTGATAAACCCATAGTTTTAAGCAATGTTTTTAGAATCATGATGATGATCATGCTAATGAGATCTAAATTCTTAGATATCTTAAAACTAAAATCGTTCCTAATCGATTGGATTACTAAAAAGGGGATTAGTTAATCCGGATAGATTAGTACATACGTTGCTTGCTCTTATGAAGAGGATGATTGATCTCATAATCATTTGTGTGGAGACACTAAAACAAGTATGTAGGTGCTTATTGGAGAATAAGTTCACTGAACGTGGCTCACTAAGGAATACCTAATGGAGTTTTACTCGCCTGTCAATAGGAATTCCTCTAGTGATAGTAGTACAAGTGATTCTTGGACTTGAGATAATCATAGTATCTTGTGTATGATGAGTTATACTTTGACATGTCCCTTAAGACCTTTAGGGTATATCAAAGGGTATGATTGGGTATAATAAGTAATACATGGAGATAGATGAATGATCAACAAAGAATCTACCATTTCTAGTAAAAGGAGAGAATGTCCTATGTGATTCGATAAATGACGACTCAAAAGTCTTTGGCCAAAGCAGAATGAAATTAGAAAGGAGTTTTTAATTTGCATTATTTAGAGTTGTGCATTTGGGAATCGAAATACATATAATTAAGTAAAATAAGACTTGACAGTAATTTCATGTCTTATATTTAATTGGGACATTGTATGGTAGAAGGATTGAATTGTATGGTAACTATTCATTGAAAGGTTCTTTTGTGATTAATGTTGAAATCTATATTATCTGGAAAGTCGTTGATCGCTAAGGGGGCTTACCCTTATTGTAGAATAAATATTATTTAATTAAATAAATTAAATAGTTTAATTTATTTATTTAAATAAGATTAGAATTGTTCTAATTGATTTATTTACAACCGGTTTAATATGGAGAACCTAAAGGGTCACACTGCAAAAGAAAAATATTTGTTTAAGAAGTAAATGACATAATTGTAATAATAAGTTAAGTGCATTTAATTTAATCTATGGAGATAGAATAAATTAAATAGCTTAATATTTATTATTTAATATTTTAGAAATATTAAATATAAATTAATAAGAGGAGGCTTATTATTATTATTACTATTACTATTATTTAATTCATAATAGGGATTAAGAATACTCTCTCATGAACTTCTAATTAGATTGGGAGTTTAATTTAATTAAATGAGTTTAATTAGAATAGAAATCCTAATCCTAAATAGTTTAGGGGAGGATTTTCCTACATCTATAAATAAGAGAAGTCCTATCATAGATTAGGGTTACACACTCTTGCATAACACACTCTTGTGGAGAGTACTTACAATTTCTATAGAGATAGAAACTAGGGTTTTGCCAACACCCATCTTCTTGAACAAGTATTATTCCTGGGTGAATCTCCTCTAGACGCTAAACTCTTGGGTGGCTAACGTTGATCAGAAGAAGGAATTTAATCGGTGAATTCAAGGAGAACGTGAAGGAATTGGAGGTGAACTTGTACCTGAGGAAGCTAGAATTCTACAAGCGTATAATTCTTATTTTCCATCTCTTTCGTTTAATTAATAATTGTGTATAAAGAAAGATCATGGTGATGGTTTGTATAAAATTTTAAAATCCGATTTTATCGCGCTTCCGCTTTATTTATGTAATTTGATTGCATGTTCGCGTTATATACAAACCTAACAGTGGTTTCAAGAGCCAAATTTTATGCAAATTATTAATTGTTTTGAATCTGTATATACATTGATATGTGTTTAGAACAATTTAATTGGGCATAACTGTTTGTGTAAAATTATTATTATTTTTTTTATTATTAAAAAAAAATGTTGGTCAAAGTCAACGGTCAAATGTTGACCGTTGACTGGTCAAACGTTGACTAGTCAACTGTTAACTGGTCAACTGATGACGTGACACTGACTGCTGATGTTGTGCTGACTGGTCAACTGTTGACTGCTGATGTGGCGCTGACTGGTCAACTGTTAACTGCTGATGTGGCGATGACTAGTCAACCTTTAAAAATGAAATAATAAATCTAGGGCTAGATGGTTTTGAACTCTTGACTTATTGGTCATATTTTAAAAGCCTTACCACTACACCAAAATTACTTTTGATTATGAATCAGAATGTTTAATATTTAAACTATATAATTCTGGGTTTGAAGTTTGACTTAAAGACTTGTTTGATTATTTCTTTTAAAGGTTTATGATCAAGGGTTGACCTCATTTTTTTATTTTTTTTTGTAAATTAAAAAAAAAGAGTTTATTTTGATTTGGAATTTGATTAAAAATAAAGGAGTTTATTTTTAATCAAAATTGGATAAATTAAAATAAAAGAGTTTATTTTGATTTGGAATAGGATTAAAATAAAGAAGTTTATTTTAATTGGAATTTGATTTCATGATAACTAATTAGAGTTGGAATTGGATTCCATGATAACTAATTGGAGTTGAAATTGGATTTTATACTAACTAATATTGCCCATTAAATGATATCAATGCATATATGGAATTGTTTTATTATTCATGAGACGAATGTTATTTATTGATCCATATGGAGATATGTATGATAATAAATAGGGATTGATTATGGACTATTGACCAATGTGTGATTGGAATTATTTTAGAGGATGCTTGAATGAATGAGTTTTTTATAAATGGGGTCTGTGTACCTCGTCTTCTCTAATTTTTCTTAATGTAAATTTTATCTCCCTCTTATGTACTTCCCCTTGACTGCTGATCAATGTTTCTATTTATTTTAAATAGTTTATGTAATAGGATTAGTTATAATTATTTTGAAGAATTGGAGACAAAGGAGCAAGGAGCACATGAAGACCCGTTTGTAATGGAGCTCGGGTTTAAATATAATAGTTATATTTAAATTCAGTTTTTATATCCTAGGTTTGACCTTTTGGTTCATTTAAGTGAACCAAACTAGAATAAAAGTCCATAATCAATCCGGGTAGAATATAGTATTCTATATATGCATGCTTACTATATATATATATATATTATATTATTCAACATGCTTCACATGTTAAATAATATGACGCGTATTATATATATATATATATATATATATATATATATAGGGTTCCAATCCGTGGTAACCGGTTGCCACGGGTACTATTTTAGCAACCATAATCTACACCGTTGATCTCAATATTGGATGCATGGATTAAAGGCAATTTTTCACCTGCCGCTACAGGCTGTAGCGGCAGAACAATCACTTGTAGCGGCAACCGAAATGACAAAACTGCCCCCCATTAAATCCATCCCCTGCCGCTACATGTTGTAGCGACAACCCTTGACCCTTAACTCTCCTTGCCTTTTGGCTTCCCTGTAGACACCCAAATTTTGCGTTTCCTTCTACTAACCGTGACAGGAGGGCGAAATCGTCAATTGAACCAGCTTGCGGGAGCAAAGGAGCGGGCACAAGGGCGAGCGCCCGACACCGCCGCAATGTTTTGGGCAACCCAAGTCGACGTGACAGCATGACCGTCCAAGGCAGACATTTCCGAATGAGGTGGCACGTCTCCCGGAAATTCCCGGACTGCGGAATACGAGCCTGTCAGCGAAAACCGACGTTGCGGCACGAAAATCGAGGCGTGGCACGAAAATCGAGAAAGTCAAGCCCTCCAGCCGCGGATAGATCTGCGGCCAAGTGGGTGCGCCAGCACGAAAACCGGGAAATCAGCACTCAGCAGCTGAGTGCGATGGGAGGCGTGCCAGCTGGCCAGCCGCAGATCCATCTGCGGCCAGCCGCAGATAGATCTGCGGCTGGCTTTGGCCAGCCTATTTAAGCTCGGCAGCAGGCAGCATACAGGAGGTTGGGCAGTTTGCGGAAGAAGAAGAAATCAGCAGCAGTTTTAGCTCGGAAATAGAGAGAAATAGCAAAAAATTCTTGCAACAATTGAGAGAAAAAGAGAGAAATTTCCTTTGTTGATTAGATTATATCATATACATCTCATATTTCCCTCAATACACAAGTTTCTACACAATTTTGGTATCATTTGCAAGGTGAAAATCTCATTATTTTTGCAACTTCTATCATGTTATTTGGCTAAATTTAATTGAAATTTTCAAGAATATTATTGAGCAATCATGGATTAGGGATTATTGGTGAGGGTTCCATTGGAACAAAATGCTTCCTAATAACCCGAGGATATCCAATTGATAAAATTTCTAGCTTGTTTGTGATAATTTATGGGGTGTAATTTATTTAGCTTGTCATTTCCGGATATCATGGTATATTAGATAAGCCCGGGTTGGTTAGTTATGTAATATTCATTTTGTAGGCATGTATTAATCTCGTGTGAGCCTAGGAATGCGACCCCGCCCGAGGTCCAAATCCGATGATGGACGTTTTGATGTATGTGATAGATTCAAGATGCTCGTTTTGTAACATGTAATCTTTGGGCCTTAAAACGACGCCAAGGCGGGAATCGTGTTTAAGGCCCCGAAATAGTGAAATTTGTGATTGTTGGCGTTCGGGGATATTTTGATGGCTTACATGCCCATGAATAGCCCCGACGCGTGTTTATGCTTGATTTGATTCATGATACGAAATTGATTTCAAAGCTAAATGATAAGATTTTCATAAAATCAATCAAAGTAGGATATTAGAATCACGAGGTTAAAATTTGAGAAACGTTAATGAATGTCGATTCCTATCTAACGAGAAAGCTAAAGAAAAATCGTTTTCCAAAACATCACACGAAATGATTTTATAAATAATTGACGTTTTATTAAATCTTTGTGCATAGGGTGAAAGAGATCCTAGAAATTGCCCATCATTTTATGAAAGCAACGTATAGATCTCGATTCCTATTTTGACGAAGGTTTAAAACTCTTGTTTTTTGTTAAAACGACACTTAATGAAAGTCCCATAGTTTTGGACAATTAAAATCAAACCTTTCTCATAAAGAATAAAGCTTTCTCGGGTATATCGAAAAGACATTCCGAAGCGTACTCAAATTAAAACACGATTTTCCCTAAAATCCAAATGACTCTTTCATACAAACTCACCACAACATTCACATAGGCACACACACACACACACGAGCGCACCTACATACACATATTCATGAATTAAAGGATAGGAAAGCATCAAGATTGCGGTAACCGTGTTTCATGGAAGTCGAGGGGTGCCTAACACCTTCCCCTCACTTAAGCAAGCCCCCGAACTCTATGAATCTCAATTCGCAGACCAAATTAATTCGGAGTCACATATGAGCCAGCGATTTATAAAAAACGAAAATTCGGATGAGTTGGTACATCCATTCCAAACATACCAACTGGCGACTCTGCTTAATTGGCTCATCATAAAACACGATCTTTCAAAACCCCGTCGACATCAATGCCGACCTTTTCCAAAGCATCATTAAATCAAAGGGCTAAAATTGGAAAAGACTAAAAGACCAAAAGAGAAGCGAAAACCCGGCGTCGACAGCTGGCGACTCCGCTGGGGATATTAGAGGGCTTAAGCCACATTAAAATCTTGATGCTATTCTATCCTTTAAAAATTCATGAATATGTGTGTGCATGCGATATTTTGATCTTTTGTGTTTTTGTTGTGTGAATGCGTGTTTTGTCCAATGAATGAATGATTGAATGGAATGGCTTTACTTTAAAGAAATCATTTGCATATGGTGAGGACGATGAATGTGAATGTATGTTGAGAGAGTACCTCCTCCTGAGGCGAACCTGTCGGTTGCTTATTACTGGACTCGATGGGGCTGCTCCCCGGAGATGGCTCAGGAAACGCACCACTCAAATCCGCTCCAATCGAAAGGGCTCAAACGAGTAGATTGCGAAGATTTGGGAACCTTCATGCCGAAAAGCCCGTGAGAGTAACCCTAGGGTAGGTCAGCCTCTGATAAACCCAACGCAGGAAAAGTCTCTTCATGCCTTTTTACGTTTATATGTCTAAATGTCATGATCTCATTCAATATTCATACATCCCTTTTTCTGTGTCGAAAGGGATTACTAACCGCTGTGAATTGCAGGGAATAGTTGGGGGAGCATAATAAAGCATGTTTGGCATTGGTTATGGCACTAAAGGACTACTAACTTTCTGTTTTACAGGGAAAGATTAAAAAACCCAAAAAAATACACAAAAATTTTACAGTTTTAGCATGCATCCATGTTTTCATTTCCCCGGGACTAAACTTCGAACCGTTGTCTCTGTAGGATTGCTCCTCAAACCCGTTCGCAGTCTAAGAGAGCCCAGAATTCTACATCTGAAATGGCTGATATTCCTAACCATAATTCCATATCTCGGGAAGAGTTTGATGACTTCAAAAAACAGATGATGGAAATGGCCACGATGCTAAAAGAGCAGTTCCTACTCAGACAGGATCCGCCAAGCCAAGGACCACATAATATTCCACCACCAGGGGGTGACCAGAATCCTCCTAAAAATGTTGTAAACCTGGGTAAGGATGACCAACCCCGACTCAAGGACGAGCCAGTCATCCCAAAGGCCGTTCCCATACCTAGCAGGACAGTGATTACTATCCCCGAGGAGGGGGACAATGGCGACCTTCGGAGAAAAATGAAACACATGGAGGAAACCATCCAATCTCTAAAGGGCATAGGCTCCCTGGGCAGGGTTAATTACTCAGATCTGTGTGTTTTCCCCGGGGCCAGATATCCAGAAAAGTTTAAAGTTCCCGAGTTTGAAAAATACAATGGAAAGGGAGACCCCTATACACACTTGAAAATATACATTGGAGAACTCGGGTCTTATGCCGAAGACGAGGGGTTAAGAATGCAACTATTCCAGAAAAGCTTAACAGGGGAGGCAAGAATATGGTATGCCCGCCTCGACAACGCCCGAATCCACAACTGGGAGGAATTGGCCCATACTTTCTTAACCCAATACAGCTTTCAGGCCCAGATGGCTCTTGACAGGTACCAAATGACAAAGGTTAAAAAACAGCCTAGGGAATCTTTTAGGGAATATGCGCAAAGATGGAGGGGCATGGCTGCCCAGGTAACTCCCCCGATGAGCGAATCAGAGATGGTAATGACCTTTGTAGACATTCAGGAGGCACCGTATTATGAGAGGGTCATCTCAGGGATTGGAAGACCTTTTGCGGAAATGATTAAACATGGAGAGATGGTTGACATGGGGTTGAAATCGGGTAAAATCCGGGATCTTACTGCTTTAGAAACTGCTGCCGAGCAAATACAGAATGGAAACTATGGTAGCACTTCCCGGAGAGTCCAAAAGAGGAAGGAAGAGGATGTCTCCCTCATCCTACCAGGGTCGTCCAGTAAAGCAGAAAACCATCTTCCGGTACAGGCACAGAGGGGAGGGCCACCCCGACAGCCCAATTTCTCAGATCAAAGAGCAGAGGGGCGAAGAAGATATGAGGCCTCGCAAAACCGAGTATTCACCCCGCTCGGGGAGCCGCTTGAACGAGTATTAGCGGTATTAGTAGCCCAAAAGAAGATTGTTGGTTTGGCACCCCCGAGTGACCCAAAGGGTAGAAGGTTTGACCCGAGCAAGCGGTGTGCATACCACTCCAGTTCCCCTGGCCATGATACACAGGATTGCTGGACGTTAAAGCATCGAATCCAAAACCTGATTGACAGTGGAGAGATTGTGGTGGAACAGCCGGATTCCCCGAATGTTAAGGCAAATCCCCTGCCAAGACATGATGGAGGGGGAGTCAATGCGACGGAGGCAAGTGAGGCGGGGGAGCCGCCAAGGTTGAACTATGTGCAGAAAGTTGAGGAGATGATAAATGTGATACATGACCATGGGAGTGCGAGGGTAACGCCCATCAAGTTGATAGGGGTAAGTACGAATAACATAGAGGGACCTATCAAGTTGACAGCTCCGAGGCCCATCATTTTTGCTGCAAGGCCACAACTCCCTATCAGTAGTCTGAAGACTGTACCCTGGAATTACGGGGGAATACCCGAGGAAGCGGCCAGTTGTGCTTCCGTGACGACCAAGGGGAACCCCCTATATCTTCCCGGGCGAGTCCTTGAGAGCCAAAAGAGAAAAAATGAAGAGGTTTCCGAGGAAAGGGCCATAGAGTTTTTGAAAAGGATGGATCACCCGGAAATGAGGGGGATCCAGATTTTAAATGAGGAATCAACCCTAACGTCAGTCATGGACTTGGTGTTGTCATCCAGTGAGCATTGCAAAACCATGATGAAGGTTCTGGAGGAGGCATTTGTGTCCAAAGAAATTAGTGAGGAGGGTTTCGGCCAGCTGATAGGCCACTTATTGGAAACCGATGCAATATCCTTTACGGATGAGGACATTCCCAAAGAGGGAAGGGGGCACCGAAAACCGCTACACATCGCGGTAATCTCCTCAGGATATGTCATGAATGGGGTGCTGATCGACGGGGGATCGGCATTGAATATATGTCCTCTCAGCACGCTGAAAAAAATGAACATCAGTCCCAAGCGCCTCCGAGCCAGTCATGTGGTGGTTCGGGCTTTTGACGGATCCCGGAGGGATACCATCGGAGAGATAGAATTGCCAGTGGAGATAGGGCCCTGTACTTTTGATATATCCTTCCAAGTCCTAGATATTACGGCAAGCTACAACCTGCTGTTAGGGAGGCCGTGGATACACATGGCCGGGGCAGTTCCTTCCACGCTCCACCAACAAATCAAGTGGATCATCGATGGGAATCTGGTAACAATCTCGGCCGAATGTGATGACCCTTCTCCTCCCAGGAGTGGCCTACCAGTAATCAATGTGGATGAGTCAGCGGCACCTGCCAGCTTTCAAGCACTAGAGATTAGCACTCCCCATTATAGATGCCTGGGAGCTCCAGCTGTGAAACCAAGGGTCTCTCCGGAACTCACCTTTGTGGCAAAGGAAATGATTAAAATGAACTTCCAACCTGGACAGGGACTAGGGAAAAGCAGTCAGGGAATCACCAAACCCATCCACCTACCACAGCAGATAGGCAAAGCAGGATTGGGATACCATGTGGGCGCAGTGCGGGGACACCGTCAGGGTGCGACTCCGATTCGACTAGTTGGCAGTCCAGCGACCAAAGCCGACAATGAGCAGGGGATCAGCGGACCTGTGATTGGGGCAGGGAATGAAGAGTTAACCCCCACACATAGTGAGTCGGCCCGGAGGGAAAGTTTCCTGCAGGAGGTCGCAAAAGAGTTTGAAACCAAATGCTACATCCCCGGACAATCAACAAGCAGTAAGGAGGGGACGAATATTATCATACCACCGGGAGCCCAACAAGTTGTGCCTGTCATCGATTGGGCAGGACTGATTATTCCTGGAGAGGGTATGGAGGAGAACTCAGGCGACGTATCCGTAATCATCGGGGAGGTGTCCGATGTGAGGACCTCTTTCATCCAGCGCATTTCAGCTGACCTGACCATCGACAATTGGACCCAGAAACCAGTGATATCCAAACAGGGGTAAAGCTCGACGTCAGGGTGGTTGACCCCAGATGATGGGGGAATGAAGAAGTTTTATTTTGTTGTGGTTTTATTTCTGCATAATTGTGTCGTTTCTTCGTGTTATTTGAAATTGCGATCGTCGTGAAAAATGACTTATATATGACAAGTATTTTGTTTTATGTCAGGTGTACCAATTTGAGTATTCCTTGCCTAACAAACGATCTTTCAAATTTGAATGGTGATTATGATTTTGACATTGAGCTGGATTTCGATTTGATGGGCATTGAGCAAGACGAGACAGATTACGACGACGCACCTGATGAGATCAAAGGATGGGTCGAAGATAAACCCAAACCCAATTTGGACCAAACCATCACCGTTGATATTGGAACCCCTGACAATCCAAAAGAACTCAAGATAGGGACAGACCTTAACCCCAGCCAAAAAGCAGAAATAATTGAGTTACTAAGCCAATATGAGGATGTCTTTGCCTGGTCGCACGAGGATATGATCGGATTGTCCACCGACATTGTGGTGCACCGGTTACCCATCAAGGAGGGTTTCAGGCCTGTCAAGCAGAAACTAAGGAAGTTGAAACCTGAGTGGAGCTTAAAAGTGAAGGAAGAGATCATCAAGCAGTTCAGGGCGGGAATCATTATGGTGTCCACTTACCCGGAATGGCTATCCAATGTGGTCCCAGTGGCTAAACCTGGAGGAAAGGTGAGGGTATGCGTGGATTACAGAGATCTAAACAAGGCCAGTCTCAAGGATAACTTCCCGGTGCCTTTCATACACATCCTGGTGGATAACACAGCCCAGTACGAAATGTACTCTTTTGTGGATTGCTTCGCAGGATATCATCAGATAATGGTGGCGGAGGAAGATCGGGAAAAGACCGCATTTCATCACCCCCTGGGGCACTTTCTGCTATAGACGACTGGCTTTTGGCCTCACAAACGCGGGGGCTACTTATCAGAGAGCCATGATGGCCTTGTTCCACGATATGATGCACAAGGAGATAGAGGTCTACGTGGACGACATTATTGTGAAATCGAAGGTAGAATCCGATCATATAACTCATCTCAAAAAGCTATTCGATCGGCTCAGAAAGTATAATTTGAAACTCAATCCAGCCAAGTGTGCTTTCGGAGTGCAGTCAGGTAAGCTCTTGGGATTCCTGGTTAGTGATCGGGGCATTGAGTTGGATCCAGCAAAGATTAAGGCCATTGTGGATATGCCAGCACCTCGCACAGAGAAGGAGATAAGGGGATTCCTGGGGAGAATAAACTTCATCAGCCGTTTTTATATCTCACTTGACGACTACATGTGAGCCGATTTTTAAATTGTTAAGAAGGGGTGCTTCCCAAGAATGGAATGAGCAGTGTCAGAGGGCTTTTCAGATCATTAAGAAACAACTGACGGAGGCACCAGTGCTGGTACCCCCGAAGGATGGGGATCCCTTTGTTTATGTATATATCCGTCAACACCATCGCGATGGGATGTATGTTGGGACAGAAAAATGAGGCGGGTAAAGAGCAGGCCATCTATTACCTCAGCAAAAGATTTAGCCAATGTGAGCAGAATTACACTCCCATCGAGAAGACTTGTTGTGCTCTGGCCTGGGCCGCAGGGAGATTACAGCACTACCTCCATGGGCATACAACGTACCTGATATCAAGAATGGATCCCCTAAAATATATTTTTGAAAGGCCCATGTTGAATTGTCGATTATCCAGATGGCAGTTAATTTTACAACAGTTTGACATGGTGTACGTAACCCAGAAGGCCATGAAAGGGCAGGGAATTGCAGATCAGTTGGCAGAAACCCCGTCAGGAGGGACGGAGCCGTTAGAAACTCCTCTCCCGGGCGAGGATATATTTTGGGTATCGCGCGAAAAATGTGATGACGAGGGACAATTCTGGAAGCTGTATTTTGATGGTGCCATGAATGCCGAGGGGGCAGGAGCCGGAGCGATCCTAGTCTCTATCACCGGAGAACAATACCCCGTGGCCACTAAACTTCGTTTCAGCAATTCGAACAACACCGCTGAATACGAGGGGTGTATCTTGGGACTCCGATTGGCCCGTGATATGGGAGTAAAAAGACTAGCGGTGTTCGGGGATTCAGAATTGGTAATCAGACAAGCAATCGGGGTATACAACACTAAGGAGCTTCGGTTACTTCCATACCATCGTTGTGTCACCCAGCTTATGCAAAAGTTCGAAGATATCGCCTTCCGCCATATTCCTCGGGGACGAAATGATTTTGCCGATGCATTGGCGACTTTGGCTTCCTTAATCCACGTGATCAAGAGTAGGGACAGTCCACAGATTGAGATCACCGTACAGAATGCCCCGGCATATGAGGAAAATGTGGCAGTGTTATCAAACGAGGTGGTGTTGACGAGGCGGCCCTGGTATCACGACATAAGGGAATATCTGAGAGACAGATCCCTTCCCGATCAGGCAAATCGGACTGAAAGGATGAGAATTCAGAAGATGGCGATGAAGTTTTACCTGAGTGGCGATTCACTTTACAAAAGGGATGCTGGGTTGGGACTGTTGCAGTGCGTAGATGAAACACAGGCCCGAAAGATTATGAATGAAATACATGGTGGAGTGTGTGGGCCCCATATGAGTGGACCGATGCTTGCCAAAAAGATTTTGAGGACAGGGTATTATTGGTTAACGCTGAAGGCCGATTGCGATGATCATGTCAAACGGTGTTATCAATGCCAGGCGCACGGTAATGTGATCCATACGCCTCCCAATGAACTGCACTGTATGACCTCCCCATGGCCATTTTCAATGTGGGGAATGGATGTAATCGGACCAATAGAGCCCAAAGCAAGCAACGGGCATCGATTCATCTTTGTCATGATCGATTATTTCACCAAATGGGTAGAGGCAGCTTCTTTCCCTAAAGTAACTCAGGAGGTCATCGTCAGCTTCATCAGGAATAATGTCATTTGCCGATATGGGCAACCTGAGGTTGTAGTCTCCGACAACGCCAAGAATTTAAACAACGCCCTCATGAAAGGACTGTGTGACCAGTTCAAGATTAAGCACCTCAATTCCGTCATTTACCGTCCCAAAATGAATGGGGCAGTGGAGGCGGCCAATAAGAACATCAAGAAGATCATGGCGAAAATGTCTGCTAATCATCGGGGATGGCCGGATCTGTTACCCCTCACCCTGCTGGCATACCGAACATCCACGCGTACTTCTACGGGAGCAACCCCTTACGCCTTGGTATATGGAATGGAGGCTGTCCTGCCAGTTGAAGTTGAGATGGCGTCCCTCAGAATAGTGATCGATGCTCAGATAAGCGAGGAGGATTGGATGCAAAGTCGATACGACCAATTGGCCCTAATTGATGAAAGGAGGGTGGCTGCTGTTTGGCACGGCCAGCTATATCAACAGAGGATCTCCCGATCATATGACAAAAGGATCAGACCTCAGAAATTCAAGGAGAATGACCTGGTGCTAAAGAGAATCATGTCTTGTCAGGACGAAGCCAGGGGGAAGTTTGCCCCGAATTGGGAAGGACCATTCGTGATTAAGAAAGTGCTGTCCGGAGGAGCCCTCATATTGCAAGAAATGGATGGTGAGGTATTTCCACAACCCCTCAATGCTGACTCGGTGAAGCGGTTCTACGCTTAAATCATCAGTTCTTTTTTTCCTTCGAGAGCGAACTACGTAGGACCTGATCTCCCAACTTGTGGGGGTACGTAGGCAGCCATCATGGCGCGGTCCGATCCTTTAAAAATAATCCTTTCCCCAACCAAAACCAATTTTCGATAGCCAGATAAAACCTTCCTACACCCTCAAAACCTTCTCAAAACCAACTGCCTAATCAGGTTCATCCCAGAATACATACCCTGATCCAACCCAAACAGTTATCCAAAATCTGAGATTCAATCCGACGAAATCAAAAGGTGTGCGGCAATATCTGTCAAATCTCCATCAAGTCTTGAGGAAAGAAAGAAGGCGAAATGTCAAAATCATGGTCAGTTGGATAAAATGATGATCCAATGGAGGGCAATGATACGACAAAAGGGGAAAATGACTAAATTTAAATGCATGTCTATATATATATAAGTCGTTTTATTACAAGATTTATCTTTCAATAACTGATGAAACCAACATAGTCTATGCAGGAAATAAAATAATCTACAAATCTGAAACTAGCCGAAGCAGGATGGACAGGGTGGTGGATAGATCTGAAGCATCAGCATCTCCTGCAATCTGCTGCCCACCCATCATATCAATACGATCTAGTAAAGCAGTAGCTCGGCTGACAGTCCCAAAATGAGCATCTACCACTGCCCTGGTCTGAAATACAATGGCCTCTCTATCAGCAATGGCAGCATCTCTAGCCCGAATGGCCTCATCTCTTTCGGCGAGGGCGGCATCCCTCTCGGCTTCAGTAGTAATCAGGGCCAGGAGGAGTCGGGAATCCTCAGCGACCCGACTCGGGGCAGAATCGGCTGAAATGGAATGGTCTGCGGTATCTTCTGTGAAAATCACTCCAGAGTCATCAAAGGCCCCCGTCCGACTCAAACTAGCCGAATCCAGGTCTCCACGCAACCACTGTACGTAGGCAAATGTCTGGATGTGACAGCTCGCACTATAGTCGGCAAAGATCCTGCGATCCCAAAGCTCGTATACCTGTAATAGATCCCTCTCTGTACAGGATGATATAAGGAATCGGTATGCGGCTGCACCCGCAAAGAGGTGTAAATCCTGTGTCTGATCAAACTGCCCCATAACCGCCAGGGGATGATAGGTCGTCACGCCCCTTAACCCAGCAATGGGAATGAAATCCATGCCAGGCACATGAGTCAAGAAGCTCATGAAGGAGCAATAGCCCGAGTAAACCAATAGATGAAAGGGGTCCTCAATGATAGACAAAAATAATGTCCAGGAGGCCACATCAGTACAACGCGCAGGACGAAGCGAAAACTGCGTGGTTATGTCATGGCTGAAGCAAAACCCTTGGCGACGGAAATGGCCGATGGGACTAAGATGACTCATGAACCACATGTACAATAAGGTCGAACTCCCTCTGAAGAATCTCCCTCGGAAGGACTGGCAATATGTGGCCGACATATAGGTATCCGCCAATATCATAGGAAGAATGGTATGATCCTCCCGAAGGGCTCGAACGGCCGCCACAATCCGCATATCCAAATGATCGGGTCCTGCAGGCAAATACAAAACTGAGATGACACAGGCCATCAGGACATCCACTCTCAAGGCGCCCCAGCGCTCCTCGGACACGGAAAAATCACCGAAGAAAAGTCGAAAACCGTTGGGTGAGCCAAATCGGTCAATGAAGAACTGAAGAGGAACCATATGGTCTGATGTGATTACCGGTAATAAGACAGCCCTCCGCAAACCGGTGAAAGTCAAGAATTGACGGCGCATGGAACCAACGGTAACCCTAGCACAGGGACCATCCAACGGCAAGCCGGTGAAGCGAGCGTACTCCTCAAGGGTGGGGGTCAGCTCTACTGTCCCAAACCTAAACACCTGACAGGCAGGGGCCCAATAGCTCAGAAGACCATCCACAAAGCCCGCTGGCACCCGGAAGGTTAATAAGGACCAAGAATGTCCCAAAAGACCATCTACGATAACCCTATCTGCTGGCGATAGACTGTCCAACCAGCGGAAGAGGCTGCCAACCAACCCTGTGGGAGGAGTGGAATCCAAACGAACCACGACATCTGAGGACGACATCTGTGAAAAAATAGTATCAAAAAAAGACTGTACAGGGGTCATTCTCTACCCATAAATAAAAAGCATGCATCATACAGTTAATAATGAAACAGGTGAATCCCATAAAATGAAAAAGAAAACTGTGCATAAATAAATAAATGAGTTCAGTACATAGTGCATAAATGAAAAAGAGATCTAAGCAGGTGCCGATACAAAAGGGCCCTATCCTATCCTGGTCTAAATAAAGTCAGTATCGTCTATGAAAGCAGGATCCTCGAACTGATCCCCTGGAGTCGTCGAGCTCGGAGGACCAAAGTTCATATCAGGGATGTAGGGATGCGCTGTGGCATCAGATGAACTCGGGCCTGCATCATAACCTGCACCGTCAGGATCGTAGGTGTAAGCCTCCTCCGGGGCCCGGCCCAACCCCCGAATAAACAGCGACAACTGATCTACCTGACGGGTCAATGAGGCGATCTGCTCAGCATGGGTAGGGGTCCGAACACAGGCAGCCCAATCGGTCATCGTCACCGAGCCTGGAACCATATCTCCAAGAAAGAAAGTGGCCCGAGTCTGAGGACCGATGGTACGGGGCACCCACCATGTACGGAATGCATCACTCGTAGTGGGACCTGTGGAAAGCATCCGACCATCCTCCCCGGCAAGCATGATCTCTGAAGGCTGAGAATCCAGCGGCCAGAAAGTAGTGAAAGAAAGGGAGTGCGGGATGCGGATCTCCCCGGTGACGCATCTGAATGCGCGCTCTCCCAGATACATCACCCAGCCTCCAACACTCTGCAAAGTGAGGCGACGGGTAGAAAGCTCGAACTCCGGGCCGGAAGGATGCCCGTCAGCAAACCCCACAGTCAGATGCTCGGAGAGGTAGGGAATCCAGACGACGTCGGCAGCCGTGATCAACTCCAGCTGGATACGACAATGTGCAAAGCTGCCCGACACGGGGACCTCCTCCAGAGTACTGTGATGCCATCGCCGACCCCGAGGATAAGTGTCCGGGCCCAGAGTAGTGATGGGCCTCAGACATGGCAGCCGCTCGTAAGCCCAGAACTGTGAATAGAAACAAGACAGGGCATGAGTCACTATCAAATACAGAAAAGAGATGAAAGGAAAAGAAATACAGTAAGAGAGAGGAGGAGGGGACTCACCAACAGAAAATGGTAGAAGCCGAGCCAGGCATCAGTCTGTCCCTCTGAGCGTAGACGCATGCCGTGGAGGAAATAGGCAAAAGTGAATGACCCCCAGTCATAATCACCGATGCGGTCCACATCTCTGACCGCTCCTACGACGCTGAAATGAATGGTGGAGGAGTTGTTTCCCAGAAAACAACCCCTCATGATGGTCAGGAACAGGCGTCGTAGCAGAACGTCCCTGGTGCCCTGATCTGCTGGAATAGGCAGCGCATAGAGACCCCCGACTGCATCGACTGCCAAGGCACCAGATCGGATACTGCGGGCCTTAAAGACCCGGTCCTCAGCAGCGAAGCCCAGCAAAGCTCGAACCTCCACAGGAGTGATATCAAGATCCAAGGGGACGCGGGACCCGGTAAACTCAATGCCAGTAATGTACCTCCAGTCCCATGGGGTCAACACGACCTCGCAGTCGAGGAGATGAAGAGAGACTGCGTCTGGTGGAACCATCGCTCGGATAAAGCCCTCATGTAACCCCAGGGGCACTGGCGGGGGATGATAGTGAAGAAATGTCGGAAGCCCCAAGAGTCCACCATCGCCCGATAATCAATGTGCAGGGCCGCGTAAAGGGAGTAGATGTTGAACCAGTTGCCCCTCGGCTGGGTAAACTCGGGCACCTGGGGCAATTACCAAGGGGTCAGTCCGGACAAAAGGAGAATGGAGAAATTGAGAGTGAAATCAGAATAGAGCTGAAATATACCTCGTTAGCCACGAGAGATGCTGAAGGGTGACGACTGAGATCCCGACCCAAAAGATCGGGTATCTGCACAGAGGCGCCAGAAGGAGCCTGATGGGTAGATGGAGCCGGTGTGCTGGAGGATGGCCCCTCTGCCGCGACCTCCGGAGGAACAACCTCCTCAACGTCCGGATGACCAGGACGAATGACAGCCTCCGTCAAACGACGGGCCTGACGGGTCCGAGGAGGAACAGGAGTGGGTGCAGCCCTACGACGGCGAACACCCGAAGTCCGAGAGGCGGAGGAGCTACTGGGCGCATCACGATCCATAGCTGGAATAGAACGGGCGAGAAAGAAGGTAAGTTCCCTTTTTAAAATTATGTAATGAACATTCTAAATTTCTAGCCTCATCATATGATTAATGCAACATGATGCATTATAAAAAAAAAAAAAAAAAAAAAAAAAAAAAAAAAAAAAAATCGGCAGAGTTCCGTTTGTAAATTGAACATCCCAGGCATAAGCCAAACGTGTTTTCCATCAATCAAAGCCTCAAACAACAGATTTAAATTGCATTCATATGTGTAAATTACATCATGTAATGCATGTTTCTCTTGCAGAAAAGGAGTAACAGTATGTGGGACCACCTCATGAACATAAAATAGGACTCCCATAATTGATACATAGCATGTATATATGATGGTACATTACATAGCATTGTAAAGCATACATTTTCTCTCTAAACATGCAAATCGTCAAATGTATAGCAAAACATTGACGAAATTGAAAAGTGACCGGTCAAAGTGTTACCTGTAGCGTGTAGATCAATCCTACCGGAACAGTTTTGCAGGAAAGTTGAAAAATCGACAAAAAGCCCTTGCAAACAAGCAAAAAATCGCGAGGAATATGTGTGAGTTGGAAGTTGAAAGTGACGGATCTGGAAGCGGGGCTGGCCTTGGTGGGCCCCACCTTGCTCCCTTGAAGCCAGTTGACGTGTTGAAGTGAAAAGTTTACGAGACGGGTGACCGGCGACGATACCCGGCCCCGACGAGACGATCGACACCGGCGACGATAACTGGCGATCACGAGATGGATGACCGGCGACGATAACCGGCTCCGACAAGATAACCGACCGGCGACGATAACCGGGGGTTACAAGATGGGTGACCGGCGACGATACCCGGCCCCGACGAGACGATCGACCGGCGACGATAACCGGCGATCACGATATGGATGACCGGCGACGATAACCGGCTCCGACAAGATAACCGACCGGCGACGATAACCGGGGGTTACAAGATGGGTGACCGGCGACGATACCCGACCCCGACATGACGATCGACCGGCGACGATAACCGGCGATCACGAGATGGATGACCGGCGACGATAACCGGCTCCGACAAGATAACCGACCGGCGACGATAACCGGAGGTTACGAGATGGGTGACCGGCGACGATACCCGGCCCCGACATGACGATCGACCGGCGACGATAACCGGCGATCACGAGATGGATGTCCGGCGACGATAACCGGCTCCGACAGATAACCAACCGGCGACGATAACCAGGGGTTACGAGATGGGTGACCGGCGACGATACCCGGCCCCGACATGACGATCGACCGGCGACGATAACCGGCGATCACGAGATGGATGACCGGCGACGATACCCGGCCCCGAACGAGACGATAGATTGAAAGAGTGAACTCAAAGACTAACAAACACGGTCAAGGGGTTGATACATTGACACTCTTACGAATGTCTTGCATGCATTGCATCTTATGTTGCATCATAAGCTATATGTGTGAGGCATCATGTATGTACTGTCATTCTTACACACTGTCATTCATGCATCGAGTGTCTATTCTTTATCCTGTTCATTTCATTTATCATTTCATAAACATGATAAAGAGGGGCAGCTGTAGACACCCAAATTTTGCGTTTCCTTCTACTAGCCGTGACAGGAGGGCGAAATCGTCAATTGAACCAGCTTGCGGGAGCAAAGGAGCGGGCACAAGGGCGAGCGCCCGGCACCGCCGCAATGTTTTGGGCAACCCAAGTCGACGTGACAGCATGACCGTCCAAGGCAGACATTTCCGAATGAGGTGGCACGTCTCCCGGAAATTCCCGGACTGCGGAATACGAGCCTGTCAGCGAAAACCGACGTTGCGGCACGAAAATCGAGGCGTGGCACGAAAATCGAGAAAGTCAAGCCCTCCAGCCGCGGATAGATCTGCGGCCAAGTGGGTGCGCCAGCACGAAAACCGGGAAATCAGCACTCAGCAGCTGAGTGCGATGGGAGGCGTGCCAGCTGGCCAGCCGCAGATCCATCTGCGGCCAGCCGCAGATAGATCTGCGGCTGGCTTTGGCCAGCATATTTAAGCTGGTCAGCAGGCAGCAGCATACAGGAGGTTGGGCAGTTTGCGGAAGAAGAAGAAATCAGCAGCAGTTTTAGCTCGGAAATAGAGAGAAATAGCAAAAAATTCTTGCAACAATTGAGAGAAAAAGAGAGAAATTTCCTTTGTTGATTAGATTATATCATATACATCTCATATTTCCCTCAATACACAAGTTTCTACACAATTTTGGTATCATTTGCAAGGTGAAAATCTCATTATTTTTGCAACTTCTATCATGTTATTTGGCTAAATTTAATTGAAATTTTCAAGAATATTATTGAGCAATCATGGATTAGGGATTATTGGTGAGGGTTCCATTGGAACAAAATGCTTCCTAATAACCCGAGGATATCCAATTGATAAAATTTCTAGCTTGTTTGTGATAATTTATGGGGTGTAATTTATTTAGCTTGTCATTTCCGGATATCATGGTATATTAGGTAAACCCGGGTTGGTTAGTTATGTAATATTCATTTTGTAGGCATGTATTAATCTCGTGTGAGCCTAGGAATGCGACCCCGAGGTCCAAATCCGATGATGGACGTTTTGATGTATGTGATAGATTCAAGATGCTCGTTTTTGTAACATGTAATCTTTGGGCCTTAAAACGACGCCAAGGCGGGAATCGTGTTTAAGGCCCCGAAATAGTGAAATTTGTGATTGTTGGCGTTCGGGGATATTTTGATGGCTTACATGCCCATGAATAGCCCCGACGCGTGTTTATGCTTGATTTGATTCATGATACGAAATTGATTTCAAAGCTAAATGATAAGATTTTCATAAAATCAATCAAAGTAGGATATTAGAATCACGAGGTTAAAATTTGAGAAACGTTAATGAATGTCGATTCCTATCTAACGAGAAAGCTAAAGAAAAATCGTTTTCCAAAACATCACACGAAATGATTTTATAAATAATTGACGTTTTATTAAATCTTTGTGCATAGGGTGAAAGAGATCCTAGAAATTGCCCATCATTTTATGAAAGCAACGTATAGATCTCGATTCCTATTTTGACGAAGGTTTAAAACTCTTGTTTTTTGTTAAAACGACACTTAATGAAAGTCCCATAGTTTTGGACAATTAAAATCAAACCTTTCTCATAAAGAATAAAGCTTTCTCGGGTATATCGAAAAGACATTCCGAAGCGTACTCAAATTAAAACACGATTTTCCCCTAAAATCCAAATGACTCTTTCATACAAACTCACCACAACATTCACATAGGCACACACACACACACACGAGCGCACCTACATACACATATTCATGAATTAAAGGATAGGAAAGCATCAAGATTGCGGTAACCGTGTTTCATGGAAGTCGAGGGGTGCCTAACACCTTCCCCTCACTTAAGCAAGCCCCCGAACTCTATGAATCTCAATTCGCAGACCAAATTAATTCGGAGTCACATATGAGCCAGCGATTTATAAAAAACGAAAATTCGGATGAGTTGGTACATCCATTCCAAACATACCAACTGGCGACTCTGCTTAATTGGCTCATCATAAAACACGATCTTTCAAAACCCCGTCGACATCAATGCTGACCTTTTCCAAAGCATCATTAAATCAAAGGGCTAAAATTGGAAAAGACTAAAAGACCAAAAGAGAAGCGAAAACCCGGCGTCGACATCCCTACCGCTCATCCCTCCTTTTTTCAAATCTCATTACTATTCCTTTAACATTCCTTTACTAAAATTAATAACATTCCTTTAATAATTTTAACATTCCTTTAATAATTTTATTAATAATTTTATTTTAACATTCTTTTAATAATTTTAAAAACATTCCTTTAATAATTTTAAAAACATTCATTTAATAATTTTAACATTCCTTTAATATAAATTATAATCCCTCTAGTCATTTCTTATTTTTTTTTATTTTTTTTAATTTGAAGTTTAAGAAAAAAATATAAAAATAGTGCAATAACATTCCTTTAATTAATCAAATTGGATATAAATTTTAACATTCCTTTAATATTAATTAATAACATTCCTTTAATTAATTTTAACATTCCTTTAATTAATTTTAATAACATTCCTTTAATAATTTTAAAATTAATTAAAGGAATTCATAAAATATAGGAATGTTTTTAAAATTAATTAAAGGAATGTTAAAATTATTAAAGGAATGTTTGTAAAATTATTAAAGGAATGTTTTTAAAATTATTAAAGGAATGTTAAAATAAAATTATTAAAGGAATGCTTTTAAAATTATTAAAGGAATGTTAAAATAAAATTATTAAAGGAATGTTTTTAAAATTATTAAAGGAATGTTATTAATTTTAATAAAGGAATGTTAAAGGAATAGTAATGAGATTTGAAAAAAGGAGGGATGAGCGGCAGGGAAGCCAAAAGGCAAGGAGAGTTAAGGGCCAAGGGTTGCCGCTACAACATGTAGCGGCAGGGAATGAATTTAATGGGGGGCAATTTTGTCATTTCGGCTGCCGTTACAAGTGATTGTTCTGCCGCTACAGCCTGTAGCGGCAGGTGAAAATTTCCCTTTAATCCATGCCATCCAATATTGAGATCAACGGTGTAGATTATGGTTGTTAGAATAGTACCCGTGGCAACCGGTTGCCACGGATTGGAACCCATATATATATATATATATATATATATGTGTGTGTGTGTGTGTGTGTGCATGCGCGCTAAACAAGATGAGACAAATAATAACAAACCCCTCAAAGAAATCATATTAAGTCCTAAGTGTTCAAAGATATTTGGAATATCGAACGTCGCCTTCTAACATGGTAAAGCGATAGAGTATTAAATATTTAATATGAGTTTGTTGTGCACACACAAGGCGAGTATTAAATATTTAAGATGTTGTTTAATCACATTTGATGCTTATTAAGGAATTGAACATTACTGCTTTGTTGTGCACACACAAGGGCGGTCATTTTCTCTTCACATATATGGAAGTGCTAGGTTAGATTTAACTTAGACTATTTTAGTTCGGATGTGCACACACTTGACTATTATAATTTTAGAGGCAAAATACAAGGAGTTATATAGTGATGTAATTGACAATAGTTGTCTACCTATTTATTTATATATAGTTTGTTGTGCACACACAAGGCTATATACATTTAAAATGAGATCTTTATTCTCACTAGCAAATTTTTAATTAGATTTGCCGAACTATATATTGAGGGTAATATAGTTTGATGAAAATAGTGGGAGATACCAATTTAAATAAAGACCTAATTTATTTTGGTAATTAATAAAATGAATGTATACTAAAATATTGTTAATTCATTTACAGAATTTTACAATATCTAATTTACTATCACTGCGGAGCATATTAAATGCTAATTAACTGGACCAAATAACACGGACTAGTTAAGGAATTTGAGAATAGTTCTCAAGGCTGAAAAACTATCTTATATCCTTAATATGCATATCCCTGCAATGGTTGCAGACAATGCCTCTGAGGAAGAGATTGCTACTTTTAGAAAGTGGCAAGATGATGCAACCGTGGTTCAATACATCATGCTCGCATCCATGAGTAACGAGCTTCAGCGTCAGCACGAAACTATGGATGCTCCTACTATATTCCTGCACCTTAAGGAGTTGAATGGTAAGGAAAGTATGACTACTAGATATAAGATATCTAAGGAGCTCTTCCGATCTAGAATGACCAATGACACTACAGTACAAACACATATCCTTAAAATGATCAATTCGATTGAACAATTAGGACAACATGGTTTTGTCATGGATGGAGAGTTGATCTAAGATTTGATCTTGCAATCACTTCCAGACTCTTTCTCATAATTTGTTGTGAATTTTCACATGAATAAGCTATATGTCAGCCTGCCTGAGTTGCTTAAACATGTTGAAAACTGTAAAGAGTCAATTTTCAACCAAGAAATACCAAGTCTTACTAGTAGGGGCCAAATGATCTTTTGAAAAGAAGAATAATTCAAAGACGGTATAAGGAAAGGCAAAAACAAAGGATAATAAGAACAAAACTGATGCAGATAGTAAAGAAGTTTGCTTCCATTGCAATAAGCCTGGACACTGGAAAAGAAATTGTATGGAGCATCTTGCAGAGGCTAACCATAAGTAGCTTAGTGAAGCTTAGGTTACAGATATAGGTTTGTTCATGATTGAAATAAATCTTTCTGTAAGTCAAGGTTATACTTGGGTATTGGATACCGGCTATAGTTCTCACACATGCAATCCAATGCATAGACTAAGCAGAAGTAGAAAGCTAAACAAAGAATAAGTAATCTTACGTGTGGAGAATGGAGCAATGGTTGCTGCATTAGCCGTAGGAACTTATAGTTTAGAGTTGCCTACGGGCAAGTCTATTAAGTTAATAAGTTGTTATTATGTTCCAGTTCTCTTTAGAAACATTATTACTTTCGTTGTTGGACAAGAAAGGTTCTCGTATTATATTTAAGAACAATCGTTGTTCTATTTATAATGATAATTTTTTGTTTGAAACTGGAAGATTACTTAATAGACTTTGTATACTTAACTTATATGAAAAATAATTTTGCAAATTGAACAAACTAGTAAAAGAAAAGGAGATGGTCATTCAAAGAGTTGAATATGTGTATTTGATGAAATACAAGTGTGAATCATTTGAAAGGTTCAAAGAATTCAGAAGTGAAACAAATTGACAAAGTATTAAGATTCTTTAATCAGATCGAGGAAGGAATACTTGTATAATGAGTTTCTAGATCATCCCAAAATGACATTTTCTCATAATGGATGCTTCATGATACACAATAATTGATTGGTGTATCTAAAAGGAGAAATTGTACCTTGTTGGACATGGTGCAGTCTATGATGATTTTTACCGACATTCCAGTATTCATCTGGGGTTATGCCCTAGAAACGGCTGCATATCTACAAAATAAGGTAACCTCAAAATCCGGCCCCAAGGCTCTATAAAAGTTATGGATATGGAGGATTCCTAGTCTTAAGTATGTTAAGATAAAGGGTTGTCCAGCTTATGGTAAAAGGTTTCAAAAGGATAAGCTTGGGACAAAAATCTGACAAGTGCATATTTGCGGAACTTCCTAAAGTACGTTTAGGATAAGAGTTCTATAGTCTTACTAAGCAAAATGTGTTTGTTGCGAAACACGTTGCCTTCTTGAATAAAGGTGTTTATCATTGAAGGAGCTAGTGGGAGGATAATAGATCTTGAAGGAGTTTAAGAACCACAAAGCATTTTAAGTCAAATCGAGGAACCTGTAGATAGACCTATTGTACCATAACCGAATCGTAAATCTGGAAGATTACCGAAGATACCTAGGAGGTATGGATTCATCATAGAGGATGATGATGAGGTACGCATCATAGAGGATGATGATCCAGTTATATACGATGAGGCTATGAGTAGTGGATACTCAGAGAAGTGGCAGATGCCCATGAAATTCGAAATGAACTCCATATATGAGAACCAAGTATAGACTCTGGTTACTCCACTGAAAGGCATAGTGCCTATAGAGTGAAATTGGGTCTTTAAGAGAAAGACTGGAGAAAATGGCAAGGTGGAGACCTATAAGACCAGACCTGTTTAAAAGGTTTCAAATAAAGTCAAGGAGTTGACTGTGATAAAACCTTATTACTGGGTAATGCTCAAGTCCATTCGAATTTCCTTATGATTGTAGCTTATTATTACGAAATCTGGCAAATGGATGTGGAGACGTCCTTCCTCAATAAAAACTCGAGGAGAATGTATATATGATTCAACCAGAGGAATTTGTTTCAAAGGTTGAAGCAAATCATGTATGTAAGCTACACCGATCTATTTATGGATTGAAGCAAGCTTTTTAAGATGGAACATTCGTTTTGATGAGACAATCAAAAGAGTTTGATTTTATCAAAAATAAGAATGAACCTAGTGGGTACAAAAGGGTCAGTGGGAGCGCTGTGACATTCCTAGTACTATATGTTGATATACTACTGATAAGGAATGACACACCAATGCTACAATCAGTAAAGATAAAATTGTCTAAACATTCCTCCATGAATAACTTGGGAGGAGCATCTGTGACGCCCCCAAATCCGGGTTACCTTAACCACGAATTCGGTGCATCACCGTGCAACTCATACAACATACTATCAATAATTTAATGCGGAATAATAAAAATATTTACATTGATATAATATAAATATTATCGTCCCAAGCCTCGAAACCACAACTAAAATATGATCTTACTACACGAATGTAATTACAAGATTATTACAATATGTTCCCATCTAATCTCAGAAACTAAGACCTTAACTAACACATCATTTAATAATCATTTCAAATTTAATACTACTCCTGTTGTATATATAACAGTCCATATCAATACAAGCATTAACAATTATTACCTCAAACTCTTTTCAATCTCAAGTTTTGTAACATTTAACTCAAACACTTATGATCAAGGTTTAATAAATACCATTGATCATTTACAAAAACTCCTATATGAACGCAAGGTTCAGATCTTGACTTTATTCAATCCCTGAATATTCACAAAGTTGTTCAACAAGTATACATTCGTTATAAAAATGTCCTTTGTACATCATTGTCATCCTTCTAGTTTATTATAACAAGTAACTAACATAATCACGTCTTCAATACTATAATGGATAACCTTCATTTTTAACTAAAGGTTTACATAGTCAAATTCACGTACATCATACACTGTCATCACAGCTAAATAATTACAATAAAGAAACATGTAGCAATCTTTTTATATCCCTGCGCCTCTAATCCTTATCATCACGATATCAAGATAATTGCATTGCATCGTAAATCTGTAAAAGTTTTATTTTTGCAAGAATGAGCACGATGACTTAGCAAGAACTAACAGTTTTCACATTTCATGCTTCATGTAATACATAAGTTTGCATTTTATCTATGCATCATGATTCTCATACTATGCATCTTACTCATGCATTATAAATCTTATGTAATTCATCTATATATATGCATCATGCATCTTATAACATACCTTATGCATCTCACATTGTATGTTTATAATAATTCAAGTTCCACATAGAACAATATAGTCACATAATTGCACATTATGCACACTTTAATTATGCTCACATATGATTCACATAACAGTAGAAGATTTAGAAATCAATTCATGTACATCAATACATTTAAACAAGTCAACAAGTTAGCGAAAGAACTTGCCTTTAAGCGTTCCTTGCCAAATTATGATGGCTCATCCTTCAAATATCCTACACAATTTATTTAACAATAAAACACCAATTAGCCACTAAAAAGGCTTCATATATTGGTTCACATTATAATAATTCTTATCTCATATTGTTCGCGCATTATAGACAATTAACGCGATTAACACTAAAACATTTCTCGGCATCGCGTCGTTTGAAAACGTTACGACCCTCATGACCATCAATCCTTATTGGTTTATAATAACTCCACTCTATATCTTATAATGTTCATTTCATTTGAATCGAAATACTATTTAAGTTCATTAACACTTTACGCGACGTTTCGACGTTTACACGTCACACGCCTAATTTGCCTCGTTTGCGTGTGCTTAGCATGCTCATACATTGGGTTATAACACACTATCATGTTTCATTATTATTAGAAATAAAATATTAAACAAAGTTATACACACTTGTCACGGCGTTACGATGCTTGCATGCCCATACGCCGAACTTGTCTACTCGAACGCCTAAGCGACATGGACTTGCGTATGCTTAGCACGCTCATTCAACTTATCTAATACTCATTGAATACTGCTAAGTATCATTATCATTTATAACATTAATCTTTTAGAATTTATAACATCATAACATAGCGTCGAAAAACATCGCACGTTGCACACGCGCATGTCCGACGCCCTCCGATTATCTCCAACCGCACATCAGTCCTAAAGATGGCCAATTTGGAAATTGATCTCGACCTTAAATGTTAAAACTTATTAAAAGAAAGTTGTAGGTCTACTCTTTCTCTTTCCGAATCATCTTGAATCACCTCAATATGAGTTCGTATGAGATTGTTATGCCTATTTTACTACAGGAGGTCAAAGCTAACTCTGACCTAACTTTGGCCCGGCGTATATACGCCCAAAATTTGCCTGTGACCGGCGTATATACGCCCAAGTCAGTAGCTCCGGCGTAAAGCCAACGTCTATACGCCCAAACTCGGTTTCATGCTCTGTTTTTGGTTTTCTTAACCTATCTTGCTTCCAACCACCATAACTCCTTCTATACACGTTCAAATTGGTCCGTTTCGGACTCTATGGACTCCTAAGACATAGAGCTACAACATATTAAAAATTTAGAGCAACCCATTAACATTAACATGGCCAAATCCTAGACCAAAGTATCAACTCATGTTATATTTTTGTGTTCTTGGTGTTCTTCACAAGAATCATCACCAAATCTTTGTTTTAACTTCTTTTTACTCCGTTCCAGTTGGGTTAGCTTCGTAACCCATGGAACTACACTTCCATAATATCAAAAAAATTATACAAACACAAAATCATAGCTACAAGTCCTCTAAATCATTCAAAGGTCCATGTTCTTTTTCAACAGTTCATTGTTCTTGCTCCATTAAGCCAAGGTAAGGATTTCTTCCATTTTTGTTCCACTTTGATGTTATTAATGGCTTACATAACCTCTTAACAACATTTACAAATAATTATAACAAACAAAAATACCAAGAATCGCCATAAATCCGACCCACAAGCTTAAGAGCTCAAAAACCTTCAAAACTCAAAAATCTTAACAAACTTAAACGAAATGGGTTTGAATGAGATGTTTACCTCTGTAAATCTCTTCTAAATGCTACTAAGCCTTGCTTGGAGCTTGGCTTGAGGGTTTTCTTCCTTCTTGGCTCACCCGAGCACTCTTCTTCTTCTTCTTCTATTTTTCTTCCTCCATCCGCATACCCTCTCTTCCTTCTTCTTCTTCTTCTTCATTTCCTGCAACTTTCTCTCTCTCTCTCCCTCTCTCTCTTTCTAAAATCTGCAGAACTTGGAGGGAATGAATGGAATGGTATGGGAGGGAGAGTGTTTCGGGAGGAAATGAGGGAGTTGAGGGCTCAAGGCATTTTTGCCGGCTCTTCTCTCCTCTCTCTCTCTTGATTAGTCTAAAATGGGGGAGTTGGTTCCCACTTAGAGTAACAAACACAAATAATATACCCCAATTGGTCTTTTCCATACCCGAATACTCCCACTTTTGTACCCAATTTGGTAAATAACTCTACCCAAAATTAAAATGGGTTATCCCATAAATTATTGGGATGGGTAAAAATAATTATTATGGGATTTGTCCATATATTCGGAACACCCATACAATACATTTCGGATACGGATAAAATCACGTATCAGCTCAAATAAAATTTCTGACACTTGAAAAAATTATTCCTTCGCATACATGTCTTAACGAAATTAATAGTACTCAAAAAAGACGTAAAAATATTTGGCATGAATAGTGCCTCGGAAAACGTGCCCGCAAATTGTGATTTTGCGATTCTTCGCGAAATCAATTATTTACTCCTACGGTTCAACCACGCATAAAACTTCATACATTGACATCATCCAGGTTATAAAATAACCTTAAAACACGTCACATAAGAAAATAATATTTAATCTATTTAATAATATTAATAAGCCCAAATTATAAGGGTATTCACGATTCGCGATCGCTGCTCTTCACGATTAACTCCTCATAATCATATACATCATCGCACATATATCTCGCCCATAATTTGGGTTAGCGTCTTTACAACAAATAACTCGATCAATAATATTATCCATCAACTATTTATTTAATCCAATAATTAGTACTCTAGCGATATATCTCGAAACCGCCAAATTAGCTTATACGAACACTTTCATACATACCAATCATCGCCTACACATAATCTAGGTCATAATATAACCTTTAAATGCTTAACACATAATATTATTAATAAAAGTCTAATTTATTCAATAATATCCATAAGCTCGAATTACCAAGCTACCCACGGCTCGCGATCGTTACAATTATTAACTAGTAACTAATTCATTCTGATTCTATGTATACATTTCACATTATATATATACATATTAAGCTCACCAAATAAGTTACATATATATATATATATATAACACATATATATTCGAACTCAACACGTCTCATAATAAGAATTATTCTATATTAAATTCTTATTATAATTATTCTCGAAAATTCGGGTTGTCACAACATCCTATAAATTGGGGATATAAATCTATATAGATAGATTTAAAAGGATGCTCGGCTTAACCCAAGGAACGTATATTCATTCGATGCTAAAGGCGTTTAGCATGACAAACTCCAAGAGAGGTCTCATGATGATGAGCCATGGAGTGTATCTCTCTAAAATTGTCCCAATTGAAAGAGAGATCGCATGAGTTACTATCATGTATGCAATGAATATATAAGGCCTGATGTTGATCAGACATATTCTGGAGAAGATCATGATTCATGGTGGTATTGAGGATGTGATCATGATTCATGGTGGGTCTGAATTAAAACTAGAGGGTTAAACAGACTTAAGTTTTTTCAGACTGACCAAGACGATAACAAATCCATTTTAGGGTAAATAGTTACCTTGAATGGTGGTGCAGTGAATTGGAAAAGTTCCAAACAACAAAGAGTTGTTGGTTTAGTGACAAAGACAAAATATATAGATGTAAATGAAGCTGCAAGTTGATTGTTTGGATGAAAAGTTCATTACAGAACTAGGTATAGTTCCTAAGTCTCATCTTGGATTCAAACATGTGTTGCGGCACTTTCATTTTATTAGTAGAATCATTGAAAGAGGAGAAGTCACTATAGAGATAGTGGACTCTCAAAAACAACATTGCATATCCATTTACTGAAGCTTTATCCAACATCAGGATGATCGTAACTTAGAGAAGAAGGGTATTAGATACCATGGTGATTGGCTTTAGTGTAAGTGGGAGATTGAAAGTAGTATG